>OU342743.1:295856635-296273188 GCA_910589775.1 Avena eriantha | reverse complement strand
ACTTATGCGGATCCAACCTGATACTAACACCAAACATACCCGTCCTGGTATTTCGCCCTCGAGACCAAACGAGGAAGTCGGACCAAGGAACTCACACAGTTGGCAGTTCTACTCTTTCCATTATAGTTTCAGCACTTACTAGTTAGATATAGATTGCATGAGTCATCCTGAAGCATAAGTAGTGGGCAGTTTTAGTTAACATTCCGTTGTATTTGGAACATTTACTAGTCAGATATAATTGTCCTGAGGAATCCCAAAACCCAGCTGTTGTTGGTACTTTTATTTCATTCCATTGGAGTTGCAATACTTACTAGGCAGGTATAGTATGACACGGATCACCACAGATCCACCAGTTGTTGGCATTTTTAATACCCACTCCGTTATAGTTGAATCTGATTACTAGTCATATATTAAGTCAAGTTTATAGCACTACTTTAGTTATGCTTGTCTATGATCGAGATACTGTGCTCCAAGTCGTCCATAACCGTGGACACGGCTTTCAGAAAGTTTTACCCTGCAGGGGTGCACAAATAGCAACACACACTCGATCAACCACGGAAAAACCAACTCAAAACCCAACGAGGCATTCACGACAAAGCGATCACAGGATTCATAAATATTTCAGGGGGCCACCCCACTAAGCTACCTGCGACGAAGTTGGCCAGCTCTGAGACAGACCCAGGGTTTGTGTGGACGGCTGTAAACGACTGGGAACCCGAAAGTGTGACTGGCTTGTCCATACAGCGAAAACGTGTCACGATCCTACATAGTACAGGTGCTCCACGCACAATCATAAGTAAAGCATGGCATAAGTACAGGATAGTAATAAAGCCCCAAACTAGTTTGTGGCCCAAGAAATAGAAATGAATCAAGCTATGGCTCAGGGGGGGTCCATAAGGCCTCCCAGATGTGGATAGTGCGAAAAATCAAGGAACAGGTATCAAGTACTCGGGGTCCTATGGGACACAAGTGGGCATAAAAAACCAAATAGGATATATTGCCCACCGGTGCCTCTTTCATTAGTTACCACAGCAATTTGATAGTTATAATTAAAGTCATGCGCATCTCCACCATAAACATCTGCCAGCATTCCAACAACTGTGGTACTTGACAACACGAGATCGCACCTGAGCAAGCAACTATGACTCGCAAGGCCAGCTATCTACCAAACACAGGTAATAGGAGGTGTCCAAGGAAATATAGAGGCTGCACGGGATATAACTGGTGTACGAAAACTAAAGCGTCGCGACACGGATAACAATATATCAATAGGAGGAAATAAAGACTATAAATGCAAAATAGGTAGAAGGGGGAGAGATGCTCGCCTGGGAAAACACTGCCGACGGATCATATCCGAAGAACTTGTCGATAATCGCATCAACTCATTGTCCTAATCCGCGAAGAAGCAAACACTAGAAGAAACACCGGATGCAATATTTAATACTATGGCAGAAGATCCGGCATGCTTATGATATGATGCATGGCATGGCACAGATGCGGTGCAATTAGACAATATTAAGTGGAACCAGGGTCCCGACAAATAATTATATGGTTCAAGTTATTTATCTACCCCACGAATTAACTATGGTTTTAACAATGCGAAACAGGGCATCGGTTCGCTACACAAATTTAAATGGAGTTCGGAATAAGACTAGAATAGCCCGCATATAGACTCCATATTTAATTATGCAGTGAATCGGCATAATGCCCCCAAATCCACAACATGTATGCGACATGAACAATTAATATGCAACAAGTTACAATGTCATATATTATAGAATATAAGGGTCCTGGATAGATGTCATACGTCAAGATCCGAAGATCTTGGGGCTCGGAGGGGTGTCCGACGGGGTCGGTTTTGGTCGTCAGATCCGGGAAGGAGAACTTGTCGCTCCAGACTTTGGTCGAAACATCTTCGGAAGATCTTGATAAGACAAAGGAATAGAGATCTCGTGGGGTTTCGGTTCTTCATCACATCTTCGACATCATGCCATACCGGCGAGGAGATCGAAGCACACCAATCAACGGGGCACACGATAATCTCCACATACCCACTTTGTTCTTCTTGAAACATGTGTAGGGCAACGCAACGAATTAGCAAACAAGGAGGAAGCAGTGGCATAGCCAACCTCTTTGAACAAAACAAGGTATGTGAATGGAACGGGCCAGAGGCACGCGACAGAACATTGTCGTTCGGGTCGACCTGGTACTCTCGGCAGGAGACGGCCACGAGGAAGACATGCTGGAGGTTGGGTCGGTGTTGAGGAGGCGCCCATCCGGGGGGCGCTCGCACCGGAGATGTGGCAGAGGCGAGGGTCGGGCCGTGCCCATACCGCGAGGCGGTGGAAGAAGAAGCCGGCGGTGGCTCGCGAGATGGGGCTCCGTGACGTAGGCGGGCAGCCGCGAGGTGGACGGCAGGGTTCAGTTGGCAGCGGCGACGACAGGAGGCGAGGTCGCACTGGGCGAGGTTGGACCAGGCCGGGGAACGACGTGTCGTTGCTAGTGGGGCGGAGCTGCGGGGCGACGTCGGGCGGCGCGCTCGGGAAAATCGTGCAGGGGCCAGCAAGGGAACGTCTAATGGCGTTCGATCCGTGAAGGCGAAACGGGGAGCCCTCGCCGTCGTTGTGGCGGCGGGGATGATGCGGGGAGGAGCGGGCGCTCGGCGTGGCTCTGGCGGGCGGCGTCACGGGGCTCGCGCGGAGGAAGCGGAAGGCGGCGGCAACGACAGGGTGGAGCCGGGGATTGCGGGGGAGAGAGAGGAGGTGCGCCTAGGGAGGTGCGCGATGGGGTAGGTCGTCTAGGGGATGGGCGGGAGGCAGGTGCGGGAACCGGGGCTGTCGGTTGTGGGGCCGGAGAGCGTGGGAGAGCGAGCCAGGGTGTGGGGCTATCCGTGTGGTGTGCGTGTGTGGTTGGGAGGGTGGCGAGCAGGTGGTGTGGGGAGTGGCCGATGCGGTATGCGGGGTAGGTGGTGGCTAGGCTGGAAAAACGATAGGTGGCGTGGGTTTGCGTGCCTAGGTGGTAGCCGGGAGTTGGTGGTGGGGGGACGCGCCGAGGTGGCGGTGGGGTGGAAGATGGTTGGGGTGGCGGCTGGGTTAGGTAGGGAGAGAAGGAGGGAAGGGGGTAGGTGGCTTAGGGTTTGGTCTAGTTTTCACCTGGGCCGGGGTAGTAGGCTGTTGGCTTGCCGGGCTTTTGTCCTGGCAGGCTGGCGGCCTCCCCCGGTAAAAATTTTTATTTAAAAGATTTTTATTTTTAAAAGATTTTGTAAAAGTTTTTAGGCAAATAAAAGATCCGGATAAGACCAGGGGTTTTATGGTTTGAATAAAAGATGGGGCGTTTAGAAAATAAAAATAGGCTTTTCGAAAATATTTTTTAAACAAACCATGCAAGATGATGACGATGCTCAAATGCAATGTGGCATGATGACATGAGCATGCGGTCATGATGATGCAATGCACAAAAATCACCGTGATTTTCTAGTAGTGGTCTTATCGGGATGCCACAGGATCAACCAGTGGTCATTGCATGTGTGTTCTTTTCCACAAACCACATATGGATCCATACGTGTTCTTATACTGAAACCAGCATTAGAGTCATTGCATATATGTTCTTTCTACAAACCACTTATGGATCCACCAGTGTTCATTGCATGTGTGTTCTTTTCCACTAACCACATATGGATCAACCAGTGGTCATTGCATGTGTGTTCTTTCCACAAACCACACATGGATCAACTAGTGTCATTGCATGTGTGTTCCTGACATGAACCAGACATGGACCCACTAGAGTCATTGCATGTGTGTTGTTTTCAATAACCACACATGGATATACCAGTGTTCACTGCATGTGTTTTCTTTCCACAAACCACTTATGGGTCCACCAGTGTTCATTGCACGTGTGTTCTTTTCCACAAACCACGTATGGATCAACCAGTGGTCATTGCATGTGTGTTCTTTTCACAAACCACATTTGGACCCACTAGAGTCATTGCATTTGTGTTCTTTTCCACAAATCACATATGGATCAACTAGTGGTCATTGCATGTGTGTTCTTTTCAGAAACCACATGTGGACCCACTAGAGTCATTGAATGTGTGTTCTTATAGTAAAACCAGCACTAGACTCATTGCATGTGTGTTCTTTTCACAAACCACACATGGATCCACCACTGTCATTGCATGTGTGTTCTTTCCACAAACAACACATGGATCAACCTATGGTCATTGCATGTGTGTTCTTTTCCACAAACCACATATGGATCCATTAGAGTCATTGCATGTGTGTTCAAACCACATATGGATCCACTAGAGTCATTGCATGTGTGTTCTATCCACAAACCACACATTGATCAACCGGTGTCATTGCACGTGTGTTCTTTCCACAAAGCACACATGGATCAACTAGTTTCATTGCATATGTGTTCTTTCCACAAATCACATATGGAACCACTAGAGTCATTGCATGTGTGTTCTTATACTAAAACCAGCAATAGAGTCATTGCACGTGTGTTCTTTCCAGAAAACACACATGGATCAACCAGTGTCATTGCATGTGTGTTCCTTACATGAACCATATATGGACCCACTAGAGTCATTGAATGTGTGTTCTTTTCACAAACCACACATGAATCAACCGATGTTCACTGCATGTGTGGTCTTTCCACAAACCACACATGGATCAACCCGTGGTCATTGCATGTGTGTTCTTTTCCACAAACCACATATGGATCCATATGTGTTCTTATACTAAAACCAGCATTAGAGTCATTGCATATGTGTTGTTTCTACAAACCACTTATGGATCCACCAGTGTTCATTGCATGTGTGTTCTTTTCCACAAACCACATATGGATCAACTAGTGGTCATTGCATGTGTGTTCTTTCCACAAACCACACATGGATCAACCAGTGTCATTGCATGTGTGTTCCTGACATGAACCCCATATGGACCCACTAGAGTCATTGCATGTGTGTTCTTTTCACAAACCACACATGGATAAGCAGTGTTCACTGCATGTGTGTTCTTTCCACAAAACACACATGGATCAACCAGTGGTCATTGCATGTGTGTTCTTTCCACAAACCACACATGGATCAACTAGTGTCATTGCATGTGTGTTCCTGACATGAACCAGACATGGACCCACTAGAGTCATTGCATGTGTGTTGTTTTCAATAACCACACATGGATCAACCAGTGTTCACTGCATGTGTTTTCTTTCCACAAACCACTTATGGGTCCACCAGTGTTCATTGCACGTGTGTTCTTTTCCACAAACCACGTATGGATCAACCAGTGGTCATTGCATGTGTGTTCTTTTCACAAACCACATTTGGACCCACTAGAGTCATTGCATTTGTGTTCTTTTCCACAAATCACATATGGATCAACTAGTGGTCATTGCATGTGTGTTCTTTTCAGAAACCACATGTGGACCCACTAGAGTCATTGAATGTGTGTTCTTATAGTAAAACCAGCACTAGACTCATTGCATGTGTGTTCTTTTCACAAACCACACATGGATCCACCACTGTCATTGCATGTGTGTTCTTTCCACAAACAACACATGGATCAACCTATGGTCATTGCATGTGTGTTCTTTTCCACAAACCACATATGGATCCATTAGAGTCATTGCATGTGTGTTCAAACCACATATGGATCCACTAGAGTCATTGCATGTGTGTTCTATCCACAAACCACACATTGATCAACCGGTGTCATTGCACGTGTGTTCTTTCCACAAAGCACACATGGATCAACTAGTTTCATTGCATATGTGTTCTTTCCACAAATCACATATGGAACCACTAGAGTCATTGCATGTGTGTTCTTATACTAAAACCAGCAATAGAGTCATTGCACGTGTGTTCTTTCCACAAAACACACATGGATCAACTAGTGTCATTGCATGTGTGTTCCTTACATGAACCACATATGGACCCACTAGAGTCATTGAATGTGTGTTCTTTTCACAAACCACACATGAATCAACCGATGTTCACTGCATGTGTGGTCTTTCCATAAACCACACATGGATCAACCCGTGGTCATTGCATGTGTGTTCTTTTCCACAAACCACATATGGATCCATATGTATTCTTATACTAAAACCAGCATTAGAGTCATTGCATATGTGTTGTTTCTACAAACCACTTATGGATCCACCGGTGTTCATTGCATGTTTGTTCTTTTCCACAAACCACATATGGATCAACTAGTGGTCATTGCATGTGTGTTCTTTCCACAAACCACACATGGATCAACCAGTGTCATTGCATGTGTGTTCCTGACATGAACCCCATATGGACCCACTAGAGTCATTGCATGTGTGTTCTTTTCACAAACCCCACATGGATAAACCAGTGTTCACTGCATGTGTGTTCTTTCCACAAAACACACATGGATCAACCAGTGGTCATTGCATGTGTGTTCTTTTCCACAAACCACATATGGATCCATACGTGTTCTTATACTGAAACCAGCATTAGAGTCATTGCATATGTGTTCTTTCTACAAACCACTTATGGATCCACCAGTGTTCATTGCATGTGTGTTCTTTTCCACTAACCACATATGGATCAACCAGTGGTCATTGCATGTGTGTTCTTTCCACAAACCACACATGGATCAACTAGTGTCATTGCATGTGTGTTCCTGACATGAACCAGACATGGACCCACTAGAGTCATTGCATGTGTGTTGTTTTCAATAACCACACATGGATCAACCAGTGTTCACTGCATGTGTGTTCTTTCCACAAACCACTTATGGGTCCACCAGTGTTCATTGCACGTGTGTTCTTTTCCACAAACCACGTATGGATCAACCAGTGGTCATTGCATGTGTGTTCTTTTCACAAACCACATTTGGACCCACTAGAGTCATTGCATTTGTGTTCTTTTCCACAAATCACATATGGATCAACTAGTGGTCATTGCATGTGTGTTCTTTTCACAAACCACATTTGGACCCACTAGAGTCATTGAATGTGTGTTCTTATAGTAAAACCAGCACTAGACTCATTGCATGTGTGTTCTTTTCACAAACCACACATGGATCCACCACTGTCATTGCATGTGTGTTCTTTCCACAAACAACACATGGATCAACCTATGGTCAGTGCATGTGTGTTCTTTTCCACAAACCACATATGGATCCATTAGAGTCATTGCATGTGTGTTCAAACCACATATGGATCCACTAGAGTCATTGCATGTGTGTTCTATCCAAAAACCACACATTGATCAACCGGTGTCATTGCACGTGTGTTCTTTCCGCAAAGCACACATGGATCAACTAGTTTCATTGCATATGTGTTCTTTCCACAAATCACATATGGAACCACTAGAGTCATTGCATGTGTGTTCTTATACTAAAACCAGCAATAGAGTCATTGCACGTGTGTTCTTTCCACAAAACACACATGGATCAACTAGTGTCATTGCATGTGTGTTCCTTACATGAACCACATATGGACCCACTAGAGTCATTGAATGTGTGTTCTTTTCACAAACCACACATGAATCAACCGATGTTCACTGCATGTGTGGTCTTTCCACAAACCACACATGGATCAACCCGTGGTCATTGCATGTGTGTTCTTTTCCACAAACCACATATGGATCCATATGTGTTCTTATACTAAAACCAGCATTAGAGTCATTGCATATGTGTTGTTTCTACAAACCACTTATGGATCCACCGGTGTTCATTGCATGTGTGTTCTTTTCCACAAACCACATATGGATCAACTAGTGGTCATTGCATGTGTGTTCTTTCCACAAACCACACATGGATCAACCAGTGTCATTGCATGTGTGTTCCTGACATGAACCCCATATGGACCCACTAGAGTCATTGCATGTGTGTTCTTTTCACAAACCCCACATGGATAAACCAGTGTTCACTGCATGTGTGTTCTTTCCACAAAACACACATGGATCAACCAGTGGTCATTGCATGTGTGTTCTTTTCCACAAACCACATATGGATCCATATGTCTTCTTATACTAAAACCAGCATTCCAGTCATTGCATGTGTGTTCTTTCCACAAACCACACATGGATCAACCAGTGTCATTGCATGTGTGTTCCTGACATGAACCCCATATGGACCCACTAGAGTCATTGCATGTGTGTTCTTTTCACAAACCACACATGGATAAACCAGTGTTCACTGCATGTGTGTTCTTTCCACAAAACACACATGGATCAACTAGTGGTCATTGCATGTGTGTTCTTTTCCACAAACCACATATGGATCCATATGCCTTCTTACACTAAAACCAGCATTCCAGTCATTGCATGTGTGTTCTTTCCACAAACCACTTATGGATCCCCAGTGTTCATTGGATGTGTGTTCTTTTCCAAAAAACCACATATGGATCAACCGGTGGTCATTGCATGTGTGTTCTTTTCACAAACCACATGTGGACCCACTAGAGTCATTGCATGTGTTTTCTTATGCTAAAACTAGGACTAGACACATTGCATGTGTGTTCTTTTCACAAACCACACATGGATCCACCACTGTCATTGCATGTGTGTTCTTTCCATAAACCACACATGGATCAACCAGTGGTCATTGGATGTGTGTTGTTTTCCACAAACCACATATGGATCCATTAGAGTCATTCCATGTGTGTTCTTTTCCACAAACCACATATGGATCCACTAGAGTCATTGCATGTGTGTTCTATCCATAAACCACACATGGGTCAACCGGTGTCATTGCATGTGTGTTCTTTTCACAAACCACACATGGATCCACCACTATCATATCATGTGTGTTCTTTCCACAAACCACACATGGATCAACCAGTGGTCATTGCATGTGTGATCTTATACTAAAACCAGCACTAGACTCATTGCATGTGTGTTCTTTTCACAAACCACACATGGATCCACCACTGTCATTGCATCTATGTTTTTTCCAAAAACCACACATGGATCAACCAGTGGTCATTGCATATGTGTTCTTTTCCACAAACCACATATGGATCCATTACAGTCATTGCATGTGTGTTCTTATACTAAAACTAGCAATAGAGTCATTGCATGTGTGTTCTTTCCACAAACCACACATGGATCAAGCAGTGTCATTGCATATGTGTTCTTTCCACAAATCACATATGGATCCATTAGAGTCATTGCATGTGTGTTCTTATACTAAAACTAGCACTGCCCCCAATGGTTCCACCGTTAGACCAAGTCTTCTAGAAGGCACGCCATAACACAGTTGTTCTGCTTGAGGATTGTTACATACCGTTCGATTGGGGCACTTGGACGATTGGGATGGTCTTCGTGAGAGCGATCCTCGAGTAGGCTGTTCTCGGGCATGACTGGCCACGCTTGCTCTGGACAAACTGGCATGTTGCAAGTGTCACGACTCACGAGTTCAGTGGGCCATATCCTAGTGTCACGTCCCCGTTACTTCTCTTCATCCCCGTACTTCTCTTTCTTCCCCTCAAAGCCACTTTCCCCACTTCACTTCCATCCTGCCGTAGACGCAAGCCGACGACATCCGCCAATTCTCGGGTCGCTACCTTCATGCTAAGAAATCATTTTACAAGCTTTTGAACTTATCCTACATATTCCTGCTATTCGCCAATCTAACTACTGATCTTTTTTACGATTTCTCGATGAACTTTAGATGTGGTAGATGCTGTAGCCCAAGAATCTAGAGATCCTCGTGCGCAACTTCGTAGCGGCGTTTCCGCTCGTGTGCTCCCACCCAAGATGCTTTCGCCGTTACTCCTACCACGAGCTCCCGCTCCACGAGCTCACGTGCACGCACGACACGTGCTCCTGCACGGAGCCGGGCCGCAACTACACCGGCCCGTCGGCAGAGCTCGTCATCCACCTTGTAGAGGGGCACTTGATCGAAGTGATTAGGATCTCGTATGGGCAAGCCCAACTTCTCCAAGAGCAGGTGCCTTTCACTGACTCGGCACGCCGCCGACTAATTTTCCAGGGGGGACAGCTCTGTTTTCGTCCTAACCATCACCGCCGGTGTTCCGGGAACCAGAGCCGGGCCCACCATCGTGTGTGCCGTATGCGTCAGGTCGGTCTCGTGCGCCTGGCCCGTATACACGGTGCGCATGTGGCCAAACGCCCTGCCGCCATCGTCAGATAGCATTCTTGTGCTAGCCGAGGCGCCGAGCTGCCCGACGCCGCGGGAGGTGGAGTATGTGGACCTAAGGTCGATCCTATGTGTGCCATCTTAGTACCTTGTCGGTGCTAGACCGAACAGGCAGATGCATTTCTACATTTGTATCAAGAAGACTGATAGGGAAATGTAGTACTTGTGCTGTCGTTACTGTTAGACTTAAGCGATGCTTCTCAGGTGCTTAGAGCATACGTGTTGTGCGAATGTACCCCAGTTGTAGTTTTCAGTACTCCTTAATAATTCAACGAGTTATTATATTGGTCCAATCATCTTGTTGTTGTCACGTTGCGAAGTCCACTTGCTCTGGACAGACCGGCAATACCGTGTGCTTCCGCTCCTGCATGTCAGTGTCACGTGTTCCGAGGGCCCACCTGCCAGTGTCATGCCCCCTCCTCTTCCTTCCCCTCGAAGCCACTGTCCCAACTTCTCTTCCATCCTGCCACTCCCGTCCGATAGTTGTAATCTGATTTTCGTTGGATTGTTTACAAGTAATCTACGTTGATAATGGAACCTGCAAATGGCACAGACACAATTTCTAATGTGGAAGCACTCACACGCTGCTATTGCACATATTTCTCAATATAGGTCGACAAACCCATTACAATAATTGTACTCGCATTAAACACAACCGAAATTGCAACCATCCTAAACAACTTCTAAACCCACATCACACCGTTGTCGTCGGAGTCCACCTAGATTGGTGACAACGCCGTGCCCTTCCTAGCGACATCCACTCCCGCCCGTGGCTTGCCCTTCGCCAAGAGGCAACAATGGCGTTTTGCATAGCTTCGTCCCCGTCATCCTCCATATCAGAATCGACAATGATGAAGGTGACGGGGTTGGCGTGGATAGAGCGCCGTTGCGCCTGGCGGCTCCTGCTTGAGCTCGACGCCGCATCAGTCCCTCTATAGGTAGGAGGGGCCGAGCTCGCATACGTAGCATCGTGGCTCCTCTCAAGAAACCATGTTCATTTGATACTGTGACGGTAGGATCTTGGGGTGGATCCGCCGCGGCGAGCCCTACCGGAAGCGGTGGAGCGGATGGATCTGCCGCCGGGAGCCATGACAAGTTCTTAGGAGGGAGTAAGATTGTGGGCCAGTCGTGTCTAGTTCCTGAGCAAGGCCTCCTAGTGATATGTACGCGGGCAAGGTGCCAAAAAAATTCGTCCAATGCACGCAAGAGGGCTTTTGAACCACGAAGGCGTGGTTTTTTTTGACAAGTCCACACGCTAGGTCCCCCACCTATCAGCCGAATGTGGACGGTAGGATTCTGCCCGAGTTATTAAGTAGGGATAAATCACGCTTCACCACTACCCTAAAATCCAAAGGCTCCTCTTTCCTCTGCCCTTGCTCCCCTCGCTCATGGCTCGCAGCTCGTGTAATTCGTCTCGGGCAGAATCAGGGTCGGCTCAACACCGTCAGGCGGGTGCCCCCATCAGGTACCGGAGGGCGCCCTACGATTACTACCCTGATATGTTGTGTTTGTGCGGCGAGAAGATGCCGACATGGATTTCGTGGTCCGACAAAAATACTGTAGGAAAATTCAACAACTGCAGCATCAAAGCGGTAAGTTCCTACTGTAGGTACAGTGCTAACCCGGATCCGGATAGTGTGATGTAATTCTTTTTTTTGTTTCCTTCGATCTAGTACGCAGGAAGGGAGGGGGACTGGCTGTGACAAGTTTGTGTGGATCAAAAAGCCACTAACAGGTTTTTCATAGAGAGCTTGTCTAGGATTTGCGGCATGCTGTGTGGGACAAGAAAGAGGAGATTCGTGTGATGGAGCGAGAGATCCAGGAGCTTCGCTAGGTCCAGGGGAGGCAGGGGCAGGGAGGTGGTGAGACAGACAGGCTCAAGATTAGGCCAGATAGTGGACACAATTTCCTCATTATCTGGGCATTATCTGTTGCATTTGAAGTTTATGTTGCCATGTCGTTGTCCAGCAGCTAAAATAAGTTGCTGCTTCGTGGAGTGTAGCAGCCAGCTTAAGAAATTATTTTCCAGCCCAGAAACTTATCATAAGTGTAATGCCAACAACAGGGATTTATTAAGCGCCTATAAATAAATCATGTATGTGCCACTAACACCCATCGATTTTGGAGAGGATTTTACCGCTCAGCTATCGCGATTGTTCAGATAGTAGTGGCGCAGTCATAGTTTTGGATTCAACTAGTGGCCTTGGCCGTATCAAATCCTAAAGTCGCGATACATTTTACTCCGAGTACGGGAGGCAGATTGTTTCACCCGACAAGTTCAACGCACACAGCTCCAGAGTTTAACCGAACTACATATATAGGTTCAAGTTCAATACATCATTAGGCTGCTACACTGCTAGCCCTCTTTCTCTGCTTGGGTGCCAACTTTCTTCCTCTTTCCTTCACGTCCACTGGCTTCTTCATCTCCCGCCTTCTTCCTCTTCCTAGGTGCCAATTTTCTTACCTTCACATACCCTGCATCTCCGGGCCGAGGGAAGTCAGGCCAATCAGCACCAGAATCTTCTCCGACATCATCACTCCACTCATTTTGGTTTTCTGCCCGCAGCAAAATCACTGAGTCGGTTGTCTTGTTTCTTACCTTGCGCTTCCTGTAAAAAAACAGTACATGGATTACTACCTTATATCTACAGACTATAAACAATTTTTTGTGTGAATGTACCATCTCATACCTAGGTTTGGGAGCATTAAGGGGACATCCAGCTGCTCTATGGCCTATAAGATGGCATGTCTTGCATCTATTTTTGCCCTTCTTTGTAGCACAGAAAGCCGAACCCTTCTTTTCGAGAAAATTCTTAAACCTATTCTCCTGGGGTCTTCCTATGCCCCTTTTTGTAACTAGCTGGCAAAGCTCGAAAGACAGTTGGATTTGAGGCCACTGAGATGGGTCTATACATGGCTCGATGGATCCAGCGTACGCAGCTCTGAACTTTTCCATAGAGTAGTAGTCTGACAAATACTGATCCAAATGTGGTAGAGTTCTTTTGTTCACCAAGAAGGCCAAGGTGTGGTCGCAAGGTTTCCCGGTATGCTGCCACTCTAAGCACGTGCATTCTCGCAGCTGGATGTTCACAACATCCATTATGCCACTCTTGGACTTATCGACCACCTCACAGCTTCTGCTGGTTGATAGGAGAACCTTAAGATGAGTAAGTCCTCAGCTTCTCTTGTGTAGTTGATGTACAACTAGCGGTAGCATATGTCCTCTAAGTCTCCTACCGATCTCTCTCCTTATATTTAACAGCTTCATGATCATACCACGTATGTTGTCTATCAAGATATGAACATGACGCACTTTTATGTCCTTCACCTAGTTATTCAGGCATTCTGCAAGGTTGTTGTTTATGTAATCAACTTGGATGTCAGGGTTGAATTGACTCCTCTTCCATAACTGCGAATGATGGATGGCTAAGTACTCTGGAAGTTCAGGGGCTTCGGCAAAAATCTTGCTCATGAAATATTCGTTGCTACTAGGTTTGTAAACTCTAGCAGCAGGAAACATGTAACAAAATATGCTGCTTGCGTAGTGTGAGTACAAGTTGAGCATCATATGGGCATGGCATTCTCTACTTTCATCTCGCGGGAAAACCTCCTTCTCTGCATTCGTCAGCCCTTTGCATGCATCCATGGATATAGCCAATGGATCCATGTGGCCTATTGATCTACTGAGCTGCCTCATAAACCAGACCCAGTTTTCCACCGTTTCTGTTTCAAACAGCCGAATGCCACTAGGAACATCCATTTATGACCATCAAGTGTTGTGGCAGATGGCAGGCAGCCTTTCCATTTGCCAGTTAAGACAGTGCTGTCTACACTCAGATACGGCCTACAGCCGTCCTTAAATCCCTGGACGCAAGGTTTAAGCGCCATGAAAAATCTTTTGAAATATATTTTACCACCTTCTGATTCGGTGTCAATCTCCACAACACTCCCTGGACACCTAGCTTGTACCTCCTCCTTGAAGTTGTACAACATCCTGAAGCTATTGGTCCAATCCTCGTGCAAGACCCCCAGAGCTTTCTCTTTACCTTTCCAAACTGTGTAATACGGAAGGACAATGTTGTATTTAGAACCGAGGCTAGTCTGAATATTCTTCGCGGTCTCCTTAGGGGTATCCTTTAGTATGGACATAGATTACATAGCCACCCACTCCGTATCAGCCATTGAGGATTTTAGTTTGTTTCCTGTCGGACACATGTGTGGAGGGACCATTTTGTTCACCTGCAACACAGATTCATTTAAAAGATAAGCGGAGTCGACTAGTTGCCAGAAAGATATCGCACATCAATTGTAGTTAGAGTGAAAAGAGAGAGAGTTCTAATGGTTTGCTGCATTCATTGCCCCAGTACCCTAATTGCAGTCGACGCAAGTAAAGCTCTTGATGTGATCCTCCATGGACAATGTACCTCGGCCCGTCCATTCATCCACGTTAACTTGCAAATGCCCGCATACCTCTGGGCAGTGTTCTTCAATCGATAAACGTCGAACTCCCCCTTAATACAAAAATGCTGGAACGACATCCTGAACTCATGCATGCTCCTGAACTCGGTGCCGATCGAAATTATAGGATACTCGTGTTCATGTTTCATTTCTTCTACTTCAACATCCAAATCATCGACTAGAATACCAGCCTCATCGTTAAGTTCCTCGTCTATTTCATCATCACTAGATTCTTGATCCTCTATAGTGCCTTCTTCTTCATCTAATTCAGAATCCTCGCCATCGTCTCTAATGCCTAGTACTGCACACATCATATTGACTCCCATGGGTGGGGCTGCACCATCGTCTCCACCCGGATGGACAGGAACATTGCCCTAATCCACCTCACCGGCAACTCTGTTTTCTCCAAGAGACTCGGTTGGTTCTGCTGCAACCACATGGGGTGGTCTTACGTTTGCACGCATCCCAGGTACTTCAGTGGACAAACAGCAAGCAGAATCAATTTCATCATGAGTGTACAAAACCCTCTTGCTCTTCCTATGTACATCCTCCTTCCTGATGTAATCTTTCCTGATGGTATCAGTAGGGCTTGACATCCGCATTCCATTCCCCATCGAACTAGGCTTTATGCTGCCGCTCTTGGGTGTGATCTCCTTACTGCCTCCCCTCACGGGTGTTGGCTCCAGGGTGCTGGCATTATTGCCTGACCTCTACGGCATTTTCTTCTTCGAATTAGCCCTTTTGCTGCTACTATTGGGCATGTTCTCCTTCGTGCTGGCATTATTGCCTGACCCCAGCGGCATGTTCCGCTCCAAATTAGCCCTTTTGCTGCTACTATTGGGAGTCTCCTCCTTCGTGTTGGCATTATTGCCTTACCTCAGCGGCGTGTTCCGCTCCAAATTAGCCCTTTTTCTACTACTATTGGGCGTGTTTTCCTTCGTGCTGGCATAATTCCTTGATGGCGGCGTGTTTCGCTCCAAATTAGTATTTTTTCTGCTCCCACTAGGTGTGGTAGCCTCCGTGCTGGCCATCTTCGCCTCTTTGCTACCACTCCTGGGAGTGTTCACCACCGTGCTAGCCCTCTTATTGTTTTTGCTGCTACCGTTCGGTGTGGCATTTTGACTGGATCTCAGGGGTGTACTCTGGGACGTGGTGCCTTTTGTCGTGCAACTCTTGGGCATCCTCTTATCTAGCGTGGTATCCTTGGTGACGTTCTTCTTCGGGGTGCCCTTTCTAGGGATGCTCTTCCTCCTCCTCTTTATGACGCTCCTCTGTAAGGCTCTCGTCTGTTCGAAGCTACCCTCAGTCGCACCAGCCCCAGTGATGCCATGGATCAGGTCACGCATGCCTTCTAAAAGTCCATCATCTCTATTGCCGAGTTCCAATTCCTCTCCAACCGTGAGCACTACCAAGTGGAAGTAAACTTCACCTCTATAATGTTTCCTTGTAAACGGTACGACTAAATCCCTGGTATCTTTCACTTCAATAGCCTTTTTGCTCCTGTAACCATAATATAACAAACGTGCTTCCTGGGAGGACCCCCACAACACCTTCACACGTAACGATGCCATCAGGTCAGATAACTCTACCACTTCAGGGTCGTATCTGCCAAGGATTACATCAAACTCGTCATAGAATGTTTCTGTGCCATCATCTAATTTTGCAGTATAATCCGCGACACCGATACGAACGATTACTTTACCATCATCAGGTTCTTCAGGATAGAAACCTCCGAGAGGTTCGAGAGATGGAGCGACACCATCAGACCCAGCCCCAATGCCACCGCCGCCATCACCAGCATCATCGTTAGCTGGATCAACCTCGGTGGAAGTACCAGGAGCAAGGTGAGGGCCCTTAGCAGCGGGAGCTACATTACATGGTGGACAGGCAGGGCCCCTTCTAACGGCAGCCACAATAGGATCAACTGCTTCCATGCCACATCGACGACCAGGAGCAGTTCCCACAACAGCTGTGTTTCGAGTGCTAGCAGAGTCCAGACCATGAGCTGGCTTCAGACCAGCATCTCGCTGAACCCGAGCACGGGTTCGAGGAGGAGACGAGGCATCAGTCTTTGCAACAATAGTGGGGCAGCCTCCGGAAGCCTTAGTTTGCTCAACAGCGGCAGGGATTGGGTCAACAGCGTCCACATCAACAACAACACGATAACGACCAGTACCAGCAGATTCCAGAGCACGGGTTCGCACAACTTGAGGACAATTTCGAGGAGGAGCAGCACACAAGGCGGTGGTCTTGGCAACAACAGCAGGGCAGCCTCCGGACGCCTTAGTTTGCTCAATAGCGGCATGGATTAGGTGAGCAGCAGCCGCAACAACACGGGCACGGGGACGGGGACGACCAGCACTAGCAGATTCCATAGCAGAGTTTTCCACAACAGCAATACGGGGACTCCTACGAGGAGGTTGCCTGACAGAAGCATGTCGCGGACAAGGAACCACATTTTGCTCAACAACAGCAGGGGTTCGAGTTAAACCTCCTTGTCCAATAATAGCTGGGCGACTCCCAGTAGCAGGAGCTTCCTTATCCAGTATGTTACACACCAGCATAACCACGCGAAGCATCACATGTCGTTTCATCAACCCAATTAGCTGACTGTCACACGCTATAGGAACCTTGAAGCCTCGTTCATCAATGATGCTAAACCGTGCAGTCTGCTCTGGCCTCATTTCGGCAAGTTCACGCACAGCAGCAACCAAACAAGGGATAGTGCATAACTGCACAGGCGCTACTTCCATCTTCAGATTCTGAGCTTGTTTCCACGTGCTCTTCCCATGTGCTAATTTAATGAGGTAGCCGCAGATGGTGACCAGAACCGTGTATTTGGGTTCATCGGAGATCCTAGTTGATAGAAAATTGGAGACCAAAGATAAGAATTGTTTGTCAGTGTCGTGCTAGCAAACAATTCTATGTTCGATATATCTCTGTAATGCCAATAGCCAGCTAGCATTTATAGGTAGTGCGAATAGAAAAGAGAAGAGTAGCTCACCCGAAATTAGCCAGAAGTACTTCTTCCTCGGAAAATGGATCTGCCATCCTTCGCGCTACTCATCTCGTCGGTGGTAGAGGCGGGCTAGATCGTCGCAACGGCTGGCATGGGATTCGGCATTTGAGCTCGGTAGCAGCGAGTAGGCACAGCAACTTGGCATCGGAAGTCAAATGCCCGAAGAGATCATTCTGGTTGGAGAGGGGATTTCGATGCCGCCGGTGCTACGGTTCATGCGAAAGGAGGGAGGGAGTGGATTTGTGAATTTGGTCAAAGCACCATGCTCCTTTAGTATCACATTTCGCCTACGTGGTTGCCGTGTTGGTGCTCGCGTCACGGAAATATTACTGACATGAGGGTCCCGACCGTCTACTTCACGGGGCAGTTTCACGGCATGTTTGGATTTGGTAGGGGTGAGATGAGTTTGCATCGAAATGGCCCCTCTCAGTAGTTGGCGTCCCAACATTTCGAAACGCGGCAATTTCAGGAAACTTAGGTACCGCGGTGCACTCACCCGCGAACTTTGGTACCGCAGCCCAGTAGCCCCCTTCTAGTAGGGCGACCTCGTCCTGTGACTCATTCAGGACAAGAAGGGCATGCACAAGCTCTCTCCCCCATGGGAGGGGCCATTCTCCATAGGGCGAGTCCTAGGCAACGACACCTACTACCTCATCGACATACGAGGTGACGGCCAGCTTGACGTCGAGCGGCCATGGAATGTGAATCTCCTCCGAAAGTTCTCTACATAGAACGAAAACTTGTACTCAGCTGCCACATGATGGAATAAAAATCTGGCCCGCACAAATTGTGTCTCCTCGCCTTTTCTTGTGCCATTCACACTCATATATACAACACTACGCTAATTATGGTAGTCAACCCTTGGTTGAGCGACCGGCACGACTAACTAGTGCGGGTCAAGGGCACCGAAAGTATTCGGGCCTTCATCTATCCACCAAAACGCCAACCCGAAGCCACCATCGGAGTCACCCCGCTCGACTGGCTTTCCGAGCCAAGATCACTGATTCTGCTTCCCACAACGCCCCGTCCTCCTCACCCTCGCGCAAAGCAACTCGAACGGTATAATACCATGCTCTGGGACTCGTCCAAAATGACCCTAACACCGCTCGGGAAGACACCAAGTATGAGAGCTTGCCCTGGACTCGCCAAACGACTGGCTCTCCAAGCCAGGAGGAGATACACGTTACAAACAACATACCACGTCCTCACCTACCTTGGGCATGCGACTAGAACGGTTAAGTCCCAAGCTCGGGGACTTTCCCAACTGACACCGCTCGCGTCCAGGGAAAACACCAAGAATAGAGCACCCCTTGGGGTCGCCAAGTGACTAGCTCCACGAGCCAAGCGAGTCAACCTAGGTTAACTTAACAACCTAAAAACATACCAACTAAATGCATACACGAGGTCAACCCCAAAAAAGGGCGGACGTGCTCGGGGACTCGCACAACCCAAAATCCGAAATAACAAAATCACAAAGCCAAACGTGAGTCTATTGAAATTTTCACAAAGTGGCAAAATACATTGTTCATCATCAAAATAATTTACAAAAGGGCCAATCGCCATGCTAATTCATGCCTCAAGGAAATTCTTCATTCTGCAGGCTTAGACGAGGAAGCGCCGCCATCACCCTTGACCCGGACGAAAGGCTCCCAGGGATTTGCCGGGTAGGTCGTAAACTTCTTTGCGACTGATGACCGGAATGGTTGTTGTGACTTCAGGTCGCCATGCGCCAGCTTGTGGTCGTTCGGCGCCACCAGTGTCTCCTAACAAGGCAGCAGGTCGCCCATCGCCAACACACGCTCCGCGAATGGAGCGGCCTTGGCTATCAGCCTGAGGACCTCCGCAATCTCCACCATATCAATCGTCAAGGGGTACCCACTGGTGACATCGTCAAGATCAAAATCGTCGGGGAAGTGCAGGAGTCCAAGGCTTAGAGCCGTCGTGGCTCCACGGCGGAACGCAGATCGCGCCATCCACTCGATAACCGCGGGAGCCTCCTCGAGGTACCGCCACACCTCAGTCATGCCCCTCGGAGTCACTTCGGTGGGATAAATACCTGGAAAGATGGCCTGGACAAGAATATCACTTTGCAGCCTGAAAGTTGAGTCACCAAGGCAAAGCGGTACCCAAATTGCTCGTAATCATCCGCGTTTCCCATAGTTGGTGTGCCAAATACGCAGGGGGTCTTTTTCGGAACGAATTCAACTTTATGTTTGAATACAAAATATCAGACTAACGCCCATCAAGTTGCCCCCCTGTCAGTTTTCGCTGTTATGTCGCTGTCATCTTGACTGCCATGTAGGCTTGTAGTGTTGGTGCATGCATCCATTACGCGTCTTCTTCTTGCCCGGAGTGGCAATCTGTGGTCGTGGCTAGGGCGTGGAGCTTGGATGTGGACGGACCTGCTCGGCTCTGCTCTCCTCCCTGTAGGCTTGCAGCGTTGGCGCTTGCATCCATTACGCGTGTTCTTCTTCCCCGGATCGAAAATCTGTGGTGACGGACATGGCGCGGAGCTGGGACAGGGATGAACCTGCTCATCCCCACTCTCCTCCCCATCCTGAGTCCGAGCTCGCCCTCACCATGGCCGCACCCATGGCCCTCACCATGGTTCCCGATGAGATCTGTCACCGTGTCGACCATGCTTGGTCCTGTTTTCCTCCTCTAGAATCTAAGCTTGCCATTGCCGTGGTCGCACCCGCACCAATTCTGCCACCCATGCTGATGTCTCTGTGGGAGCTGTACCCTCAGAAGCTCAAGTTCTGCCATGTTGAACCTATAAGCGAATTCGGAGCTGGGCGGTGGCAACCCGTTGTTAAACCTATAAGGAATTTGCCAAAGGCTGCGTGTCGCGCCAAGGTCTTCGGCTGATGCCTTCAGCCTCGGCTTCTGCCAAAATCCGAAATTTCGACCAATTTAACTTGTTGATGTATTCCTTGACAATTATAATATAATCGAGCACAAGAAATATTTGGTAGTATGCATGAGCATGATCAGTAATATAATTGAACACTAGAAATTTTATGGCACTTCATATAAAGGAATAGATTAATACATATATATATATATAGAAGGTTCACCAGAGACACCATGGATATATTATCTTACATGCAACACACATGTAATAATTAACTAAAACAAAATAAAAGCAGGGGCAACAGCAGGAGGCCGGGACACGTAGACGCCTAATAGGGCAGGGGCAGCAGCCAGAGGCTAGGACAGCCTAGTCGAGGGGATACATGCCAGTCCTGACATACTCCCGGAGGAATTTGCCGAAGGCTGCATGCCGTGCCAAGGTAATCGACCTATGCTTTCTGCCTCCGCCTTTGCCAACGTCCACCACGTGCTGGATCATGTTGTCGAGGTCCACATTGATTTCTCTGCCACAGAATGGGCAAACCAGTCTCCCCTACGATAGAAACAGATTTTCCCACGCCGTAACCGCCTCAGCACGTAGCGGCTCTTGTTGCTCAAATCGAAAAGTGTTGAACTAACGAAAGTTAATGGAAAAAAGGAACCAACAAGATGCAAATACAAATAATGGCAAAATTCTGTCAAAACAGACCAGCAGGTAAAAACTAATTTTTTTGAAGACCTTCTGTTGCTCAAATCGAAAAGTGTTGAACTAACGAAAGTTAGATAACAATCTGGGTCAGAAGTACAAAAATTGAAGCCTCAAAACTACGTATAGAAGTTTGGCACGAATATTTACGGTGAAGCACATAAATCTGTTTCAGGACAGCAACTTTCCCAAGCATTACTTCTCTCTCATTAGAGGTTACTCTTGGCACAAAAAGGAAATAAAAAGGATAAGGAGCGGTTATTACTGAGGTAATAACTTCCAAGACTCATCTAAAACATTTGGATTATCTCCCAATAATTATTTTTCTTTAACGCCTTTAAGTTAGGCATAATAACCAAGAAAAAGAATCAAGTATTCTCAAATAAAGAAGCATTAAGAGAAAATTTTGTTTTCATAGGAGAGGCAAAAGAAATATTCTCTCTCTTCTTAGGGAAGTGTTCTATACCTTTCTTGATTCGGAGTTGATATTTAATGGTGCCTTCTATCATATCAATAGTGGCACCAACAGTTCTAAGAAAAAGTCTTCCCAAAGTAATAGGACAAGAAGCATTGCATTCAACATCCAAAACATAGAAATCAACATGGACATAAGGATTGTTAACCATAATAAGAACATCATTAATACTCCCCATGAGTTTCTTTTTAGCATTATCATCAAGTGGGACATTCAAATAACAATCTTCCAATGGTGGAAAATCAAGCATATCATAAATCCTTCTAGGCATAATAGAAACACTACTATCAAGATCACATAAAGCTTTGAAATCAAAATCATTCACTTTCATATTAATGATGGGTTCCCAACCATCTTCTTGTTTAATAGGAATAGAAGCTTTGTGTTTCATCTTTTCTTCTTTAATTTTTATGAGAGCATCAGTAATGTGTTTTGTAAAGGCCATATTCATAGCACTAGCATTAGGACTTTTAGCAAGCTTTTGTAGGAACTTAATAACTTCATAGATGTTGCAACCATCAAGATCAAAATCATAATTATCATCTAAAGTAACAGAGCTATTACTAGCCTCAACACTAGTGGTAGTGATAGTAGAAACACTAATGTTTCTAGCAATTTCATCTTCTCTTTCCCACTTAGCATGCAATTCAACTAATAGTCTAACATTTTCATCAATTCTAACTTGTATGGCATTAGTGGCAGCAAAGGGATTATCAATAGTTTCAGGTTTAGCAGCCATTTTATTCAAAGAAGATTGAGCTTCAGCCAATGATTGTATATTTCTTTCAGCATTAGAGAGTTTTTCCTGAATAGTTTTATTGAAAGCAGTTTGTTTACTAATAAAATCTTTAAGCATAACTTCAAGTTATGAGGGAGCACTCCTATTATTGTTGTAGAAATTTCCATAAGCATTACCATTGTTGGGAGGATATTGCCTATAATTGTTGTTACCAAAATTATTCTTGTAGGCATTGTTGCTAAAATTGTTATTTCTTATAAAGTTCACACCAACTTGCTCTTCTTGAGCAACCAAAGAGGCTAAGGCAACATGATTTGGATCAATATGAGCCTTCCCATTAACAAGAATAGACATAATAACAACAATTTTATCACTCAAGGAGGAGGTTTCCTCAACAGAATTTCCCTTCTTACCTTGTGGATCTCTTTCAGTATGCCATTCAGAATAGTTAACCATCATATTATCCAGAAGCTTTGTTGCAGAACCCAAAGTAATGGTCAAAAAGGTACCTCCAGCAGCATAATCCAATAGATTTCTTGAAGAATAGTTCAATCCTGCATAAAAGGTTTGGATAATTATCCAAGCAGTCAGTCCATGAGTGGGACAATTCTTTACCAAAGATTTCATTCTTTCCCAATCTTGAGCAACATGTTCATTATCAGATTGTTTAAACTTCATTATTTCACTTCTCATAGATATAATCTTAGCAGGAGGATAGTATTTTCCAACGAAAGCATCTTTGCATTTAGTCCAAGAATCAATACAATTCCTAGTTAAGGAATTCAACCATTCTTTAGCTTTTCCTCTCAAGGAGAAAGGAAACAATTTAAGCTTAATAATATCTACATCTATATCCATATGCTTTTGCATCTCACAAAGTTCAACAAAGTTATTTAAATGAGCAACAACATCTTCATTACCAACACCAGAAAATTGTTCTCTCATAACAAAATAGAGTATCACAGGTTTTATTTCAAAGAAAGTAGCTTCAGGAACAGGTGGAGCAATAGGTGTGCACATGAAATCATTATTGTCGGTGCTAGTGAAGTCACACAACTTAGTGTTTTCAAGAGTAGTCATTTTTTTGTGTTTTTAGTAAAGAAAGCAAAATAGTAAAACTATTTTTGTGTGTTATTGATAAAGAAACAAGCAAACAAAGTGAAAATAAACTAAGCAAAACAGAAACAACAAAGTAACGAGATTGGTTATGAGAGACTCCCCTTGTGAAGATGTCCTGGACTCTGCGGCAACAGCGCCAGACAAAGTCCTGGATGGCCCAAAATATTGAGCTCGTTGGGGAACCCCAAGAGGAAGGTATGATGAGCATAGTAGTAAGTTTTCCCTCAGTTATGAAACCAAGGTTATCAATCCAGTAGGAGCAAGGAAACACCTCCAAGGTGTTGCTAGCTATACTTTGGCAGGGCGCACTACCGGCGCCAGCAGCAATGTGGAAACCTGCACAACACAACCACAGAACTTTGTCCCCAACTTACAGTGAGGTTGTCAATCTCACTGGTTTTGCTGAAAACAAAGGATTAAGCATATTGTGTGGAAGAAAGTAATAGTTTGCATAAAGTAAATAGAAAGTAGAAAACAGTTGTTGATTGATGATAAAAGAAAGGACCGGGGTCCATAGTTCACAAGTGGTGGCTCTTCTTAAGATAGATGACATGTTGGGTGAACAAATTACAGCGGGGCAATTGACAAACATCAAGAAAGCATACAAGCATATACTAATCATCTTGAATCCTTTGAGATTCGATTAGGCTTTACAACATTATACATAGACCGTAATCCAACTTCATCTATGACTAATAATCCACCTTCAGGTTATCATCCGAACCCCCTCCATTATTAAGTTTCAAGCAACAAATAATTGAATTACGCATTGCGTGTAAAGTAAACAATATGATTGTTCTATGAACAAAGGATTGTTGTTTTCTCCCTAGTAGCAACAACACATCTAGTACCTTCGAGATTTTTGTCACTTCCCCAGATTACTAGAGGCATGATCCCACTATCGAGCATAAATACTAACTCTTGGAGTTGCTAGCATCTGGTTGGCCAAGATAGGTACTAACAACGCAAAGCATGCAAGATCACAAATAACAAAGACATGATAGAATAAATAATTAGTCATAAATAGCATCTCAATATCCATCGGATCCCCGCAAACACAACATGTAGAATTAAAAATAGATGATCTTGATCATGAACGGAGCTCACAAGATCTAAACATGATAGCATAAACGAGGAGAACCAGCCATCTAGCTACTACATGGACCCGTAGTCCAAGGATGAACTACTCACGCATCACGCTGGAGGCTTGCATGGTGATGAAGAAGGCCTCCAGGGTGAATTCTCCTATCTGACAGGGTGACGGGAAGAGCTTCAGATCCCTCCCGATCTAGGGATGGAGATGACGGCGGCAACAGACTCTTTCGTGGAATTTTGATCGGGTCCTTAGGGTTTCTATATCAGAGGTTTCTTATAGGCGAAAGGTGAGGCCTAGGGGGTGCCCTAGGCGGCCAGACCATCCCCTGGCGTGGGCCAGGATTGGCCGCGCGGCTAGGTGGTGTGGTAGCCCCTGGCCCCTGTCCGTCTCGTATTCTGTCTCCGTGTCCCCCTCAGTGAAAAACTGACTTTGGCTTTTGTCCCGTCCAATTCTGGGAATATTCATTTTCTGACTTTCCTGGAACCAAAAACAGCAGAAAATAGGCAGCTGGCACTGTGGCTCTTGTTAATAGGTTAGTCCAAGAAAGTGTATAGAAAGTACTCCAAAGTGTGGACAAAACATAGGAAAGTAGATAAAACCAAGCATGGAACATCAAAAATTATGGATACGTTAGCAACGTATCAACAACCTATGCTGTTCTTATACATCGCCCTAGGTTCGCTAACTCATCCCTGAAAATATGACACCAATGTGTCTGCCTCTCTTTTGGGGAAAATTTGAATCATTGGCCACAATAAGAAATTGAAATGTAATCCTACAAAACAATATTCAGGGATATACATAGTCAGGTACAAAAACAAGCCTAAATATTGTATTATAAATAAAAAACAAACAATTATTCTTAGGGTACATGTTAAAACTACTTATGATCAAAACCATTCATATACATATGCATCATACGAATCTTTCAAAGATTAGAAACAATTCAAGGATCATATATGTAGTTCCATATGAGAATAAATCAAGGGCCTCATATTTTTTTAGGGAAGGAGGTGGTGAACCAAAGTACCAACAACACAACCTATATTATTTGTGTGCATTTCTTCCACAGGTTCACCAACCCATCCCTAAAAAAACGACACCATCATATGTGTCTCCCCTTGCACTCTTTTGGGGCAAATTTCAATCATCGGCCTCGGTGACAAACTAAAATGTAATTCTTATACACTATGAATGCATGGAATACATAATTCAAATATCATAGTTCTATGAATGTAGAATAAATATTGTGGCCTCATAAGTTTCTTTAGGGATGGCGTAAGCGAACCAAGTAACAATTGCATAACCTATATTGTTCTTGTACATCGCCCCAGGTTCGCTAACGCATGCCTAAAAAAATCTGACATCAATGTGTCTACCTCTCTTTTGGGGAAAATTTGAATCATAGGCCACAATAAGAAATTTAAATGTAATCCTACGAAACAATATTCAAGGATATACATATGCATCACATGACTCATTCGAAGATCAGAAACAATACAATGATTATATATATAGGTTCCATATGCGAATAAATTAAGGGCCTCATTATTGTTTTCAGAGATGGAGTTGGAGAACCAAAATACCAACATCGCAACCTATGTTGTTTATGTACATTGCTGCCTCAGGTTCACTAACCATCCCTAAGAAAACGACGCCATCAGATGTGTCTCCCTTGCACTATTTTGGGGCAAAATGGAATCATTGGGACTAGTAAGGAATAGAAATGGAATGTTATAGGAATGTTGTGTATCAAAATCAACACTCAACTAGAAAACCCTAAACCCCCTAAATCAAATGTTACAGATCTATTAAATTTATAGCACAAGAAGAATTGTATGAACAACAACAAGTTAAGAAAATGTAAATTTACTAGATGGAAGATGAGCAGATTGGGGTTTTGTGACTAGACGGATTGGGGTTTTGTGACTAGATGGCAGGTGCATCAATCGACCGTTGGAACCATATATATACTACCCTACTTCAAGAGCAAAAGAATCCATACACAATTGAGAAAATCCTATGTATGAACAATGAAATCTACGGCTGTGACTAGAGAAGTTATCAATATAGTACGTCAGACTCCTCATCAGGGACCTCCTCCTCAAACTCGTCATTCTCTGCGATTGCATCGATGATTTCTTGGATGGCGATGGGGTCATTGATGTAGAGCACTAGATTGCCTCTGTCTACCGCCTGCCTCTCATCCAGATCTGTCGCTAGCACCACGAAGTTGTCGGCCACCTGTTGCTCGACCGCGAAGGCTACTGGCTGGATGGATGATCTCGAAGCCTCGACGACGCGGTGACGAGCGGCGTGCGTTCCCGGAGATGACGCCTCCGCTTGCTTGGTGACGACCGAGCCATTTGCTGTTGCGCCTTCAACTGGCTTCACCTCCAGCTCATCTCCACGCGTACGCTTCATGGTGCACCTAGGGAAGGAGGTGGTGCGAGTGAAGGAGCTTCGACGCGCATGGTAGGTGCAGATTGGGGTTTTGGACTAGACAGATTGGGGAAAATGACACGAGCTCATCGAAGAAGAAGGTCGAGCGGGTTTATAAACACTGGACCATTCGTAGTCCTCGTGTGGACACATGTGGTGGGGGGGATGGGGCTACCACGATCTCCACTTTTTTTGGGTTCCCTTTTTTTGGAAACAACCACGATCTCCACTTTAGAACTGCATTGAAACACGCTCATGGCAGACCTCGATTCCACTGCATGCAAGTGGCGCAGAACCAATTTCTAGCAACGTTAGGTCTACTCGAGGGCCCCCTTGACGCGTGGAAGTTACTTGCAGTAGGGCCTAATTAGAAGTGAGATTGAGAGCGCTGCGTAAAAATGGGATATGTCTTATTAAAATCAAGTGGCAATAAATTGCAGCATCCCATCGACAACCGTGCACTCGATGACCCTGTTGCCTAGTGCATGTGTTGTAGTAGCAGTAGTAGGCTTTTCAGACATGATTAAACATGACATGACCACTCAATGAATTTTTACATGGACGGCTTCGTGTTCCTTCTTGTAGAAGTCTCGCTCAGAGAGATGTCCGTGCTGTCTCACGCTGTACTGTGAAGGGCATGACGTGTGCAATGATCCTCGTTAGATCACATAGGATCAACGATAGGTGCGCACGATCCGTGTGACAACTGTGACAACCAATCAGGGCACAGAAGACAGAGTGAGCACAAGTTTGGGCTTCTACGAAAGAGATAGAGGGCAAAACTGAGTAGTATCAAAAAACCAAGGGCAAAAGTGAGTACTATAAAAATGGAATGTGAGTGTCTTGTACAATGAAATACAATGAAATGCTGCATCACTACACCTCATTGGATATGTGTGTGTCAGTGTACATCATTGTGGTTTTAGGAAAAGAACAGATGTAGTGATGCCACCACAAACTGTGGTGTCCAACCATGTCTAGGAACCCTGGCAATATGCTGGGATTCAACTGCAGCATGCATTCTACCACCAGCTTGAGAGATACTGCATCACCACACCTCATTGGATGTGTCAGTGTATCAATGTGCATCATTGTGGTTTTATGAAAAGAACACATGAAGTGATGCCACCACAACATGTGGTTTCCAAGCATGTCTAGGAACCCTGGAAGCATGCTAGGATTCAACTACAGCATGCATTCTACCACATGGATCCACTAGATGTCATTGCATCATTGCATTTGTGTTCTTCACATAAACCACATGGATCTACTGATGTCATTGCATGTGTGTTATTCTCATAAACCACATGGATCCACCAGATGCCACTCCAGCATGTAGTGTTATTCTCATAAACAACATGGATCCACTAGATGTCATTGCAGGTGTGTTATTTTCAAAAAACATATGGATCCACTGATGCCACTCCAGCATGTGGTGTTCTTCTCATAAACCACATGGATCCACTAGATTTCAATGCATGTGTGTTCTTCACATAAACCACATGGATCCACTGATGTCATTGCATGTGTGCTATTCTCATAAACCACATGGATCCACTAGATGTCATTGCATGTGTGCTTTTCATAAACCACATGGATCCACTAGATGTCACTCCAGCATGTGGTGTTGTTCACATAAACCACATGGATCCACTGATGTCATTGCATGTGTTTCCTTTTCATAAACCACATGGATCCACTAGATGTCATTGCACGTGTGTTCTTTTCATAAACCACATGGATCCACTAGATGTCATTGCATGTGTGTTCTTTTCATAAACCACATGGATCCACTAATGCCACTCCAGCATGTGGTGTTCTTTTCATAAACCACATGGATCCACTAGATGTCATTGCATGTCTGTTCTTCACATAAAGCACATGGATCCACTGATGTCATTGGATGTGTGTTATTTTCATAAACCACATGGATCCACTAGAGTTTATTGCATGTGTGTGTCAGTGTGCATCATTGTGGTTGTTGGGGGATACCCCCGGGTAGGGTGACGTCGGGGTATAAGGGCCGAGTTAGCCGGGGTATGGCACGGTCAAAGCAAGTGTTGAGCGGGTCACCTCAAGGCAGGCCGAACCACAGAGTGACCCGACCCATGGGGCGTCTCCTTGACTATAGTCCGACCGGCATAAAATATATGATGGCCATGTTTATCTATCTGTTTTGCAGGTAACTTGATAGCCGGTTTAGCCACAAGCTAGCTGGAATCCCCCACTGGTCAAAAGGTGGCTTTATTAGCTGTAGCATGAGCGAAGCAAAGTAAAGAAGAGGACCAGCGGGTCAGGGGCTACCAAGGTGACGCGGGCGATGTCGGACGAGGTAGCCCGTGTCGGGTGACGCTTAAAGACAAAGATTACCCTATGGGTTATGTCTAAAGCCTGGACGAGCCGTTAAAGAGAATAAAGAAGCATCTAGCTTTAGGCGAGGAGCATATTGTCCGAATATGCTGCCACGTATGACCTAATATTTGTAACCCGGGTTCCCCTATATAAGGGGCACCGGGGCCTCCATAGAGAGGGATCGATCATTTTCTCTGTCTAAGGTTGAACTCTAGAGCTAGTTGGTAGGGAGTAAGAGACATAGTCTCCTTCTTACTGAGAGCTTGAAGAGCATTTGTAAACACCATTGATAGAGTGAATACAAGAACATATGTGCGTGGAATCACCATGTTCTCCCTCCCTGGATTCCCCTAGCACTCATTGTCCCCACCTTTAGCATATCCATGGCATCTGCCGTGCCACCACCACGACAGTTGGCGCCCACCGTGGGGCTAGCGGTGCTAGCAGGGGTGAAAATCCAGATGAGAAGCTTCTCCAGCACCGGCGAGCGCGTCGTCTCCAGCTTGGTTCAATGCTTTGGAGCGCTGGACTACGTCAGCGACAATGCAGGAAGCTTCGGCAGGCACCCCCTCCGCGCAACGGCGTCTTCATCAAGCTTGGTGCGCACAAGATCTACGTCGGCGTGGACGAGTCCTACGTTCATCTGTGGCACATCGTCGAGGGAGACGAACCATCTCTCAACGCAGCTCGTGGAGTGTATATCACTCGCCCCACAGGGAGCGTTGAGGTCCTGATGACCACACCTGACGCGGAACCGAGCAAGGACCCGGCACCAGAGCCGGAGGTCATGCCAAAGCAGACCAGGTCTAGGTTTCCTCCACTAGAAAGGCCAGAGAATGTGCTCGAACAAGCAATAGATAGCCTAGCAACGCCAATAGCACCTGTGGTAGATTTGGCTCAGGCACAAGCTGAGTTAGAGGAAACTAGGCGGAAAATGTTAGCAAGGCCAAAGAAGGTAGCGGAGCTGCATCAATCTTTGAACATCACCTTGAGAGAATATGCTAAGGCAAACCGCATAGATGGAGTGAAAATCCAGGGTAGGAACCTAATAACTGAGATTGACAAGGAATATGAGCCTAGGCCAGGTCAGACAGCCACGATAGTAACAGGAGGGCTGGATCGGTATAGTACCCCGGCAAAGAACCTCAGGGCAGCAAACGTGGCCGTGTCCGAGTTAGAAGGTTTAACTTGAGAGAGGCTTGGCAAAGGCAACAAGAGAGAGTGAATCAATTGTTGAGAGTTGCTTGCCATCAAAATGAAGAAATGAACAAGGCAAACCCAGTGCCACCAGGAGTGTCACATGTGGTACATTCAGCCAGGAATAACCCGACAAGATCCGGAGGAGCCGCGTCATCTCCGGGTCACAATCCCAGGAGGGAAGAAGTAGTAAACTCCAGGAGAAGAGACAAACAGATGGTTCCCTATGATCTAGAATGGGCCGGAAAAGGCAAAGCAGTGCAAGTTGATGAATATCGGCACACTACAAGCCGAGGTGTGGCCGGCCGAGGTAACCGCGACCAAGGCAATGCCTGTCAGAGAAATGTTGCCAACGGCAATGTGATGACCCACAAGTATAGGGGGTGTATCGCAGTATTTTCGATAAGTAAGAGTGTCGAACCCAACAAGGAGCAGAAGGTGCTGGCTATTGGTATGGATCAGGAATTCTCTGCAAATACTTAGCAAACGGATTTTTAGGGGTTTTCGATAAAGCAAGTAAACAAAGTACGAGTAAATAAAATATAGTAAGAATGAATGCAACAAGTGGCCCAATCCTTTATGCAGCAAAGGACAAGCCGTTTGTATTTCTATAGATGACCAAACGTTCTCGAGGACACATGGGAAGACTGTCAAGTGCTTTCGCTTCATCTAGTCGATTAATCTTCTCTAGCTTGCTAAGTGTTGTGTGGGTGAACCTGTGCTAATGTACCGCCCCATTCAAGACTTAATACATACTTGTGATTAAACCCCCTTGCAAACATCCGTAAGTACGAGAAAGTAATTAAGGTAGAAACCTAACCACAACTTTAAACTCTAAGACCCTTATGTCCCTTGTGCAATGGTTTCCTAACGGGGGTTCAGGTTTCTGTCACTCCGGCAACCCCTACGATTAGTAGCCAAATACACAATGCATTCCCCTAGGCCCATATAGGTGAAGTGTCATGTAGTCGACGTTCACATGACACCACTAGAAGAATGACACCACAACTTAAATAACAATCTATTGAATCTTTCTCAACGCAACTCCACTACTAACAACAAGACTTCTCCCATGTCCTCAAGAACAAAACGAACTACTCACAAGACATCATATGGATCATGATCAGAGATGGAATAATGATGTATAACAATCTGAACATAAAAAATAATTCAATGGTTCACTCAATAGCATCAACTACAAAGAGTAATCAACACCGGGAAAGTTTCCCCTATGAACACTTCAAGATTCAACTCAATTGTTACAGCAATATGGAGATGGTGATGAGGGTGCTGCTGATGATGATGGTGGTGATGATGATGATCCCGATGAAGTCCAGATTGATGGTGGTGTTGATGGCGACGATATCCCCTCTCCGGGAAGGAATTCCCCCGGCAGAAATCTGTCTACCGGAGAGATGTTTCTCTCTCGGTGTTTTCCGCCCCGCAGAGGCGGCGGAATCTTTCTGTGGTTGCTCCCCGAGTCTTAGGGTTTCGGGAGGAAGATATACGCCAGAGGGGAGAGGCTGGAGTGGGCCAGGGCGGCCACACCACTCCCTGGCGCGGCCTGGGCTTGCCCGCGCCATGGGGTGGTGTGGGCCCCCTGTGGCCCACCTCCACTCCATCTTATGGCATCTTGAGTCTTCTAGAAAAATATAATTTTCCGTATATTTTCCCGGATTTTCTGATCTTCGCGAATTTTGCCTCCAAATAGCACCTTTTCCATCAGAATCCTGACTGCAGCGGTCCATGCTCCAAAAGTCATCAACCATGCAAAAATAGATGAAATAACATAAGTATCACCTCTCAATACGAAATATATCAATGAATAATAGTGAATTAAGACATAGAATAGTGATGCAAAATGGACGTATCAACTCCCCCCAAGCTTAGACTTCGCTTGTACCCAAGCGAAACTGAGCTCAATAAACATGACCTCAAGTTTATGGAGTGAAGAGTCGATAAAAGAATACGGACAAGAAGCATCACATTCATCAAGTACATAGATCATAATAGAAGACAACTCACTATTATATAACTTAACTTGCAATGAGTAAAGGAAACACAATAAAGATACATAAAGTGAATCATAATTGGTAATGGCAAACTTAGCTCTTGGTCGAAGAATAGTTGATAATTTGCTGGAGTTCACAAATAGCTGGTTTTTCAAAGAAGCTTTCAAAGTAGTAAACATCAAGACAAGAGCAATGTGCAAAACAAGGAACATAAGAAACATGAATGAATAAATCATCATATGAATGAATGAAACACATCAACTCAAAATACTTGCTGAGATAGAAGGGAATGGGTTTACTGACTCAACTACAAAGTAAAGAAAGGGCCCTTCGCAGAGGGAAGAAGGGATTGCAAGTCTCATAAAGAGCTCCCGAAAATTATGATACTTACTAGCTTTCAGCTCTCATTGCTCCTATCAAAGGCATCTTTAGGTGATTAAGGTTAAAGTGACACAACTAAGAGGATATGCTTGACAAGTTATAAGTTGAAATCTCAAGCCCCTTACTTATGAGTACCGATCCTCATGCTACTCAACTTCAGTCACGAGAAAGCTCTTGTCATTGTAAATACATGCGTATCATTGAGAACCGCCAACGGGGTACCCCTTGCACATGACACAGGAGCTATCCCATAATCAAAATGACAAGGCAAGCAGACAGTGAGCATCTCAGCGATCTTTTTATTTGCTATTTGCATAGGTTTTTATTGAGGATGCTTCATAGAATGCTCACTATAGTTATGCTGCAAGTTTCCACCATGATTAGGCATGGCTTAGGCTAGCGGCCTAGGCATTTCTCTAAGACACATATAAACTCCATGATCTTACAAGTTCCACTTTTTTTCACACCGCCGGGATCCATAAGCAAAAGAACATGATATCAACTAGGTACAAGTACCAACGAAGTGTTGAAAGCGGTCCCCATGATACATGGTTCGGCTAACTTCAACTCATAAAGCGCAAGCATATATGCAAAAAAGAAGGACCCAATGGTTCTAGTTTATTAAATGCAAGAAAGTAAAGTGTGCCATCAAGTTCGTCAGAGCTTTAATCACTAATTTTCACATAACAAGTTTAATTTGGGAAGTAGATAAATCAGGAATTTACTTGGAACAGCAATAATGCTACTAGGTAGGTATGGTGGACACAAATGGCGAAGGTTTTGGTTTAAAGGAGGTGGATGCACGAGAAGAATGCCATCTCAGTACAGGTTTTTGGCTAGCAAGGCTAGGTAGCAAGTATAAGAGTTGAAGGAAACAAACAAGCATACAAATGATAAAGACAAACATGCAATCTTCCTTGGAAGCACAAAAGATCTTAACTATAGAATACCAGACTTATGAGCAAATCAAGAAAGAAAGATGATGAATTTTTTTTTCTCTAAAGTACTTCTATCTTTTTCTTTTCAACTCCCAAAAAGGTGTTGCTACTGACCGAGCTAGGTCTGCCAAAACCAACTAAATTAACTCAATGATCCCAAAGTGATACCAATACTAACAACAAGATCAATCATATAACCATGAATTGATAACTAATATAAGCTATGCAAAAGAATGAATGATAGAACTTCTCATTAATATTCCATAGCGGAAACTCAGACCAAGGCATACAAATCTAACGAGAGAGGGGACACTTCCATAATGCAAACCATACTACACAATAACTCCTCCATCATCATATGACTCTACTAATAAGGTAAAAAGATAGAAGATAGTGATATGATACCGCGACACTCCCCCAAGCTTGGAACAAACCAAGGGGATGCCAAACCTGATGACGAATTACTCCTTCGGTGGTGGTGGTATACTCTCATCTTCGTCCGTCTTCCAGGGTAAAGGCTTCCCATCAACAAAGGACATCATGGTTTCCAACATCCTGAAACTTGCAGCAGCACTTATTCGTTTAAATCTAGCCTCATACTCACAGTTTTGATTTTGAACATCATAGAACTGTGCTTGCAGTTCGTTGGTTGTTTGGCGGAGTGAAAAGACTTCATCTTTGAGTTCAGCAGTCTCCTTTTGGTGCTCGGCGATGAATTCGGAACAAATCTTGTGGACGATGTCCACTTCGCGCTTCGCCATCTTCTTGTACCTAAAGACTTCTTGCTCCAATGCTTCGATCCTGTCCTCCAGACTTCCTTCACCTTTAGGGCCTTGAACGTCCTTAATCCGGACCTCCCCACCTTCGAGCAACAACTCCTTGGGATGAATCTTCAATTCTCTCATGTATGGGTTGATGATATCTTCTAAGGAATCTCCCTTGGATGTTCCAAAGGAAGACATTGTGGCTCCAAATCTGGGATTCTACCTGGCAGAAACAGATCGAAACAAAAACACGACGAAAACACGATATACGAACCTCGGAAGATCCGGGGGGTTATATATTACGAAGTTTCATATCAAAAGGAAGGTACTGGGAGAAAACGGGTCGGAGACGGAGTCCTGGGTGGCCTCACCACCTGGTGGCACGACCAGGGGTGGGCCCGCGCCATGGGGTGGTGTGGGCCACCCTGGCTCTAGTTTCGTCCCTTTTTCGCTTCGTAGCTTTCCTTATTGACTGAAAACTGCAAAAATATAGTTGGATTGTATTTTCGCGGAACTTTTCTTACCAGAACTGTTACCTAGTTGGAAACGGACCCTGTAGGTCTCTAGATTTGGCATTTAGTGGATCCTTTCGGAGTCATCACTTGAATCATCAATATCTTCATCTTCATACACTTATTACTTGAGTCATAAACCCCTTCTCTTCCTTATTACACCATTATCTCCACTTCTTGGAAATTTCTTTCACACAAAACTTCACACAGTTCTCATTAGCAACATTAGTATAAGTGAAGTGATAAAACCTTTTGAGTCCAACTTCAACTGAAACCCATCAAAACAAAAACTACTATAGCAACTCCTTCCGAAAACCCAAAAAGAATTCAAAAAGGAAATCGAATAAAGAAGCCAATGCAAGAGTGGCAAAATCTGTCAAAACAGACCAGTATGTAAAGATCAATTTTTTCGAAAATCTTCTGTTGCTCAAATCAAAAAGTGCAAAACTAACGCAAGTTAAATAACAACATGGGGCAGAATCATAAAAAATTTCAGCTCAATCTGACCTACATAGATCTCTCACGAATTTATACGGTGAAGCACAAAAATCTGATTCGGGACAACAACTTCCCCAAATCTTACTTCTCTCTCATTACAGGTTGACCTTGACACAAAAACCAAACAAAACGGATAAGGAGCGGTTATTACTGAAGTAATAACTTCCAAGACTCAAAGAAACAAAAACAAACTAAAACCAAAAACAAATTGGGTTGTCTCCATAAAGCTCTTTCTTTATAGCCATTAAGATGGGCATGATAATTTGAAGAAGCTCTCATAGGGATATGAATTGAAGTGAAAGAGAGCATTAAGAAGCAAAAACACATGCACATTTAAGTCTAACCCACTTCCTATGCAAGGGGATTTTGTAAACAAACAAGTTATTGAAACCAAAGGTAACTTGCATAAGAAGGCAAAAGAAGTGCAACATACAAACTTTCTGCATAAAACGAGGAAACTTGATATTATTGAGATGCATAAGAACAATTTTCCCTCTCTCATAGTAACTTTCAGTATCATGCATAAACTTAACAATATAGCTATCACAAGGACCATCATAGCAATGATCACTTATTCTAACAGAAAACACAGGAATACTAGCTCTCATAACACTACTTTGTGAAACAATATTAGAGGTATCCTTACAAAGGATAGTGTGTCCCCCTTCCTCATACTTAGTGACAAAGTCTTTCACACTTGCTACAATAGGTTCATCAACCATTTGTTTATCAGGTTCAACTGTCTTATTCATACTTTCATCTACCATACTAGCCATCATAGAATGTTCCTCTACCTTAACTGGAAAAGGCATTTTCTCAATATAAGGTTTAGGTAAAACATGATTAGCAGTATAAACTTCAGTATTTCTTGCAGGAACACTCTTAGCAATATATTTATAAGGTTCATGATACTTATTCCACTTGTTTTTAGGCACTTCAATGTAGGAAGCAAAGGCCTTAAAATAAGAAGCAATAGCTTGAGAGTCTAGACCATAAGCATTTTTAATATTTTGAAAGTCATCAGTTCCCATAAAAGATTCAATGCATTCATAATCATAATTTATACCTGACTTTTTACCTTTGTCATTTTCCCAAGCCTCAGCATTGTCTTGAATACGATCTAGAAGGTCCCATTTAGCTTCTTCTTCCATGCGAGTGAATGATCCAGCACAAGAAGCGTCTAATAAATCTTTGTCATGTAGAGGGAGCCTTGCATAAAAGTTGTTGATAATAATATTGTTGGGGAGCTCATGAATGGGACATTTGAGAATTAGTATCTTCAATCTCCCCCAAGATTGAGTTGTACTCTCTCCGTCAAGAGGCCAAAAGTTGTATATTTGATTCCGATCTTTATGAATCTCACTAGGAGGATAAAACTTTGAATAAAAGAGCGGAACTATTTCCTCCCATTCCAGAGCTTGACCATTAATTCAGCAGCTTATACCAGTCCTCAGCTCTTCCTTTCTGTGATAATAAGAATAACTTCTTCTTAACTTGATCTATAGTAATACCTGCACACTTGAACAACCCGCATAATTCGTGTATAAAGAGTAAATGATCACTAGGATGGATAGTTCCATTCCCAACATAGTAGTTATCAATAACACGATCAATAATTCTTGTAGGTATTTTGAAAACATCTTTCTCAGCAGGTGGTGGCTTATCTACTACCTTAGCAGTGGTAGTAGCATTACCAAATAAGAAACTCAGTGAATTATCCATAACGAAAATAAAGCAACTAGCAGAAGTAAACAATACTCAAAGTAGAAGTTTCCTTTACCAATTCCACTCTCCAATAGCGCTTCACTCCCCGGCAAAGGCGCCAGAAAATAGTCTTGATGACCCACAAGTATAGGGGTGTATCGCAGTATTTTCGATAAGTAAGAGTGTTGAACCCAACGAGGAGCAGAAGGTACTGGCTAGTGGTATGGATCAGGAATTCTCTGCAAATACTTAGCAAACGGATTTTTAGGGGTTTTCGATAAAGCAAGTAAACAAAGTACGAGTAAATAAAAGACAGTAAGAATGAATGCAGCAAGTGGCCCAATCCTTTATGCAGCAAATGACAAGCTGGTTGTATTTCTATAGATGACCAAACATTCTCGAGGACACATGGGAAGACTGTCAAGTGCTTTCGCTTCATATAGTCGATTAATCTTCTCTAGCTTGCTAAGTGTTGTGTGGGTGAACCTGTGCTAATGTACCGCCCCATCCAAGACTTACTACATACTTGTGATTAAACCCCCTTGCAAACATCCGTAAGTACACGAAAGTAATTAAGGTAGAAACCTAACCACAACTTTAAACTCTAAGACCCTTACGTCCCTTGTGCAATCGTGTCCTAACGGGGGTTCAGGTTTCTGTCACTCTGGCAACCCCTACGATTAGTAGCCAAATACACAATGCATTCCCCTAGGCCCATATAGGTGAAGTGTCATGTAGTCGATGTTCACATGACACCACTAGAAGAAGTACACCACAACTTAAATAACAATCTATTGAAGCTTTCTCAACGCAACTCCACTACTAACAACAAGACTTCTCCCATGTCCTCAAGAACAAAACGAACTACTCACAAGACATCATATGGATCATGATCAGAGATGGAATAATGACGTATAACAATATGAACATAAACAATAATTCAATGGTTCACTCAATAGCATCAACTACAAAGAGTAATCAACACCGGGAAAGTTTCCCCTATGAATATTGCAAGATTCAACTCAATTGTTACAGCAATATGGATATGGTGATGAGGGTGCTGCTGATGATGATGGTGGTGATGATGATGATGATGATCCCGATGAAGTCCAGCTTGATGGTGGTGTTGATGGCGACGATCTCCCCTCTCCGGGAAGGAATTCCCCCGGCAGAAATCTGTCTGCCGGAGAGATCTTTCTCTCTCGGTGTTTTCCGCCCCACAGAGGCGGCAGAATCTTTCCGTGGTCGCTCCACGAATCTTAGGGTTTTGGGAGGAAGATATACGCCAGAGGGGAGAGGCTAGAGTGGGCCAGGGCGGCCACACCCCTCCCTGGCACGGCCTGGGCTTGCCCGCACCATGGGGTGGTGTGGGCCCCCTGTGGCCCACCTCCACTCCATCTTCTGGCATCTTTAGTCTTCTGGAAAAATAGAATTTTCCGTATATTTTACCGGATTTTCTGATCTTCGCGAATTTTGCCTCCAAACAGCACCTTTTCCATCAGAATCCTGACTGTAGTGGTCCATGCTCCAAAAGTCATCAACCATGCAAAAATAGATGAAATAACATAAGTATCACCTCTCAATATGAAATATATCAATGAATAATAGTGAATTAAGACATAGAATAGTGATGCAAAATGGACGTATCACAATGTCAGACAGCGTGATCCCATGGGAACATGGAAAAATATACCTCGGCCACAGCAACAGCGCGCACCTCGGCAAGAGGGGAGTGCAGGACAAGCAGCATAACAACAAAATGCTTGCCCGGATCAGGAAAGATACAAAGATGGTTAATCGGCTATGATCAACGAAGGATACCCAGAACGGATCACCACATAATTGGGTCAAGGCTGGGAAGCAGGAACTTGCAGCCAGATGATGTGAGGCTAAAACTGGATAGAATTTATAGGTCGGAGCTAATTGAGGTACAAGGTCCACCGGGTCCAGCATGCTTTGGACCCCGGATCATGAACGAGCCACCACTGCCGAACTTTCAGCTGGCCAGAGGAACCCGAACCTATGATGGAAGTACTAGGCCAGAAGATTGGCTGATTGATTACGCTAGAGCGGTCAAGATCGCAACAGGAAATTTGAGATGGGCAGTAAGATATGTGCCACAGATGCTGGAAGGACCAACGAGAGTTTGGCTGAACAATTTGCCAACAGGAAGTGTCAACTGTTGGCTGGATTTCGAGGAGTTGTTCGTTAGCAACTTCTCAAGCACTTACAAGAGGCCCAACAGGCCACAGACTCTAGCGCTATGCCAGCAAAGAACGAATGAGCCAGACCAAGATTTCCTGACTCGATGGTGCAACGTGCGTAACTCATGCGAGGGGGTAATTGAATCACAAGCTATTGCGTGGTTCGCTCAGGGATGCAGATATGGAAGTATGCTGTGGCAGAGACTGCAGCAAGACATGCCAACTACTTTGGCTGAGACAATCCAGATCGCGGATTCGTATGCCTTGGGAGATCCAACACAACCCCAGCTAATGTCGAGCGAGGCAAACAAGGAATATTACAACAGAGATGGCTCCAGATCATCAAGCAGGAATGATTTTCAAGGAAAGAAAAGGGATGAGCGCCCGGATTACCAATACAACTCACAGCAGGTAGCTGCGGTAGACCGGGATCAACCCAATCCCGGTGCCAGCCAACGCCAAAACCCTGGAGGACAAAACTAGCAGCAGAAGAACGAAGGGAAAAAGCCTTGGACCCCGGAGCAGAAAAAGAAATGGCAAGAGCGAAAAGAAAGACCGAGGTATACGTTCGAGTCCATGTTGGATCAACCATGCAAGTTCCATACACCAAGCCCAAATAGTCCGGCAAATCATACAACCCAACAATGTGAATGGATGAGAAAGTTAGAGCAAGGCAGTTAGGGGAATGCACAGGCACCTCGGAACGAAGTACCTAGGAATGAGGCACCACGGCCACCATTACTAATAGGGGGGAATGGACAACAACTAATGTTGCCACCGCCTCCGCCGAGGTACGATAATCTGGAAAGAAGGGATGCGGTACATCAAGTAGGTAATAATCAGCAAAAAGGTCAGAGTTACCACGAGAATGAGGGACGAAACGAGTACAAGGAGCATCATTAGAGCTACTGTGTGTTTACCACGGAAGAAAATGACCGGAAAAGCTTGCAGCACCGGCATATGGAGGTGAACGCAGTAATGCCGGCAGTAGTGAGACACATGCTCTGGGAAGATCAATAAATCACATGGAGTATCAAGGATCACCCAAAATATCATGCCTAGCCCTGGGACCTATGCTTTGGTCCTGGATCCAACGTTCATTAGGCCGCATCTCAATGTGAGGTTTTCCAAGGTACTGATCAATAATGGCAGTAGTATCAACATTATGTACAAGGATACCATGCACAAGATGGGAATAACAGAGAACATGTTGCAAGCAATGATGACCACTTTTCATGGCATTGTACCTGGTATTTCCTGTGAGCCAATTGGTAAGGTCCGGGTTGATGTGTTATTCGGCACGAGAGATAATTGCCGAATTGAAAATTTGGAGTGCGAAGTGGTGAATCTGGAGAGCGCTTATCACGCGTTACTTGGCAGGCCGACGCTGAACAAATTCGTGGCAACTACCCACATCAGTTACCTTAAGATGAAGCTACCCGAGCGAAGGGGCGTGATAACTGTATCAGGGGACTTCCAGCGTTCGATCGAGTGCTCGTCAGCCAGATCTAACTTAGCCGAGTCACTCGTGATAGCTCAAGAAAAAAGGAAGATATTGGAGGTGGCAGCGTTGGCTCAATCCGCGCAACAGCATATGCCATCTCTGACCAAACCGCATGGGAGCGTATCATTCCAAGCAACCAAGGACACAAAGAAAGTGCCAATCGATGATCAGTGCCCAGAGCGCACCGTAACCATTGGTGCCAGGTTAAGCAGCAAATAGGAAAGCAAGCTCGTCAACTTCCTCCATGAGAATCACGATATCTTTGCTTGGTTTACTCAGTATCTGCAAGGTGTACCGAGGGAGTTGGCTAAGCACTCATTAAACGTAAGATCCGAAGCTAAGCCGGTAAAGCAACCTCTCTGGTTTTTCTCCGAAGACAGAAGAAAAGTCATTGGGGATGAAATATCTAGGCTCCAAGCGGCCAAATTTATCATGGAAGTACTCTATCCAGATTGGCTCTCTAATCCGGTGCTTATGGAAAAGAAGAAAGATGATCCGAACGTGGCTATGGTATGGTGCATGTGCATTGATTACACAAACCTGAATAAGGCGTGTCCCAAAGATCCATTTCCAGTCCCTAGGATAGATCAATTCATAGACTTAACAGCCGGATGTGAGCTACTGTCATTCATTGATGCGTATTCTGGTTTCCACCAGATACCCCTGAATCCGGATGATCAAATAAAGACTGCGTTTATTACCCTGTACTGGGCTTATTGTTATCGCACTATGCTGTTTTGACTACGTAATGCAGGAGCAACGTACCAACGATGCATGCAAAAATGTTAACATGACCAAATAGGTCAGAATGTGCAAGTTTATGTGGATGATGTGGTGATAAAAACCAAGGAAAGCAATACGCTCCTCAATGATATCCAGCAGACATTCGCGAACTTGAGAAGGTTCCAAATGAAGCTAAACCCAGAAAAATGCACCTTTGGCATGCCCGCTGGAAAGTTACTTGGTTTTTTAGTGTCTAGCCGTGGTATTGAAGCTAACCCGATGAAAATCCGGGCCATAGAGAGAATGGGACTGCTAAAATGCCTTAACAATGTGTAGAAGTTCACTGGTTTCCTGGCATCGTTAAGTTGGTTCGTATGTCGGTTGGGAGAGAAGGCCTTTCCCTTCTCCCAATTAATGAAAAGGCAGACAAATTCACATGGACGCCACAGGCGGACCTTGCGTTTTGAGAGTTGAAAAAGATGTTATGTACTACGCTGATCCTAGCAGCACCACTACCTAAGGAGCTAATGTTGCTCTACGTAGCCACGACCAACCAAGTCGTAAGTGCAGTAATCGTAGTGGAGAGTGAGGAAGAAGGAAAGTTGATGCAAAGGCCGATGTATTATCTGAGTGAGGTATTGTCACTTTCAAAATAGAACTACCCTCACTATCAAAAGATGGCGTACGGCATATATATGTCGGCCAAGAAACTCAAACACTATTTTGAGGAACACCTCATCAAGGTGATATGTGAGGCACCCATTTCGGAGATTATGAGTAACAAAGATGCAAGTGGCCGGATAGCAAAATGGGCAATCAAGTTAGCTCCATACGCGCCACAATTCGACAGAAGAGATGCTATCAAGTCACAAGCCGTGGCGGATTTCTTTATGGACTAGGTTGAAATGCAATACGAGCCACCCCTGCCAGACTCCAATTATTGGCGAATGCACTTCGACGGATCGAAACTAAAAGATGGGTTGGGCGCTGGAGTAGTGCTTACCTAGCCCAAGAAGTATCAACTGAAATATGTCCTTCAAATCAACTTCGGTGCCTTGAATAATGTGGCGGAGTACGAAGCATTGGTACATGGTCACAAAGTAGCGAAAGAAGTAGGGATACGTCAGATACAATGCTTTGGAGATTCTAATTTGGTGGTGCAGCAAGTGTCTGGAAATTGAGATGCCTTGGATGCTAACATGGCCCTATACAGGCTCCATGTCCAAAAGATAAGTGGGTTTTTCAAGGTGTGTGAGTTCCATCACATACCTCGGATTGAAAACGAGGGGGCAGATACGCTGTCCAAGTTAGGCTCATCCCGGCAGCCAATCCTGCCAAATGTTGGTTTGGAGCACCTGAGAAAACCATCTATCACACCCTCACTCGAATCAAATTAATTTATATCCCGGCACTATCAGTATCAGGAGCTGCACCTATGGCGATAGAGTGGGGAAGCACCTTAGCAAACCCAGGGACTGCCTCAGCAAACCTAGGGACTGATCAGCCTGATTCGGCAGGAGTTATGTTGGTAGATGCAATGGAAATTGATGAGGAACCATTTCTCGTCTAGACTGTACGAACTTGGGCCAAGCCAATTTTTGATTTCCTGAAAGACGGAATCTTGTCGGATGACAAAATACGCTCAAGGAAGATCCAGAGAAGGGAAAAAGGCCTACACAATTATCAACGCGGAACTATACAAAAGAAGTGTAACAATAGTACTGCAGCGGTGTGATGATCCGGAGGAAGGACTTGACATACTCTGGGATACTCACCAAGGAGAATGTGGCCACCATGCCTCCTCAAGGGGATTAGTGGCAAAATCTTTCTGGCATGGATTTTATTGGCCTAGTGCTTTAGAGCAAGCAGAGGATTTGGTGAGAAAATGCAATGGCTGTCAAAGATACGCCACGAAAACTCATCTACCAATGTCGGAGCTGAAAATTATCCCCATTACCTGGCCATTTGTTGTATGGTGCCTAGATATGGTAGGGCCATTTAAGCCGGCGAAAGGAGGGATGACCCATATCCTAGTCATGGTTGACAAGTTCACCAAATGGATTGAAGTGAAACCAATTCGGAAATGTGATGGGGCAACAGCAGTAAGATTCCTCAAGGATATAATCCTAAGATATGGCTATCCCCATAGCATCATAACTGATAATGGAACAAATTTCACTAAAGGAGCGTTTGTGAGATTCTGCCAAGAAAAGAAGATCCGGCTAGATGTCGCCTCAGTCGCCCACCCCGCATCGAACGGGCAAGTGGAAAGATCCAACGGACTGGTATTGTCTGGGATAAAACCCCGGCTCATAGAGCCGCTGCAAAGATCAGCGGGGTGTTGGATAGAAGAACTACCAGTAGTACTGTGGAGCTTAAGAGCAACTCCAAATCGAGCAACACGCTATATGCCATTCTTTCTAGTATATGGGGCAGAAGCTGTATTACCAGCCGACATAGAGCACAATTCGTCAAGAGTCACCCAATACACAAAAGCCGAAGTGTGCGAAGCCTGGCAAAATGATGTTGATCTGCTGGAAGAAGCGAGAGAATTGGCCTTGTCCAGATCCGCCATATATCAGCAATATCTCTAACGCTATCATCGCCAGAAAGTAAACCCCTGAGTCTTCCGAGAAGGTGATCTAGTACTCCGGCTGATACAGCGCACAACTGGCATGCATAAGCTATCCCCTCCATGGGAAGGATCTTTCATTGTAAGAAAAGCCTTGCACAATGATTCCTACTATCTTATTGATGCACAACCACAGGAAAAGAACAAGGCAGACAGGTCCAGAGAGGAATCCAAGCGACCGTGGAACGTAGCACTACTTCGTCCTTTCTACACCTAAGAGGTGAATGTATTCGAGCTACTCATATGTCGGTATGTATGTCGACAATGAGCTTATTAATAAAACTTTGGCACCCTGAGCAGAGACTCGGGGACTGCCATAATAATTCTCTCTTATTTTCATATTTTTATGTCGATTGGGTTAAGTTGCTTATATCTTAGTCAGATTAGTAATGTGTGAGCACCAAAAACCCAACTCTTCGACTTTGCTGTTTTCCAACAAGAATTGGCTTCATGGAAAGCAAGAGAACAAGTTTAGAATGACAAAACACATGAAAACGACTAAGGAAAAGAACTTAAACGAACCAACATTGGTTATTTTGACTAACCCTTGGTTTATTAAGTTCATTAAAACGCCAGATCATTTTGAGCCAGTCTCAAAGTTTCAAGTATTGTTAAATCAATTTTTTGAAACTCGGACTCATAAGTCAAAAAACCGAATCATGGTAGACGCGAGCCGAGTCAAAAATTGGGGGAACAAGAAAACGAAACTCGGGGACTTCGCCCACGATAATCCAGCATTAAGAACTTAGTTCAAAACAATAAATTGTAGCTCCACCAAACTAAGTTACTTAAATACAGTTTCGCCCGGCATTCCGGGATCTAACAAATATGATAAGTGTTTTTAAGGAGCAGGGGCAGCAGCCGAATCATCAGTCGAGTGTAGGGGAGGGGCGCTAGCCTCGGCTTCATCCTCAGGATTAACCTCGCCATCCTCTGGGTCTTCGGCCTCGTTGCCAAGCTCAGAGGCCTCACCTTCACTCCCTTCTTCTTCTTCATCTCTAGAAACAGCTTCGTCATCAAAGACATCAAGATAACTCGTCCCTTCATTCCAAGCGTGGAAGAAGGAATATTGAATGAGCTTATTGGCACAGGCTTTGTGGCGCACAATCCAATCTAGATTCTCGCACCACTTAGACCCAGTGCGCATGCGAGTGAGCAACCCCAAATCAATCCCTTCATACCACGAAAGGACAAACTACAAAGCGATGTCAGCACTAGCCCGTGCAACAGATTCACGCCACAGATTCAGCTGATGCTCGCACTCCATCAGTTTTGCTATGAAAGCCGAACCTGTTTTGGGAATGGGATCAGTGGGCCAGAGGGAGCTGTACATCCGTGTTGCTGCTGGAATGATGTCTGCACTATGGTTCTTCGCCAGCTCAAGGCGAGCAGTGAGACTCGCCAGTGGGTCCTTCGTTGTATATGGGATTGGCTCGACATCGGGGCCTACAAGCAGACCACGCTCTTCGCGGGAACGAGTTACAGTGGCAGCACCAGGCGCATCACTCTCTCGAAATTTGCCTGAGAGTGGAGAACAGGAAACAGTGAACAATAGAACCAAACCCAGAGGAAGGAAAATTAAGCAAGGGCAGAAAACTCACGCGCAATCTGGAAGAGGAGTCGCTGAAGCTCGGAATGAACATCGGCGCTATGGGCCTGGAGTTTCTCATATTCAGTGGTCACCGATGTAAGCTTGGCATCAGCTTCCTGCAATCAGCTCTTGTCCTTGGAGATTTGCGTGGTTAAATGCTCTTTCTCCTCGGCAAACTCCTGGTCATCCTTCTCCAACTCGGACTTATGGAGGCCCTTGAGCCTCTGAATTTCGGCATTCAGCCGAGTGATCTCCGAGCCCTGGAGCTAGAGCCAGGCAATTTCTTCATCTTTCTTCCTTAGCTCAGCCTCATGCTTCCCTGTTTGTTCGAGGAAATGGGTCATTAATTCAGGCATAATAACGTTGTCCTCAAGAGCAACTACAACAATGTAATGATCCGGAGGACCCAAGGAATAAGTGTCCACCGGATAAAAGAAGGAAAATATAGTGATCGGAAGGGGATAAAATTACCTTTGATCTCAGCCAGATTTTTCCGCATAATGATATTTTCAGCTTCAACCTCAGCTACAGGATTCAGATAGCAAATTAATACGGATCCTAGAAAGTTTGAATGAACAAAGATGGAAGAGGAAGACAGGAAAATTACCCCACTTTTGGTACTCCTCCAAGAGTTTGCCATAACGCGCACGCATAACATTATAAGAGTCCAGCAAGCGCTATAACTCAGTAGTTCAGCGGTTAGTGGTAATCTGAAATAAGCAAGGAAATGTCATGTTCAAAGGTGAAGTTGAAAATAATTCAAAGTCTAAAAGATCCGGGCCAAGGGAACTTAACCCGGCTTTAGGTGTGTGGATATTCGAAGTCTACAAGATCCGGGCCAAGTGGAACTTAACCCGGCTCTACGTGTGTGGATATTCGAACTCTACAAGATCCAGGCAAGTGGAACTTAACCCGGCTCTAGGTGTGTGGATATTCGAACTCTACAAGATCCGGGCCAAGTGGAACTTAACTCGGCTCTAGGTGTGTGGATATTCGAACTCTACAAGATCTGGGCCAAGTGGAACTTAACCCGGCTCTAGGTGTGTGGATATTCGAACTCTACAAGATCCGGGCCAAGTGGAACTTAACCCGGCTCTAGGTGTGTGGATATTCAAACTCTACAAGATCCGGGCCAAGTGGAACTTAACCCGGCTCTAGGTGTGTGGATATTCGAACTATACAAGATCTGGGCCAAGTGGAACTTAACCCGAATCTAGGTGTGTGGATATTCGAATTGTACAAGATCCGGGCCAAGGGAACTTAACCTGGTTAACATTTGACGTTGCTACAGACAAAAACTAAATTCTATAAGGAGTATCCGACCGAATAACAAGTTATTCCCTCGGAGGCTCGAGGACTAGGGGCTATGTTTACAAGTGCTCGGTTATACAAGGTACCAACAGCAGAGGAAAAGAGATACCTCCATCATCCGGCTAGCTAAAGACATAGCCTTGGTAGCGGAGTTCATATGTGCGCTAAACTCGGCTAGGCCGAACTTCTCCGGCAGATCATCTTGTGGGTCGATGAATTCTGCGTTGTTCCAGTTCTTCACATACTCAAGGAGTAGTGGACTGTAACTTTCACCACTGGGAGAGTAGTTCTCCACAAGACCTTTGACGTGGGCCTCTCGCCTGGTGGATTGAGCTACGGTGGGGCTGGTATGCAGAACCAGCTGCCTGCTACCCTCTGACACGGTGGCGGTAGACCCCAAACAAGATCCCCTTAGCTGACCCGGTAGCCTTCTTGAGCTTGCCAGATGAAGCTTGAGGAGCTGGCTGGAAGATGTCTGCAACTGAGGGAGTTGACCCAGAGGGAGCTGACGGGGCCTTCCTCTTGAGAGGCTTGGTGGAGGCTTTGGCTACTGCTGTTGGTGCTGGTACTGGTGCTGGTGCTGGTGCTGCTGTTGCTGTTGCTGCTGGTGCTGGTGCTGCTGTTGCTGGTGCTGGTGCTGATGTTGCTGCTGCTGGTGCTACTGGTGCTAGAAACACTGGGGTAGAATAACTTGTTGGGCGCGGTGCCGATGAAACTGGCACCTCATGACTTGGTGCTGAGGCCGAAGAAGAACTGGGGAGATCTGGCATCACTATATCTAGAGCCGTCGCACTACCCCCCGCGCCGACATTTCCCTCCTCATGACGAGGTGGGCTGTGGTCAGGCGCAGCCGTGGAGCCCTCTTGAATAGGGCTGAGCGGGCGAATATCATCATCGTTGGGGGGGGGGGGAGAAGGGCTGCTCCGGATTGGGGAGGCTATGCCGGAGCCGCTCTGAGGGATGACCCTAGGAGCTCTGAAAAGAAGAAAAGCACCAAGTCAAAAAGAGAGAGAACCAATAAGTGACAAAGGCAAGCAAAGGAAAAATTCCCAAGTATCAGTGCAAAAGGACTTAATCCTCCGAGGTTGGAGGAGCCCGAGGTTTGGGCGCCCTCCGGACCATGCTCTTGGCGGCCGACTCAGACAAGGCTTTCACCCCGGACTTCTTCTGCCTCTTCTTGGGCGGCGGCACCAAAAGCAGGGGTTGGACCACCAGTGGTGAGGGGAGGAACCTCGTGGACCTGACCGTCCAGGTTAGCTGAAGATTAGGACATAACCAGATGCGCGTAAGAGATGGGAACCGGATCAAGTACCTCCAGGACCTCTATATCCGAGTCATCGTCATTTGGCCAATCCCTTAGAGAAGATGCCTTACCAGCAATGCGTTTGACGACGTCCGGGGTAGGCAGGAAGGTCTTCGGATCAGGCTCCTCCTCATCCTCCTCGATATGGTCCTACAGCCACTTGCTCACCAACACCTCGCCATCCTCCAGTGGCTGCTAGAGGAATCGCGGAGAACAAGACAACAATTGCCAAGTTACGAAGGTGAACCGACATACAGAGAAGATCCAGAAAATAGAGAGAAGCAAGTTTACCTTTAGAGGAAGGTTGTCCCGGGTGAAGGGCTCGAGTCCCCACTCGCAATCCTCGGTGAATTCCTTCTCCACATTCAAAATGGATTTAACCTAGCGGTAAACCGCCGAGTTATCCAGCTCGATAGATGAAGTCCAGTGGGGGTCGAGGGGGCCGCTCAAGTAACAGACCTTGTGGGCTCGCTTCTGAAGGGGGAGACCCGGATGCGGACAAAAGTAATCATGACGTCCTCCCCCCGAAGCTTCTCCTTGAGTAGCTCCTTGATCCAGCACTCCACTTGATTCGCTAGGGTCATGGGTCGCTTGGGAATGCTCTCCCAAAGCGAGGTATCTAGAGGTCCAAGCTTGAAGGGGAGGAGCCAGATCAAGTCCTCGTTGGTGGTGTTCCGGACATAGAAGAAAGTCCGGGCCCAGCCCTTGCAGGACTCGAGTCCGGTGACCCGGGGGAATGCAAAGTTCTTGCGAGGAGAAATGGAGGCAGTGCCGCATTGGGTCAAGTGCTTCTCCTTCGGGGTAAGCTCCTTAGCCGGAACCACGTTCCTCCGGAGAACTTGATCCAAAGTTCCTTGGTTGGCTAGAGGCCAATGTATCCCTCAATGCCAGAGGCAAAGGAGGACAAAGAAGTGATGGCATTGGCGGGGAGATGATGAGGTTGCAGTTGATATGTAGAAATAAAATCAAAAAAGAAATCTGAGGTGGGGAGGCCGAAGCCACACTGAAAATGCGAAAGGAAAACAACATATTCGCCAGGATTGGGGGAAGGAGAGGTCTCGCCGGAGGCGAGACGACAGGCGACACCGGCGGGGATGCGACGCATGGGACGGAGCCAGTCCAAGTCGTCCTTACAGACGAAAGCGCCATCCCAGCAGCCGCACTCGCGACCCTCTGCTTCTTCCTCCTGCTGCGCCACCACGGCTGCTTCCTCCTCAGTCATGGTGGATTCAAGATCCTCGAGAGAGAAATCAGAGTAGAGATAACCGGAGGAGGGGAAACGGGAAGCACAAGGCCCTGTGATGGAGATCTGGAGCGGAAACGGCAGCACAGGCGCAAGGTGCTGCCGGTGCATGGTCGCGGCAGCGCTAAAGCAACGAGAAACTAGGGGCGGCAGTAAGGTTACAGTAAGAGAGAGGAGGCTGGGAAGCACAGAGAAACTGGGGAACTTCCCTAGGGGGTGCCCCAGGCCTTCTACTTAACCGCGCAACGGGCACGTAGTGGGATCCTGTGCGGTTGCCACACCACGCGCAACAGGCGTGTACGCAGCCGAATCAGCCAATCAGAACATGGCCACAACAAGGGCCACAGGGACAAAAGGATCCCATGACGCGATGTAATGCTACAGTTAATGAGGCACCATAGTGAAGGGACGTGCACAGCAGTTATTCCTGACATTGCAATAGTAACCAGCGCATTAAATGCTTGTGGCCCTTAACATGAGGCAAAATGATGATTACCCTCCATGTAGGATGTGGGGAAGCATACAAGGGAAGGAAAGGTAACCTGGATAAGCAAGCAGAAGACCCGGCCATCAAGGAATAACTCGGAATGAGCCAAGTGATTACAAGAGGAAAAACTCGGGGTTACGGGGTAACTCGGCCAAAGAGGCAAAGATCCGGATATGGGAACCTATTGTGGCCTTACCAACCAAAAGTTGCTAAGACCGCACCAGCTTCAGGGACTAATTTTGGGGGGATACCCCCGGGTAGGGTAACGCCAGGGTATAAGGGCCGAGTTAGCCGAGGTACAGCACGGTCAAAGCAAGTGCTGACCGGGTCACCTCAAGGCAGGCCGAACCATGCTGTGACCCAGCCCATGGGGCGTCTCCTTGACTATAGTCCGGCCGGCATAAAATATATACCGGCCATGTTTATCTATCTATTTTGCAGGTAACTTGATAGCCGGATTATCCACAAGCTAGTCGGGCTATCTTATGGTTCCAAGAGAAGGAATCCCCCGCTAGTCAAAAGGAGACTTTATTAGCTGTAGCATGAGCGAAGAAAAGTAAAGAAGAGGACTAGTGGGTCAGGGGCGACCAAGGTGACGTGGGCGATGTCGGACGACGTAACCCGTGTCTGGTGATGCTTAAAGACAAAGATTACGCTGTGGGTTACGTCTAAACCCCGGACGAGCCGTTAAAGAGAATAAAGAAGCATCTAGCTTTAGGCGAGGAGCATATTCTCCGAATATGCTGCCACGTATGCCCTAATATTGTAACTCGGGCTCCCCTATATAAGGGGCACCAGGGCCTCCATAGAGAGTGATCGATCATTTTCTCTGTCTAAGGTAGAACTCTAGAGCTAGTTGGTAGGGAGTAAGAGACATAGTCTCCTTATTACTAAGAGCTTGAAGAGCGTTTGTAAACACCATTGATAGAGAGAATAGAAGAACATCTATGCGTGGAATCACCACGTTCTCTCTCCCTGGATTCCCCTAGCACTCATTGGCCCCATCTTTAGCCTATCCGTGGCATCTGTCGTGCCACCACCACGATAGTGGTTTTGGAAAATAACACATGCAATGATGCCACTCCAGCATGTGGTGTTCTTCACATAAACCACATGGATCCACTAGATGTCATTGCATGTGTGTTATTTTCATAAACTACATGGATCCACTAATGCCACTCCAACATGTGATATTCTTTTCATAAACCGCATGGATCCACTAGAGTTCATTGCATGTGTGTGTGTCAGTGTGCATCATTGTGGTTTTACAAAATAACACATGCAATGATGCCACTCTAGCATGTGGTGTTCTTTTCATAAACCACATGGATCCACTAGATGTCATTGCATGTGTGTTCTTTTCATAAACCACATGGGTCCACTAATGCCACTCTAGCATGTCGTGTTCTTTTCATAAACCACATGGATCCACTAGATGTCATTGCATGTGTGTTCTTCTCATCAACCACATGGATCCACTAGATGTCATTGCATGTGTGTTCTTCTTATAAACCACATGGATCCACTAGATTTCATTGCATGTGTGTGTGTCAGTGTGCATCATTGTGGTTTTGGAAAAGAACACATGCAATGATGCCACTCCAACATGTGGTGTTCTTTTCATAAACCACATGGATCCACTAGATGTTATTACATGTGTGCTCTTGTCATACACCACATGGATCCACTAATGCCACTCCAGCATGTGGTGTTCTTTTCATAAACCACATGGATCCACTAGATGTCATTGCATGTGTGTTCTTCTCATCAACCACATAGATCCACTAGGTGTCATTGCATGTGTGTTCTTCTCATAAACCACATGGATCCACTAGATTTCATTGCTTGTGTGTGTGTGTTAGTGTACATCACTATGGTTTTCAAAAAGAACACATGAATGATGCCACTCCAGCAAGTGGTGTTCTTTTCATAAACCACATGGATCCACTAGATGTCGTTGCATGTGTGTTCTTCACATAAACCACATGGATCCACTAGAGTTCATTGCATGTGTGTGTTAGTGTTCTTCACTGTGGTTTTGGAAAAGAACACATGCAATGATACCACTCCAGCATGTGGTGTTCTTTTCATAAACCAGATCGATCCACTAGATGTCATTGCATGTGTGTTATTTTCATAAACCACATGGATCCACTAGATGTCATTGCATGTGTGTTCTTCACATAAATGACATGGATCCACTAGAGTTCATTGCATATGTGAGTGTCAGTGTGCATCGTTGTGGTTTTTGAAAAAAACTCATGCAATGATGCCACTCCAGCACGTGGTGTTCTTTTCATAAACCACATGGATCCACTAGATGTCATAACATGTGTTCTCTTGTCATAACCCACATGGATCCACTAATGCCACTCCAGCATGTGGTGTTCTTTTCATAAACCACATGGATCCACTAGATGCCATTGCATGTGTGTTCTTCTCATCAACCACATAGATCCACTAGATGTCATTGCATGTGTGTTCTTCGCATAAACCACGTGGATCCACTATATTTCATTGCATGTGTGTTTGTGTTAGTGTACATCATTATGGTTTTCGAAAAGAACACATGCAATGATGCCACTCCAGCAAGTGGGTTCTTTTCATAAACCACATGGATCCACTAGATGTCATTGCATGTTTGTTCTTCACATAAACCACATGGATCCACTAGAGTTCATTGCATGTGTGTGTGTTAGTGTGCTTCACTGTGGTTTTGGAAAAGAACACTTGCAATGATGCCACTCCAGCATGTGGTGTTCTTTTCATAAACCACATGGATCCACTATATGTCATTGCATGTGTGTTCTTCAGATAAATGACATGGATCCACTAGAGTTCATTGCATGTGTGAGTGTCAGTGTGCATCATTGTGGTTTTTGAAAAGAACTCATGCAATGATGCCACTCCAGCATGTGGTGATCTTTTCATAAACCACATGTATCCACTAGATGTCATTGCATGTGTGTTCTTTTGATAAACCGCATGGATCCACTAATGCCACTCTAGATTGTTGTGTTCTTGTCATAAACCACATGGATCCACTAGATATCATTGCATGTGTGTTCTTCTCATCAACGACATGGATCCACTGGATGTCATTGCATGTGTGTTCTTCTCAAAAACCACATGGATCCACTAGATTTCATTGCATGTGTGTGTAAGTGTGCATCATTGTGGATTTGGAAAAGAACAAATGCAATGATGCCACTCCAGCATGTGGTGTTGTTTTCATAAACCACATGGATCCACTAGATGTCATTGCATGTGTGTTCTTTTCATAAACCACATGGATCCACTAATGCCACTCCAGCATGTGGTCTTATTTTCATAAACCACATTGATCCACTAGATGTCATTGCATGTGTTTTCTTCACATAAACCACATGGATCCACTAGATGTCATTACATGTGTGTTCTTCACATAAAACACATCGATCCGCGAGAGTTCATTGTATGTGTGTGTGTGTCAGTGTGTATCACTGTGGTTTTGGAGAAGAACACATGCAATGATGCCACTCCAGCATGTGGTGTTCTTTTCATAAACCACACGGATCCACTGATGTCATTGCATGTGTTCTTTTCATAAACCACATGGATCCACTAATGCCACTCCAGCATGTGGTGTTCTTTTCATAAACCACATGGATCCACTAGATGTCATTTCATGTGTGTTCTTCATAGAAAACACATGGATCCACTGATGTCAGGTGTGTTCTTTTCATAAACCACATAGATCCACTAGAGTTCATTGCATGTGTGTGTGCATTAGTGTGCATCATTGTGGTTTTGGAAAATAACACACGTAATGATGCCACTCCAGCATGTGGTGTTGTTTTCATAAATCACATGGATCCACTAGATGTCATTGCATGTGTTCTTTTCATAGACCACATGGATCCACTAATGCCACTCCAACATGTGGTGTTATTTTCATAAACGACATTGATCCACTAGATACCATTGCATGTGCCTTCTTCACATAAACCACATGGATCCACTGATGTCATTGCATGTGTGTTCTTTTCATAAACCACATGGATCCACTACAGTTCATTGCATGTGTGTGTGTCAGTGTGCATCACTGTGGTTTTGGAGAAGAACACATGCAATGATGCCACTCCAGCTTCTCGTGTTCTTTTCATAAACCACATGGATCCACTAGATGTCACTGCATGTAGTTCTTTTCATAAACCACATGGATCCACTAGATGTCATTGCATGTGTGTTCTTCACAGAAAACAAATGGATCAACTAATATCATTGCATGTGTGTTGTTTTCATAAACCACATGGACCCACTCACTAGTAGAGAATTGCTTATAAGTGGAGTATATTTTTTGCTACCTATGGCGCATATGGGATGCGCCACTTGTGTTGTGACATTAGTAATTATTTATCAATGGCGCATATCCAATATGCGCCATTGATAGTGGGGCAACCTGTGGTGCATCTTCTATATGCGCCATTGATATTTTACCAGTGGAGCATATATTCGAATGCGCCAATGATATTAGATGCGCCACTGGCTGAATAAAAGATGTGCCAGTGATGTTTTGTATAGGTATACATAATACAGGGCTCTCGGGTATTTATACAGGTACATATACAGGTATTTACACAGTACATAATAGTATAGAAACAGAGATAATAATACAAATAGAATTATACATCCTCACATCAATTAGAACCCGACATAGTGACAAGTGCCCGAATATTATACAAGTCTAGAACGAGTTGATCTCATCTTCTCATCCATTACACATTACAACAAGTTGATCATCATCATTAGCCAAGTCCTAAACTACTAAAGGACCTAGTAGAGTACAGATTCAATGGCGGTTATGAGCAAGACGGGGAGCACGATCATCAAGGTCTTCATCTGGTTCCTGTCTCTCTGCTCTCTAAGGAGGTGGTTCCTCCACCTAGCTTCCGCCTGCTCTCTCATCGGGTACCCTTTGTATTTGTCGCCACTGAACTTGTTCACTTGCTTGTGACAATCCTCTCACTTGTCGTAGACTCCTGGGACCTTCCCTCTGAACACCACGTAGCACGGCATCTCTATACACAAGGCATATAGGTACTATATCATGCAACAGAAAGAATTAAAAGGTTCATCACATGCATCTCCAAAAAAAAGAAGGATTCGATCTAAGGCAAGCTTTTAAGTTTCATACATATGATAATAAGTAAATGAAGTCCAACAACGACGGTTTCGAGCTAAGGCAAGTTAAAGTTTATGACACACACACGAGATGCACAAACCGGCTGAGCGCTAGCTAGCTAGGAACACTACATCATCAAGACTTTGTTTTACACGGCACCGAGAACGGTTTGTAGCCGTCTTTCGTAGTCCATGTCCTACGATCACCCTGTACCACGAGCCATGCTTCGATCTCGCGCTTACTGAATGCTCTTCTGCAGGATAAGCCCCCACTTGTCATGAAATCTTCTTGCACGATGGTCGCAATATGAGTCTGGATGCGTAAGACGTTGTCCTTAAGTTCATCATCGTCCATTCTTGCCTCAGCTTTGTCCCATGCTCGGAGACTAGATGGCAATATAATGATGTGTGCATCCCGGATGATCGCCCGCAGGTGATGGAGGGCATAGGAGGCCTCCTTGATACTGTTATCCGGCTGCTTGACGCAGGTGAACTTCATTACGTGTTTGAACACGTGTCTACCATCCCTGAAATTTTCCGTCCCTTCTTGAATTTGCCTCCATTTTCGGCGTATACCTCGAGAGCATCATCTAGAAGACTCCTTATGTTGGTCTAGTATTTCTTCTTTTGCTCGCTCCCCGAGTCCAAGTACGTGGCTAGCGAATAACTCAGGTGAATGAGGATCAGTGTGCAGTATTTGTCTCTATGCAAAACAATTGAAACGAAACAATGTTGGAAAAAGAGCAACCGGAAACTAAGAAAGGACAAGTTATGGCGACGAGCGAGTGTGTGCACTTACTCGGGAAAGAAAGGCAAAATAAGCTCTTTTCAACTCTTGTTGTCCACCATGAAATTTTGGTGGTAGTTCCTTGCGCTGGCCTAGGTCACTAGATCCACCAACTGGCTATCACGCATGAATTAGGGGTCCACTATCGCGATGCCAGGGGCCTTCTCGTTGTTGACGTTCATCACCCGATGGAGCGCGTATAGGCGGACCAAGTTATAGTTCATCCGCTTGCCATGGAAAATCTTGAAGATGTCCTCATACGATATGAAGAAGATATCCGCGGGGGCATTATGGACGAAGCCCACGCCCGTTGGAACATTGACCATGAAAACAGGGTACGATGGATTTGCTTCTTTAAGAAGGCACTCCTCTAGATATAGAATACCATGTTGCAGGTTAGTCATTGCTCCACTTGCATGTTTGATCAGCTCCACACTCAGAATCTGTTGACCAGCTATGTGAACCCTAGTCAAGGTGCCCTCAGGGGCTGTGTTAATGGGTCGTCCTGAGCCTGGGGCCTCTTCGGACCCGACTGGCTCAAAGACTGCTTATTCTTCTTGGTTCTCTTGTGGGTCTTCTTCCTCTCGACATTAGCAGCCAACTGCTCATCCGCCGCCTTATGGAGTGTGGTGGGGCTGAAAATGATTCCCTAGGTGCCTTTATAAGGACCAGTGGCACCAACATCCAGAGGCGTCTCCCCTAGGGTACCATGGAAGTCCAGACGCGTGCATGTTCTGGTACGAGCATTTGGGTCATCACCAACGTCCATGTTTGGCATGAACAAAGAGTCGGTGACGCTAGTGTTGATCCACTTATCTGGGTTGTCATCACCATCATTATCGTTAATGTTGTCCCCAGGTGCATCCTTGGGCGGTGGCGGCGTAGCGGTGGCCTTGCCATGTGGAGACGGCAGTGCAGCGGTGGCGCAACGGCGACCTTGCCATGTGGAGGTGGCGGTGCAGCGGCGGCCAACAATTGCTGGTGACAAGAGGTGGTGGCGGTGCCTGGTTGTTGTGGCCGCCGCGGCAAGGGCACATGTGGCCGTTGAGTTACTTGTTGTTCCTTCACAAGTCTAATCTGGGTCTTTGGCCATGTCAAGACCCAGCCACAACAATCTTGAAGGTTCTTATGATCATTGGCGCCTCGAGGTTGGCGGGGGGTCCATGTATTCGCACCCCGGCAACACCCGAGCCAGCCAGACCTTGAACACATCATCTTCCTTTCGACTTGTGGTACATCGTGTGGCTATTTGGTTGAATAATTGTGCCCTTGCCAACATCCTTCAGATCGCCGTCCACGTAATCCAAGAGCGTGCAAGGAGTGTCCTATGGAAGAACAAGCATTGTGAGATGGCGCTAGCTAGTCATCAAAGGGAAAGGAGATGAAATATGATCAACATGCATGTGTTGGCCAGCGTCATTACCTTGGAGGTGGCGTTGAGCTCGTCTAATGTCGAGACACCGGTATCATCCTCCCGATGAGATGCCTTACGAAGCATCGTCGGTTGCGCCTTAGTTTTGGTGGGAGGGGGCATGGGTCTGACCTGCGGCTCTCTGTTGGCCCCGGCGAGAGGTGTCACCAGAGCGACCTCTGACTATGCGTTGGTGTTGGCATCGACGGGAGGGGGCACCGGAGCGATCGGGTGCATCTCGACGTTGGCGGACTCGGGCGTTACCACGTTCGACGACACGTGCTGGATCAAGTTGCTTCCGGAGAGTCTGGGCACCACCAGCGGCCTTTGTTGACCTATCGCATTCCAAGCAGCGATCCCCTCCCACAACTCATTGGGAAACATCTCGCGGATCTTCGCTTGCACTTTCTCGTTGATCAGCCTTGGCATGTGTTGCATCTGCTCCGAGAGGACTTCAATCTCATGTTTTTCACTTGTCGCCGCCGCCGCAGCCTTCCTCTCTTTCTTCGCCTTTGGGTCCTCTTTCCTAAATTCGCCAACCTTTTTGTACGTACCATAGCCGGAAACGCGGCCAAATGAAGTCGGTGGCACGGACTTGGACCTCCCCTTGAACACGTTTGTCGCCCTGTTGAAGGGTGTGTCCCACCATGGGTCCGCCATCAACCCCTAGGACGAGCTCGCACTTGACGCACAAGACTCTTCTTCGGATCTTTGAAGAGAAGGAAATTTGGCTTCATTACATAATTAGAAACACAGATGTACTCCGAGATAAATTCCTTACCAGCCTTTTCTGGAACTTCTTCACATTGACGTCGTCGGTAACGAATTCGTTGAGTTTGGGGTGGAGGTAGTAGTAGGCGCGGACAAACTGCATCACCTGCTCGTTGATACGTTGCAAATGTATCTATAATTTTTGATGTTCCATGCATGGTTTTATCTACTTTGTTATGTTTTTCCCACACTTTGGAGTACCTCTTATACACTTTCTTGGACTAACCTATTAACAAGATGCCACAGTGCCAGTTGCCTGTTTTCTGCTATTTTTGGTTCCAGGAAAGTCAGAAAATGAATATTCTCGGAATTGCACGGGACAAAAGCCAAAGTCAGTTTTTCACCGAGGGGGACATGGAGCCCGAATACGAAACAGAGAGGGGCCAGATGGCCGCCACACCACCTGGCCGCGCGGCCAGGCCTGACCCGCGCCAGGGGGTGGTGTGGCCGCCTAGGGCACCCCCTCGGCCTCCCCTTTCGCCTATAAGAATCCTCTCGATGCATAAACCCTAAATAGAACAGCCTCTAGCCACGAAAAGTTCCACAGTGCCGCCGCCACCGAAGGAGAGATTCGAGGGATAGTAAGTCTCTATTCCGGCACCCTGCCAGGACGGGGAAGTGCCCCCGGAGCCATCTCCATCGATTTCCATCACCATCTCCATCACCGTTGCTGATTCCCATGATGAGGAGGGAGTAGTTCTCTCTCGAGGCTAAGGGTTCTACCGGTAGCTATGTGTTCATCTCTCTCTATGTGTGATCATATTGTGATCATGAGCTTTGTAATCAAGTAGATCTACTTTGCTAATCAAGTTCTTTCATAGATCTCTGCTCTCCACATGTGTGTGAAAGTGACAGCGTGCACACCATGGTGGCTCTTAGGCTAGAGATTATAAGTACTTTTTATGAGTTATATTTGGAGTTGGATGTCTCTATGAAATTGTGGAGTTTGTTCGAACCATCTAGTGCTCAAGGTGATAGTGTAGGGTTATCTAGATGGGGAAAGGGAACTTTGAGGTGTGCTGTTATAGCCCTACCATGGATTAGAGTGTCCAACCAGAGAGTAGTTAAGAGTAGTATCATAAAGAAAAGTTATTTATATGAGAGTGTTCACTAGTGAAAGTATGATCCCTAGGCCTTGTTTCTAAACATTGAAACACCGTTTGCAACTAGATCTGTTACATGTTTGCTTGCTGCAATCTTTATTTCAGTTTACCTTTAGTCTCTTCCACGCCATCAAGATATTTTCTGGCACCGTTACCACTTATAATTATCCATACCACTTGTATTTCACTATCTCTTCGCCGAACTAGTGCACCTATACACCTGACAAATGTATTGGGTGTGTTGGGGACACAAGAGACTTCTTTTATCTTGATTGCAGGGTTTCTTGAGAGGGGATACCTTTGACCACGTCCTCCCTGAATTCGATAAACCTTGGGTGATCCACTTAAGGGAAAACTTTATGTTGTTCAACAAACCTCTACACTTGGAGGCCCAACAACTGTCTACAAGAATAGAAGTGCGTAGACATCAAGCTATTTTCTGGCACCGTTGCTGGGGAGGTAAGGTAAAAGGTACTTACATCCTCCGGTGTGAGTGCTCGAAGTTATTTCCTTTAGATTCTGCAATTTTGTCTTTTGTTTTTTGTTTTCACTAGTTAGGCTTAATGGAAAACAACACAGAATTTAGAGAGCTTTATAGCATTTATCTTGAGTTTGGACATGAAGTGTTTGAAGAGAAAATTTAAAAACCTATGGAACTTTATTTGCATGCTAATAGCAATGTTGTTAGTATGAATTCTTTGGACACCATTATTTCTAATGCTATGGAAAAGTCTAAGCTTGGGGAATCTAGTCCTTATGAAAATGATCTTTTTAGTTCCCTAGCTTTGGAAGATAGCTATTCTATTGCTTATGATGATACCAAACCTCCAATATATGATGATTACAATGATGAATATGATATTTTGAGTCCACCTACTATTGAGGAGAAAATTAATGATTACAGTATGCCTCCTATATTTGATGATTATGGTGATGAGAATAATAATGATAGCTATTTTGTTGAATTTACTCCCACCACAATTAATAAGAATGACTATGCTTATGTGGAGAGTAATAATCTTTTTATGCATGTGGATCATGATAATAATTTTTTATGTGATTGTTATATTGTTAATTTTATTCATGATGCTACTGAAAGTTATTATGAGAGAGGGAAACATGGTTTTATGCATCTCAATAATATTAGGTTTCCCCTCTTTATGTTAAAAGTCTTGAAGTTCACTTGGTTTGCTTTCTTATTCTTGTTGCTTTGTGCTTTCATGACTTGTTGCTGTACAAGATTCCTATGCATACTAAGTGGGTTAGACTTAAATGTGTTTTGAATTTTCTTCTTGATGCTCTCTTTTACTTCAATTCATATTTCCTATGTGAGCATCTTCTGAAATTATCATGCCTGACTTAAAGGCGTTAAACAAAAGTACTTATTGGGAGATAACCCAAAAGTTTTAGATGAGTCTTGGAAGTTATTATCTTTGTAATAACCACTCCTTATCCCTTTTATTTGCTTTTTGTGCCAAGAGTAACCTCTAATGAGAGAGAAGTAATGCTTGGGAAAGTTGTTGTCCCGAAACAGATTTTTGTGCTTCATTGTAAAAATTCGTGTAAAATATCTGTACGTCGCTTAGAGGCGTGATGTTTTGTGCTTCTGAGCCAGGTTGTTATCTAACTTTCGTTAGTTCAACACTTTTCTATTTGAGCAACAGACGGTCTTCGAAAAAATTGGTTTTTATCTGCTGGTCTGTTTTGACAGATTTCTTCCATTATTTCCATTTGCTTCTTGTTGATTCCTTTTTGGGTTCTCTTTGGGGAATTGAGCTTTTTGAGGGAAGTTCTATAGTAGCTTGTGTTTTAGTGGAAGTTCCTGATGCATACACCGCGCTAGGGGGTGGTGTGGCCGCCTAGGGCACCCCTCGGCCTCCTCTTTCGCTTATAAGAAGCCTCCTGATGCATAAACCCTAAATAGAATAGCCTCCAGCCACGAAAAGTTCTGCAGCGCCGCCACCACCGAAGGAGAGATTCGGGGGACAGAAAGTCTCTGTTCTGGCACCCTGCCGGGATGGGTAAGTGCCCCCGAAGCCATCTCCATCGATTTCCACGACCATCTCCATCACCGTTGTTGATTCCCATGATGAGGAGGGAGTAGTTCTCTCTCGAGGATAAGGGTTCTACCGGTAGCTATGTGTTCATCTCTCTCTCTCTCTATGCGTGATCATATTGTGATCATGAGATTTGTAATCAAGTAGATCTACTTTGCTACTCAAGTGCTTTAATAGATCTCTGCTCTCCCCATGTGTGTGAAAGTGACAGCATGCACACCATGGTGGCACTTAGGCTAGAGATTACAATTACTTGTTATGAGTTATATTTGGAGTTGGATGTCTCTATGAAATTGTGGTGTTTGTTCGAACCATCTAGTGCTCAAGTGATAGTGTGGGGTTATCTAGATGGGGAAAGTGAAGTTTGAGGTGTCTTGTTATAGCCCTACCATGGATTAGAGTGTCCAACTAGAGAGTAGTTAAGAGTAGTATCATAAAGAGAAGATATTTATATGAGAGTGTTCACTAGTGAAAGTATGATCCCTAGGCCTTGTTTCTAAACATTGAAACACCATTTGCAACTAGATCTCTTACATGTTTGCTTGCTACCATCTTTATTTCAGTTTACCTTTAGTCTCTTCCAAGCCATCAAGCTATTTTCTGGCATCGTTACCACTTATAATTATCCATACCACTTGTATTTCACTATCTCTTCGCCGAACTAGTGCACCTATACACCTGACAAGTGTATTGGATGTGTTGGGGACACTAGAGACTTCTTGTATCTTGATTGTAGGGTTGCTTGAGAGGGGATATCTTTGACCACTTCTTCCCTGAATTTGATAAACCTTGGGTGATTCACTTAAGGGAAAACTTGCTGTTGTTCTACAAACCTCTACACTTTGAGGCCCAACAACTGTCTACAAGAATAGAAGTGCGTAGACATCATTCATCCGTGAATTTGTGCCACGGGTTATCTTTCCCTAGACAGGCATACTCATTTGCCCAAACGTCCTTTTTTCCTCGGTAACCGCCGCTTCTGCAATGTTGGTTACCTATGTTCATCTCCCCCATACTCCTCCCCCACTCGGTCCATTCCTAACCTTCCGGTGAAGTGCAGTCCACCTTGAACTTGATGAATTCACCTTCTTCGAGCATCAGCTCGGCCTTCTTTATCTCCTCCCAACTTTTACCCTCGTTAATACTCCTCTTCACTCGGCTTTTCCATCTGCTCAAGGCAATGCTCATCCTCATGAGGGCTAACTTGTTTACCTTTTTCCCTTTGACCATTTGGTTATAATACTCATCTAGGAACTTGTACCGTTTGTGAAGCTTCCCAATGAGGAGCTCTTGCAACCGTTTGTTCTTTCTAATGTCCTTCTGGTTGATGCTCATGCTCTCCCGCACGATGCACCCGATTTGTAGGCCGGACCCAGCGGCAAGCTTCGCAGGCTCCAAGGGTTGGCCACCCGGTTTCACAAGGGTGAACTCTTCGCGGTTGGTGCCGAGTTTCGGAAGCATCCGCTCCTGCCTTTCCGCCCTATTCTTCTTCCTAGCGGGCAGGAAGGCGCCATCGCCATCCACACGTTCACCGCCATGACTTGCTTCAGCCTCCTCGTCGCCATTACTACTTCCGTCGTCGTCGCCATCTTCAGCCTCCTCCTCATATTCAGACTCCGCGTCATCTTCTTGGTCCGCATCTTGGGCCTCCGCGTCAACTTCATCGTTTGTAGCTTCGACATCCTCGTCGGACCCGCTTAAGTCATCACCAAATCGCCAAAACTTGAGGTTGGCTCTTCTTGAATGTTCTTTGACGCTCATGGGCTGAGAAGGGCCAGCCCAGATTTCTTTGTCTCTGCTCAACATGTTTGCTCTTCATAGAAAAAATGCAACAATGTAATTAGTACAAGCTAGAGTTGACCGAAAAATTCGTCATGACCTTTGCTGTTTTTTGACCTAGGAGTGCCCATTTCTCAACCGAAATGGAAGTGAATCAACACTTTAGGAGAAACGGGCAACTCAAATGAATTCCCTGCAATAGTTTTCATACAAATTTGATGACATCCATCCAATCACACATATACAAAGAGCAAAAACAGCAAATAGAACTTGGAGCATATGGATCTACATGGTACCAGATTGATATCACCAGATCTGCATAGTAAAACCCCTGTAACACACATCACCAGATTGTACCCCCACGATGTAATATAGTGCAATGGAGCATAGCTCATTAGTTGGGGATAGATAAAACCGTTTTATATTATCTAAAGTAACCAATATAGTGTTATTTAGTATTATGTACTATAAAATATATACAAAATACAATCAGATAGATTCATAAATGAAGAATCTGAAGCAACCAGTAACATTGTATAGTATTTTTTGCTTGCAGATAAAATCACAAATAGTTTCCTATATGAATATGCAGTTATGTTGACACTTGGATCAATTTTAAACTTCTCATGCCTTATTTATTATTATATTTTCTTGCAAGTAGTTGGAACTCGAGAAAAATCATTAGTGGTATACCCTTGAAGCTTAATATGTTGGATGCCATCTCTGAACAGTCTGTATTTTGATGTTTGAGAGTTGAAGGACATTACTAACGATTTATGTATATTATAATATAGAGCACAAAGAAATGTGTAGGTGATGTTGATTCTGAAGGGGCCCCCTTAACAGTGATTCTGAGGGTTTTTATTCAGCTTTTGGGGGCCAATAGTAGCATGCCACACACTCAGTATGAATTGGCAATTTCAATGCATGGCATGGCAGTTATTAGGCTAAATTCAGATATGTTTACCATTTAATCATATATCTTGCTCACTTGGTTAGGTGACTGTTGAGGGGACAAGAGAATCATCCTATTTATCATGGCGGGAACTGACTCCTCGGCGTCATTGAGACAAAGAAGTTTTAACTCTTTAGCAAAGGACCTAGAAATTCCTGTAGAGCAAGGGTGCCTCTCTACGTTGTCCTTGGGGCTTCTGGAGACCTTGCCAAGAAGAAAACCTTCCCAGGACTCTACCACCTTTTTGAGCAGATAGCTTGATACTATTAACTAGTTTTTTCTTATGCAACTTCCTAATTCTGATTGTGAAAGGGAATGCATATTCAGTAGAGGCATTCGAGAGAAAGTAATATGCATTCATTTTCTTGGACTGGCCTGATCACAAATATAAGTGAAAACAACTGTAACCATGTTTCTTCCTGGATCTGAATTAATGCTTTAGGAGTCAGATCAAATGACTTGTTTAAGCTTCCACGTATTTAGTATCCACTTGTGTTACAAACCATTTGTAAATACATAAACATGGTCTTCACTTATTTGTGCGCAGTGTCTATTGCATACACAATTATTAGCCAGGGGACATTTTATTTACTTTAATGATCTGTGTTACAGGGGGTTTATACAATCTGGTGATGTGTGTTATAGGGGTTTATACAATTATAGCAGTTGATTGTCAATTCACCTTAATGTTAAGTTACCCGCAACTAACTGAATCTAGGCCTTTCATATGAATATGTTTGCCCCCTTGATTCTGGCTTATCAATTTCAGTCCACCTTGTTAATTTTCAAGGCAGAGCTCTGAAATCCCTGCTGAATGAAGATACCACTTATCAAGTATTTCTTGCATGGGTGATATCAGTGCATTGCTGAGATCTCCATGGATGGCTTCCGCATAAGATTAGATTTTTACAGTGGCTGTGGTTGTGCTAATATTAGTACTGTAACGATGGGTGTTTGTACGTATATGTATATGCCTATATATTATCCCGTACCACCCACTAGACTGTTCTAGAAACACTAGAACCCATTACTGAGGCAGGGACCTAGCTACTGCCAGGAGGAGAGAGGGGAAAGAGAGGGCTCACCGAGAGGAGCCCGTTGATGGTGGCTTGACGAGGAGCAATCGAGGGAGGCGGCGACGGTGACCGCGGAGAGCTCTTGGTGACGGTGACCGCGCTCCTTGTTGGTGGTGCGTGCGGCGCTGCCTTCTCCTCCTCGTTGGTGGCACGCGCGGCCCTTCTCCTCGTTAGTGGGTTCATGCGGCCGTTCTCCTCGTCGGTGGCGGGCGTGGCCCTTATCCTCGTTGGCGGTGCTCCTGGTTCCCCTCCTACCCCTGGTTTCTCCAGGGGGCATGGGGCGATGCTCCTAGCAAGGGGACGGAGTCGAGATAATGGAAGGGAGGGGGAGGAGGAGGGGGAGGAGGAGGGGGAGGAGGAGGGGGAGAGGTTGGGGAGGCTCACCGGCGACGATTGCTCTGGTGGTGGCAGGGCGACTCCTCCGGCGTGCTAGGGTTCGCGTGAGACGAAAGGGGATTGATATGAGACAGTGAGAGTGAGAAGAAAGGAAGAGAGGCCGATCATTTTTTTGGCTAAGTGTAAAACATCTGTGGCGCATATTGTCCAATATGCACCATTGATATGATACACTTAGTCAAATAAGGCGATTCCCTCATATGTGACAACATCACAGGCTTACCACAGTGGTTCGACTCCTGGGGCAAAACCTGGGCCGGGGCATCCAGGTTCGATTCCTGGTTGCCTCACAATTTTTGGCCGATCGTTTTTGGCTAAGTGTCAAATATCCGTGGAGCATATTTCCCGATATGCGCCATTGGTATTTGGCACTTAGCCAAAAACCACAATGCCCTGATCTATGTCAACTACACAAGGCTACCACAGTGGTTGTTGATGTTGTGCTGCATCTGCTGGTGCTGGACTAGCCGGGTTCGATTCCTGGCTCTCTCAATTTTTTTAGTATTTTGCACTTAGCCAAAATACTTGTCATTAATATCTAGTATATTTTGTAACAAATAGTAATTAAGTTTAACATTCACTAATCTATTTAAAACAAGGATATCCATTTGCATATACATAGGCAATTATTAATTTATTTAAAACAAGGACATCCATCATGTCACATGAACTTCAATATCCATACACACCAATATTCTCCACAAAAATGCCATGTCAGGTGTGCATGATCTCGATTCTGAGCTAGCTAGAGCTAGCGTCTCTCTGCAATATTCTTGCCCTTCTTCCTCGCGGTTGAATACTTAAGCCCGGGAAGGTTAAGGTTTCTTCTCGTGAACAGACAACCTTTAGTAGGTAGGGTGGTATTCCTTTTTCCTGCAGCAGTCGGCTTGTCGAAGTACTTGTCGAATTCCTCTTCAATCTTTGGATCACCGTTCTTTTCTAAATCTTACTCATTGGCGGGTCCGTCCAACCTGATGATGCTCCTCTTGTCCCTCCTCACGACAACACGGCTTGGCTTTGTCGGGTCGGCGATGAAGAAACATTGGTCAACTTGCCTCGCGAGTACCCATGGCTCATTTTTGCGGAGGCGTTCTTCACGGAGGCATCGGGTATAACCATGGTGGTGAAATACCGACCCTCTTTTTGGACGCTCTTGGCCCATCTGACACAGAACATTTACACCCTCTCTCCGGGGTAGTCAAGCTCCTAGATCTCCTTGATCCTTCTGAAGAATCGTTCCCTAATGGTGGCTTCGTCATCGGCATAGGATAGCATCGTTACTCCTGAGTTCTGATAGTCTCTACTCATGTCCCTTGTCTCGGTGTAGAATCTGTACTCGTTCATGTCGTACGCCTGATATGTCTTAATGTTGTGCCCAGGGCCATTTGACAAGGAGAAAATTAGTTTTCATCCTCCGTAGAAGGCGTTTGCGGCGGGGGGATTGTCGTGAAGCTTCTTCTTGAACCAAGCTGTGAAGCTGGAGTTGTGCTCTCTTGTTATGTCTCCCTTCTTCCTCTGCCAGCCAAGGTCAATGAACTTCTGCTCGATTAAGCTTTTGTGCTCTTCCACCCAAGGATCGACCAATTCGATGTGTTGTAGCACGACTTGGTGTGCCCTGTCAAAGTCGGTGCGTCGACCCTTCGCGCCAACATGCATGGTGCGAAAGCCCTCGCGGTGGCCATATCCAGGGAGCCTGCCGAGGTGCGTCCTTTTGGGCAGACCAACAGGGTCATCCTCTTCGTCCAGGTCGGTGCGTAGATAATTCTGGCAGAAAGAGACGCATTCGTAGGTCAGAAAGCGCTTGGCAATGCTTCCATCTGGACGGTACCTGTTGCATACGAATCCTTTGATAACACCGTTCAACCTTTCAAATGACATCATGTTGTGCAGGAATGTCGGCCCGAGATGAATGATGCCATCCACGACATGGACAAGTAGATGGACCATGATGTCGAAGAATGCAGGCAGGAACTAAATCTCGAGCTCACATAGTATCACGACGATCTCATCTTGTAGTGTGTTGAGCTTCTTCAAGCCAATCGACTTCCTCGAGATGATGTCAAAGAAGTTGAAGAGGCCAAACAGTGTCTCACGGACATGCTCATCCATTATCCCTCGGATCGCAACGGGAAGTATCTACGTCATTAGCATGTGACAATCGTGAGACTTCATCCCACTGAACCTCTTCTTCTCTTTGTCTAGTTATCTGCCTATGTTCCCTGAGTAACCGTAAGAAACTTTGACTCCTAGGAGGTAGTTGAAAAACAGCTCAAGCTCCTGCTTACTTAGAGTGAATCAGGCAGCCGGAAACACTGCAATTCCCCTCTTAACCCTTTTGTGGCGACCTTGAGTATGTTCAACCGCCTCATCACCACCATCATCATCATCGGGCGGCGGTGTCTCATGTAGTTCTTCCTTGATGCCAAGTTCCATCGGGTCGTTCCTTGCTTTTGGCCCGTCTTTAGTCCTATCCAGCATGTTGATGATAGTGGCAAGTAGACTATCGCACACGTTCTTCGTGATGTGCATGACATCAAGGCTATGGGGAGTGTGGAGGTATTTCCAGTACGACAGGTCCCACAAAATAGTCCTAGCTTTCCCCACACCATGCAACGGATTCGTCCCCGGACGCTTCTTTCCCGGCAAAGGGCACTCTTCCTAGTTGTCCAACATATTTTGGATCCCTTCTCCGCTCCTCAGACGTGGGGCTTTTTCGAGCTCTACTTTTCCATCGAACAGATCTCTATGCTTTCTCCACGCGTGATCCTTTGGAAGCCACATTCGAGTCCGTTGGAACACGATCTTCGATGACCCGAGATCCCTTGGTAGCTAGAGATGTGGGGTCTTATCCATGAACTTGACACATGCTTTGTGTCCGTGGTTCACCTGGGCAGAAACGTATGCGTAACCTGGATTATCCTGCACCATCATGAGCAACGCGGATCTCATAGGGAAATAATCTCCTGTGTATGCGTCCCACGTATGGGCTGGCGTCTCCCACGGCGTGGCTAACTCTTGTTTCAGTAGCCTGAGATATAGATGCATGTCGATACCTGGTTGTTTCGGCCCCTGAATCAGAATACACATGTGTACGTATCTCTGCTTGGTGCATAGCCAGGGAAGCAGGTTGTACGGTCATAAAAACACGGGCCAAGTGCTATGTGTGGTACTCTAGTTGCCAAACGGATTGAGTCTATCGGTGCTCATACCAATCCTGACGTTCCTTGGATCGCCCTCAAAGTCTGGAAAGTCAATGTCCAGTGTGTTCCACTGGCTAGCGTCCGAAGGGTGTGTGAGGATCTTGCCCTTATGCGGATCATCTTCGGCCGGATTCTTCCTTTCCACATGCCATTGCATGAGCTTTGCTTCCTTAGGGTCCACGAAATACCGCTGCATACGGGGAGTGATAGGAAAATACCATACCACTTTTCGAGGAACTTTCTTTTTCACTCTCTTGTATGGTCCTTCGCCACACACCGGACATGTGGTTCTATCCTTGTACTCGTCTCGATAAAGTGCACAGTCATTAATGCAGGCATGGTACTTAACATATGGTAGGTCGAGAGGACATTTGATTTTCTTGGCCTGCTCGATACTAGTTGGACACGTGTTCCCCTTGGGAAGACGTTCTTGCCAGAATCTCATGTTTTTGTTGAAGCTTATGTTGGTCCATTTGCTTTCTGCCTTCATCTTCAGAGCCTTGAGCGTTACGTTCAAGCGGGTATCCTCGGGACGGCACCCAGGATAAAATGGAGTTTTCCCGTCTATCTCCATCTGCGCTAGCTTGGCTTTCTCCCTGACAGCAGCTTTGGTGTTGCTCGTCTCCCTAAGAAGTCGTTCCTTAACATGAGGGTCCTGCAAGGCCGAGGTTAGCCGCATCATCTGTGTGTCTGCGTCTTCTCCACCGTCACCTCCTTCATGATGATCATCATGTCCGTCACCACCATCATCTCCTTCGTGTTGATCACCATGTCCGCCACCGCCGGCATCTCCTCCATGATCATGATCATGATCATGTCCGCCACCAGCATCTCCTTCGTGATAATCATCATGCCTGCCCTCGTCTTCAGGATCGTTGACGTCCTCGTCATCTTCAGAATCATAGCCACACATGAAACCACGCGTGAGCAGGTGATTCTCCAGGTCTCTGGAATCAGGGTCAACCAAGCTCCCGAGATTGCATGTTTGACATGGACATCTTATGTGGGTCGTCTTGTTTAGAATCATGTTGGCCACCACGCGTTTCTTGTATCTAGCTTCTCGACCTTCGCTCATGTGTCTAACCATGGTTGCCTGTGTGTTATAGAGCAAAAAGAGAGAATATCTTAGAACCACAACACCATCATGCACACACACATGCATGCATGGCCGTCGGAAAAATTCGGCATGACCTCTCCTAAAAATGGGACATATGGATAGTGCAAAAATTTGCTAAAACAGAAATTAATCGACATTTTGGCAAACATCCATGCACCACCAGAGCAAGCAACATGCTGCTTCTTCGTCACCTGCAAACACTCATGCACCACATTCATGCAAACATCATCCCTCTCGCAATAAGAAGGCTTCACATACATAAGCATGCACACACATACACACCGCACCGACGTCCACCCGCCACACAAAACATCCAGATGCATGTCCTCAAACAACTCACCTAGTAGAATCGTTACCGAGCCAAGTCCGCGACGAGATAGAACAAGATGGATGTTGGAGTAGGAAAACTAGTTGGTTTAGTAGATCTACAACAATTGTAGAGGCTTCCCCTCACAAAACTATGAAACAAGGTAGGTTCAACAACCAAGAATGGAGAAAAGAATGGAGAGGTGGTGGGGAGCAGGAGGACGAGCTATAGATCTAGTTTGGGGTGGTGGGTGGAGAATAATGGAATGGTGGTGGTGGGTGGGGGTGGCTGCCAACTTGTAGATCTAGGTGAAGTTATCAGTGGCGCATATTACCCTAAATGCGCCACTGATAAGTCTGCCACCTTTTCAGGTGGTGGGCCTCAAGACTTATCAGTGGCGCATTTATTATTATATGCGCCATTGGAGACAAAGTATGAGTGACACATATCCTAAATGCACCATTGATAGTCCTGCCACCTTTCCGAGTGGTGGAGTCCAGGTGGGGACCACATAATTATCAATGGCGCATGTAGTAAAAAATGCGCCATTAGTGAGGACCATATCAATGGCACATATGGAGTATGCGCCATTGATGACCATATATCAATGGCGCATATGGCTATATGATCCATTCAAGTTTGGTCCACATTCCTCTATGGTGCCAGGCCCACATTATCAGTGACACATTATTTCTGATGTACGCCATTGATTAAACAAAATATCGGTGGAGCATATTTTTAAATGCGCCACTGATAATTATCTGTGGAGCATATTCAAAAAAATGCTCCACTAATAATAAATCTATCCATAAGCCTTTCTATAGTAGTAACTAGATTTCATTGCATGTGTGTGTGTGTGTGTCAATGTTGTGGTAGTGGCACGGCAGATGCCATGTATAGGCTAAGAGTGGGGCTAATTTTCACTAGAGGAATCCTAGGAGGGATAGTGTGGTGATTCCACACACAGAAGCTTGTATTCCTTCTCAATCAATGGTGGATTACAATGGCTCCTCGAGCTGTTCGTGGGAAGGAGACTAGGCTCTTACTACCCACACACAACACTCTAGGGTTTTCCCTTAGTAAAAATGGTCGACCCTCTCTATGGAGGCCCTGGTGCTCCTTATATAGGGGAGCCTAGGTTACTAATCTAGGGCTTATGTGGAGGCATATTCTCCGAGTATGCCACTTGGTAAAGCAAGATTCTTATTTTTCCTTTTAATAGGCTGGTCTGTACTTTGGGCGTAACCCTCTTTGAGCCCCTCTGTCTCGTGGCGTCATCCTACATTGGTGGTGTTAACCGACATTGGCTATGTCACCCTTGTCAGCCACTTCCCGCTGGTCCTCTCCTCTGTCTGCTTCGCTCATGCTATAGTGGAAATAGGCCAACTTTTGACCAACGAGATTCCTTCCTTCTCTTGTAAGCCAAATGGTAACCCGGCTAGCGCCTGATTAACTCAGCTTCATGGTCACCTACGAACAAGATAACTAGATCTAGCCAACATAGGTTTTATGTCGGCCAAGTTAACGTTAGTTGAACATCCACCAGTTCGGGTCTTCCCGTAAGTCAGCCCACCATGAGGTAACTCGACCAGCTATTGCTTTGGCCTTGTCGTACCTCGGCTACCATGGACATTATACCCCAGCATGACCCTACAGGGGTTATCCCCCCAACATTAGTCCCCGAAGCTAGTGTGGCCTTAGTAATTTCAGCTAATAATGCCAAAATAGGTGCCACCCACAAGATTCCTTCTCAATCAATGGTGGATTACAATGAATAGGCTTGTTCACTTTTGATTTCCCTTGGCTCATTACAAGTTATTCCTCGTTGGCCGGCTCATGATGCTGTATCCGAGTTACTCCTTGGATCTCTTTCTTCTCTCGTACGGTTCCCCACGTCCTACATGGAGGGTAATCATTGGTTTTCCTTATTTTAAGATCTTGCACCAGTTACTGCGCTAGTTACTATATTCACTGTCAGGGATAACTGCTGCAAACGTCCCCTCATGACCGCCCCCTCATTAACTGTAACACCACGCCGCGTCATGGGATCTTCTGTACTCTATGTCTTTTCCTGTGGATCGCTTCTGATTGGTTGACCCGCCGCCGCTACTTCCGTTATGCGTAGCGCTGTCGCCGTCGTGCCTGTTGGGTCCGCAGCATAGAAAACAAAAAAATTCCTATGATGAGAACTACACGCCAAGATCTATCTACTAGGTACAAAGCAACGGGTGGACATACATCCAACGAGAACTTACCCTCGAAGACAACAAGTTTTGTTAACGAGTACGAACTCGTGGTTGATGTAGTCGTACACTTGCCGATCTCAACATCGTGAGGAAGTCCGAGTGCCACAACTCAGCAGCGCATCCGTACTCGCACACACGTTCAAGCCACCGAACAACCTCCACCTCCTCGCTCCAGCGATCCATCAGAAGCAGCAACTCCTTTCAGACAAAATGCCACCGGGAACATGTATCTCGCTAATCCGAGACTATGGGGAAATAATTCTAGAGGGGGAGAGAGATCCTTCACAAGGAGGTGCGAGGAAGAAGGAGGAAGAGGGTGGCCTTTTATAGGAGGAGGGGGGTGCCCCTCCTCTCCATGGACGGCGCATGGGGCGTGACCCCTCACCTCCCCCATTCATGCGGTGGTAACCCCTCCACATTAAAATGCCTCTTCACATTCCCCTTTAAAGCCCCTACTTTAAATGCATTAAAATTCTCCAAGTTTAATGCTCTCTCATTTAATAAAACTCTTTTATTAAATTTATTCAGAATTTTGTTAATTACTTTAATTAACAAACATTCACATATAACCCCTTGCAATATTTCAATATCACATGCAGAACCACTTTCTGCAATTTCACCCGAAACAATTTCCGGTTTCTATCGAAACAATTCCTGCGCTTTGCAATTCTTTCGTCTGAAACTTATGTGCTCCAAAAATGGTGTCTGGTAACTCTTAAGTGTGTCACCCTACGGTTCGCGAATAATGCAGACATGATTGAGACTCCTCCCAGATCAATAATCAGAAGCGATACCTGGAGATCCATACTGATTCCTACATATTCAACGATGACTTATGTGATCGTGAGAACCTTTAACGCTAGTAACTAAATCCCTTTGTCTCGCGATATATTACATGTCCGAGATTCGATCATTGGTATCTCCATACCTAGTTTGATCTTGTTACCGACATGCACTCTTTTCTCATTCCAGTGATATAACATTCTAGTGATCACATCACTTGTTTGCAAGCTATCTTAATGTGATATCACCGAGAAGGCCCCGAGTATATCTATCCGTCATCGGGATTGACAAATTCCACTCTTGATCCATGAGCCTTAACATAACACCTTCGTAGTACTGAACCCATCTTTATAGTCACCCTGTTATGGTGTGACGTTTGTTGTTATCAAGATACTCTTCAGGTGTTAGCAATTAACATGATCTCATGGTCTAAGGATAAAGATTACTTCGTATGATGTTATAGCAATATAAACATAATGACTTGATCGTAATGCTATACTTCAGATGAATGTTCATCACATCATTCCACCAATGTTGTGACCTTGTTATTAACAACATCCAATGTCCATGATCAGGAAACCTTGATCATCTTGTTAATCAACAAGCTAGTCTATAAGAGAGGCATAACTAGGAACCCTTTTTATTTATTAAACACACATGTATTGATGTTTCCGATCAATACAATTCTAGCATGAAAAATAAACATCTATCATATATAAGGAATACATAATAACAACTTTATTATTGCCTCTCAGGGCATATTTCCTTCAGTCTCCCACTTGCACTAGAGACAATAATCTAGTTCACATAGTGATAAATCTAACAACTATGGAGTTCTGGTATTGATCATGTTTTGCCCTAGGGAGAGCTTTAGTCAATGGATCTGCTAGATTTAGGTCTATTTGTACTTTACATATCTTTATATCTCCATCGTTGACATGCTCGCGGATGGAGTGAAACCGGCGCTTAATATGTTTGGAATTATTGTGAGACCTCGGTTCCTTTGCGTTGGCTATGGCTCCATTTTTTTCACAGTAGGTCACCATTGGGTCCAATGCACTAGGAACCACACCTAGTTCCGTAATGAACTCTTTCATCCAAACCGCTTCCTGTGCCGCTTCTGAAGCAGCAACATATTCCGCCTCCCTCGTTGATCCAGCCACCACAGGTTGTTTGGAACTCCTCCAACTAACTGCTGCTCCGTTCAAGAGAAATACGTATCCGGATTGAGACTTAGAGTCATCCGGATCGGTGTCAAAGATAGCATCGACATAATACTTAGCGACTAGCTCTTCTTCACCTCCGTATATAAGAAACATATCCCTAGTTCTTCTCAAGTACTTGAGCATGTTCTTGACCACTATCCAGTGTTCCGAACCTGGATCAGATTGGTAACTACTAGTCAAACTAATAGCATGTGCCACATCTGGTCTTGTACATAACATGGCATACATTATAGAGCCTATGGCCGAGGCATAGGGGATCTTATCCATCATCTCTCTTTCTTCTGCCGTAGCCGGACTTTGAGTCTTACTCAATGTCTTGCCTTGCAACATAGGTAAGAACCCCTTCTTACTTCTGTCCATATTAAACTTCTTTAATATCTTATCAAGGTATGTACTCTGCGATGGCCCAATTAGGCACCTTGATCTATCTCTATAGATTTTAATGCCTAATATATATGACGCTTCACCAAGGTCTTTCATCGAAAATTTGCTGTTTAGATAACTTTTAACACTGTTTAAAAGATCTATATCATTTCCAATCAATAATATGTCATCCACATATAATATCAGAAATACCACATTGCTCCCACTCACTTTCTTGTAAATACAAGCCTCTCCATAAGTTTGGACAAATCCAAACTCTTTGATCACCTCATTAAAGCAGAGATTCCAACTCCGGGATGCTTGCTTCAGTCCATAGATGGATCGCTGAAGTTTGCTTACCTTATTAGCATCCTTAGGATCGACAAAACCCTTAGGTTGTATCATATACAACTCTTCTTCAATATTACCATTGAGGAACGCAGTTTTGACATCCATCTTCCATATTTCATAATCGAAATACACAACAATTGCTAACATAATCCTAACCGACTTAAGCATCGCTACGGGAGAGAATGTCTCATCATAGTCAACTCCTTGAATTTGTCGAAACCCCTTTGCGACAAGTTGAGCCTTATAGATGGTCACATTACCATCAACATCAGTTTTTCTTTTGAAAATCCATTTATTCTCAACGGCCTTTCGATCATGAGGTAAGTCCACCAAGGTCCAAACTTGGTTCTCGTACATGGATTCCATCTCGGATTTCATGGCTTCTAGCCATTTGTTGGAATCCAGGCTCATCATCGCTTCTTCATACGTCGCAGGGTCATCCATTTCATCAACCATGAAATTCACAACAGGATTACCGTACAGTTCAGGAGCCGCACGTGTCCTACTTGACCTGCGAGGTTCGGTAGTGTCCTCTTTCGGAGTTTCATGATCAATATCATCAGCTCTCTATTCATTAGGTGAAGTCAACTCTGAAACAGTTTCCGGTGCTGCGCTACTTGCCATTTCATGAAGAGAAGGTTCAATAACCTCTTCGAGTTCTACCTTCCGACTACTCACACCTTTCGCGAGAAACTCCTTCTCAAGAAAGGATACATTCTTGGAAACAAAAACCTTGCCCTCGGATCTGTGATAGAAGATATACCCAATCGTTTCCTTAGGGTATCCTATGAAGACGCATTTTTCCGCTTTGGGTTCGAGTTTATCTGGCTGAAGTTTCTTCACATAAACATGGCATCCCCAAACTTTAAAAATGACAACTTAGGTTTGTTTCCAAACCATAATTCATGCGGTGTTGTTTCAACGGATTTAGATGGTGCCCGATTTAAAGTGAATGCAGCTGTTTCCAGTGCATAACCCCAAAATGACAGTGGCAAGTCAGTTAGAGACATCATAGATCGAACCATATCCAATAAGGTACGATTACGACGTTTCGACACACCATTACGTTGTGGTGTTCCGGCAGGCGTGAGTTGTGAAACTATTCCACACTCTTTCATGTGTGTGCTAAACTCGTAACTTAGATACTCTCCTCCACGGTCAGACCGTAGAAATTTGATCTCTCTATTACGATGATTTTCCACTTCACTTTGAAATTCCTTGAACTTTTCAAAAGTTTCAGATTTGTGTTTCATCAAATAGATATGCCCGTATCTACTTAAATCATCTGTGAAAGTAACAAAATAATGATATCCACCTCGCGCTGACACACTCATTGGTCCACACACATCAGTATGTATGATCTCCAATAAATCTGTCGCCCGTTCCATTGAACCGGAAAATGGTGTTCTAGTCATCTTGCCCACAAGGCATGGCTCACATGTATCAAATGATTCAAAATCAAGTGATTACAAAAGTCCATCAGAATGGAATTTCTTCATGCGGTTAACGCCAATATGACCTAGACGGCAGTGCCACATATATGCAGATATATCATCATCAAGTTTAATCTTTTTAGCATTAACATTATGAATGTGCGTAATATTACTATCGAGATCCATCAGAAATAAACCATTCAACACAGGTGCATGACCATAAAAGATATTATCCAGATAAATCAAACAACCATTGTTTCCAGATTTAAACGAATAACCACTTTGCATCAAACACGATCTGGATGAAATGTTCATGCTAAGTGCAGGTACCAAATAACAATTATCCAGTTTATAACTAATCCCGGTGGCATATGGAGAGGCAGCGTTCCGATGGCGATCACATCAACTCTTGATCCATTGCCGACCCGCATTGTGACCTCATCCCTTGCTAGTTGTCGCTTGTTCCGCAGCCCCTGAATCGAGTTACATATATTAGCAACCGATCCCGTATCAAATACCCGGGTGCTACTGCGAGAACTAGTCAAGTACAGATCAGTAACGTGTATATCATATATACCTTTGTTTGCCTTGTCAGACTTCTTGTCCGCCAAATACTTGGGGCAGTTGCGCTTCCAATGGTCAGTCCCCTTGCAATAGTAGCACTTGGTATCGGACTTAGGGCCAGCTCGGGGTTTCTTTTCAGGCGCGGCAACAGATTTGCCACCCTTTTTCCCCTTGTGCTTGCCTTTCTTGTCCTTCTTGAAACCGGTGGTCCTATTGATCATCAACACTTGATGTTCTTTCCTAATCTCCACTTCTGCAGTCTTAAGCATTGACAGAAGCTCAGGAAGAGTCTTCTTCATGCCTTGCATATTATAGTTCATCACGAAGCTCTTGTAGCTAGGTGGCAGAGATTGGAGAACATGATGTATGCCTAAGTCAATGGGAATCGTTATTCCCAAGGACACAAGCTTATCGGCGTACCCAGAAATTTTGAGTACGTACTCACTAATGGAGCTGTTTTCCTCCATTTTGCAGCCGAAGAACTTTTCAGAAGCATTATAACTCTCTACGGCAACATGGGTATCGAAAATCATTTTCAATTCTCCCATGGTATCAAAGGCATTGCCATTTTCGAAATGCTTTCGAAGTTCTAGCTCTAGCCCATACAGTATGCCGCAATGAACTAAGTGGTGGTCCTCCTGACGAGTCACATAGACATTCTTTTCCTCGTCAGGGGCATCAGGAGCTGGTGGGGGGCCTAGCGGTGCATCTAGCACATATTGCTTTTGTGCAGCAGTGAGGAGAATCCTCAAATTCATACCCCAATTGGTGAAGTTGCTACCATTCGCAGCAAGTTTCTCTTTCTCCATGAACACATTAAAATTAAAAGCGGGTGGTGCCATCTACAAAAGAATTTGTAAAGTTTATTTAGACTAAGTTTATGATAGAGTGAGTTCAACTAATCCAAATTACTAATGAACTCCCACTCAAAAATGACATCCCTCGTGCCTTTTTGGTGATTACATGAACCAAATCCACTACACCAAGTCCGATCATCACTTGAGTCGGTGTAGCTTTAAAGGCGAGCATCTATATGGGCATCATATCAACTATATGACTCATGCTTAACCTTTCGGTCCGTGTTCCGAGACCATGTCTGTACATGCTAGGATCACCAAGAACCTTAGTACTCGCGTGTGTAAAACTGTCTTACACCCGTTGTATGAAAGCTTAGAGTCGAGTACACCCGATCATCACGTGACGTCTCGAAACACGATCCATAGAACGGTGCATACTCAAGGAAGAACACATTTTATCTTGATATCTAAATGAGGGATCATCTTACAATGCTACCAAAAGCGCCAAACTAGCAGTATGGTCCATGCATTTGATCTCTATCATTTGCATCGTGGTATGATCTCTATCATTTCTTTGTGTGTAAGGCCAAGGTCTATGGAACTTACACGTTGAATGTGTTGTAAGAGTATCTATCATACATCTACTGACAACAATACCATATCGCCCAGCAACAATCTAAACTAGACACCTCTAATTTATCAATTGCAAGTTTTACGTGGCTTAGGGCTTTCGGAGATAGAGCCGTTCTCACCTACGAACATTAACCACAACGAGGATAACCAAGTTATTAGAAACTCGTTGTAAATCAGATATTTTCAATAGTAGGAGAGACAGACACCCCCAGCCACTTATGCAAAACAAGTTGCATGTCAGTCGTGGAACCGGTCTCATGTACGATGACATGTAAGGTTGATCCGGGCCGCTTCATCCCACTATGCCACCAATATCCAAAGTACATAGAAGATGCAATAACATGATCATCATCGCCCACATATAAACATATGTTTACTACCCGTGCAAAGCACCTACGCATAGATCAGGCTCTAATACCATTGTTGGGTCCGCGGCATAGAAAACAAAAAATTTCCTACGATGAGAACTACATGCCAAGATCTATCTACTAGGTACAAAGCAATGGGTGGACATACATCCAACAAGAACTTACCCTCGAAGACAATGAGTTTTGTTAACGAGTAGGAACTCGTGGTTGATGTAGTCGTACACTTGCCGATCTCAAGATCGTGAGGAAGTCCGAGCGCCGCAACTCAACAGCGCATCCGTACTCACACACACGTTCAAGCCACCAGGCAACCTCCACCTCCTCGCTCCAGCGATCCAGTGGAAGCAGCAACTCCTTCCAGACGAAATGCAACCGGGAACATGTATCTCGCTAATCCGAGACCATGGGGGAATACTTCTTGAGGGGGAGAGAGATCCTTCACAAGGAGGTGTGAGGAAGAAGGAGGAAGAGGGTGGCCTTTTATAGGAGGAGGGGGTTGCCCCTCCTCTCCATGGCCGGCGCATGTGGGGGGGGTGACCCCTCACCTCCCCCATTCATGTGGTGGTAACCCCTCCACATTAAAATGCCTCTTCACATTCCCCTTTAAAGTCCCTACTTTGAATGCATTAAAATTCTCCAAGTTTAATGCTCTCTCATTTAATAAAACTCTTTTATTAAATTTATTCAGAATTTTGTTAATTACTTTAATTAACAAACATTCACATATAACCCCTTGCAATATTTCAATATCACATGTAGAACCACTTTCTGCAATTTCACCCGAAACAATTTCCGGTTTCTATCGAAACAATTCCTGCGCTTTGCAATTCTTTCGTCTGAAACTTATGTGCTCCAAAAATGGTGTCCGGTAACTCTTAAGTTTATCACCCTACGGTTCGCGAATAATGCAGACATGATTGAGACTCCTCTCAGATCAATAATCAGAAGCGGGACCTGGAGATCCATACTCATTCCTACATATTCAACGATGACTTCTGTGATCGTGAGAACCTTTAAAGTAGTAACTAAATCCCTTTGTCTCGCGATATATTACATGTCCGAGATTCGATCATTGGTATCTCCATACCTAGTTTGATCTCGTTACCGACATGCACTCTTTGCTCGTTCTCGTGATATAACATTCTGGTGATCACATCACTTGCTTGCAAGCTATCTTAATGTGATATCACCGAGAGGGCCCAGAGTATATCTATCCGTCATCGGGATTGACAAATTCCACTCTTGATCCATGAACCTCAACATAACACCTTCGTAGTACTGAACCCATCTTTATAGTCACCCTGTTACGGTGTGATGTTTGATGTTATCAAGATACTCTTCAGGTGTTAGCAATTAACATGATCTCATGGTCTAAGGATAAAGATTACTTCGTATGATGTTATAGCAATATAAACATAATGACTTGATCGTAATGCTATACTTCGGATGAATGTTCATCACATCATTCCACCAATGTTGTGACCATGTTATTAACAACATCCAATGTCCATGATCAGGAAACCTTGATCATCTTGTTAATCAACAAGCTAGTCTATAAGAGAGGCATAACTAGGAACCCTTTTTGTTTATTAAACACACATGTATTGATGTTTCCGATCAATACAATTCTAGGATGCAAAATAAACATCTAGCATATATAAGGAATACATAATAATAACTTTATTATTGCCTCTTGGGGCATATTTCCTTCAGTGCCCTGCTGCCATGCTTCTCCACCATAGCCGCGCTGCCGCTCGCGCGTAGACACGCTGCCACGGGACCTTGCCAATCTAGGCCTCTGCCCCCATCCCAGATTGGGTCTGTGAGGATAGCGATTTCGAGATGACAGATGAAGAGCTCACCATTGTCGAGGAAGAGGAGCAGGGCCGCAAGGTGCATGAGCGCGGCGCCTGTGCCAACCATGGGTCTATCAAGATGATCTTAACTGGCTCTACCGGACCCGCCGCATCCCCGAAGGAGTAACCTGTCGCCTCCCCTGCCAAGAGATCTCTCCCTCACCCAGCCGGGTGAATTCTTGGTCTTCCTATCTCACTTCTAGTGCGGTTTCAGTCTCCCCGTCAGCGATTTCTTCCATGATTTCATCAACACTTACGAGCTTCAACCGCAGCATCTTTCGGCTAATGCCATCACCACGCTTTCATCCTTTGCTGCTGGTATAGAGGGATACCTCGGCCTCTGTCCTACCATCACTCTGTGGTACAAATTCTTAGGCCTCCACAAGAATGTTATCCCTGATCCTTTGGCTGTCCCTGATGATAAATTGTTAACTAGTGCGGCGGAGCCTCTATCTCTCCCTGCAAGAACTCCACATTTCCCCGAGTGACCGGCCTTGAATCTTGCAAGGGCTGGGCCCATACCTTCTTTTACATGAGGAACAACACTGATGAGGATCTGATCCGGCTGTGCCCCTTTCCGCTAGGTGTGCTCGACATATCTTTGTGGGGCCGAATCCCTAGGAAAGCCATTAATTTTGCGATTTAGGCGGAGAAGCGTATCGAGGAGCTAAACCTGGTGGGGTTGTGCAGCGAGGATGTGATGATCACCTTCGTTCGCAGCCGGATATCCCCCTCTAGAAGTGTACTCATAAGCTGTGCCGTATGAGTGGCCACCTTGACCCGAACCGGACCTCCTCGTTCGAGCTCACTAACACGTAGATCTTCTGCCGGGTCAAGGCTATCTTCAAGATAGAGAAGGAGTTCACTGAGGAGTGGGAGTGGGGGATGGAACATTTCTGCCAGGATAGGTTGCCTCCTAGGGTATGTTTCTCACTTGATCCCATTTCCGAGTCTTGTCTTATGTCGGACCACATCCTATTTCTTTAGTAGACCGTTGAGGATGGTTTGGAGCCATCTCTTAAATGGGGGACGGACTGAGTCACCTCGGACATAAAGGAGTCGGATCTAGAGATGTTCCTGCCCACTCCGGATGGCTCCAAACACATCTATGGTAAGGCCTCTTCTCTAAGGGATTTGTCTGACGATGATGAATGTGATGATTGTGAGATTTTAGAGGTACTTGACCCGATGCCCATATCTTATGCTTTTCCGGTTGCCTTAGCTTTAGCTAATCCAGCCAGGCAAGTCCACACCAATCTGCCCCTTGCGGTGGGCGAACCTGCGCTAGTCCCGGTGAGGAAGCGGGGCGCAGATTCAGCTTCCTCGGCTGAACCAGGCCTAGCCAAGAAGAGACAGAAGAAGGCCGGGGATAAGACCGCCACCAAGACTATCCCCCGGACCAACGCTCCAGTCCAGAGAGCACCGAAGCCAAGAGGGCCACCAACTTCCTCCGAGTAAGCCTTTCCTTGCACATCCTTTGGGTAATATAACATTGTCTTCATATATTCTTGATTCTAACTTGCATTTGCTTTTTGTTTGATTCGGCAGGGCCGCTAGGAAGATACCCTAGAGTGGTTGAACCATTGCTTCGCCTATCCGAGATGCCCCTCCTTCTCCTCACAATGACGATACACACCCCCTGAGCCCCATTTTGGAGAGCTCGGCGGCCGCTCCGAATGTTAGCCCACCTCGTCAAGAGGGGGGCAATGTCGGTGCTGAGGGAGGTGGTGTTTCCGAGGATAGCAATGCCGGATCAGCCCAGCTCCTCTTCGTATTAGCCGCAACAAGACACTGAAGGCGCCAGCAGCATCGGCACCGAACTAATTGTTTCTGAGGTGTCAATAACCCCGACACCATCTCAAGACCAACCTTCACCAGCTCTAGTACCAGCGCAAGCACCAGCACCAGCACCAACACCAACACCAGCTCCTCCTACCTCGTCTGAGTCTCCCCAGACTAGGCAAGAAAACATACCCAAGAGGCCTTAGATAGCCTCTTCCGCATCCAACCCTTCTATCAAGGACATCTTTCAGCCATTATCCTAGGCCTACTCCGGAGCGCAAGCCACGGCTCCTCAGTAGCGGCCCAAGACAGACATCAAGGCCAAGAAAGCTACCGAGGTTTCCAAGGACCAAGCTCCCAAAGGCTCAAACATTGAATCTGGACAGCGCACTCTCGCGTCCATGACAAAGAAGGGTAGTGCTGCCTCGGGGTCATCTGCTCCCAGCTCTGATACCAGTAAGAAGCTCACTTTGCACACCAGCCCAGCTGCTGCACAGATGGCTAGGAAAGTTATGTCCCAGACTCTCTCCGGGGAATGTTATGGCCCCTCAATTCACTATGTTAATAATTGGAATGAAGTTGAGTTCGTCAACCTCAGTAATGAAATTCTGGAGAAATTTGGTCCCATCGAATTCAGCGCACAGATGAATAGTGCATCCCAGGCAATCTCTTTTGTAGGCCGAATGATGGAGGTAAAACTCTTCATCATGCATTTACATATATGCAAGTACTTAGAGATATATTCACTAGTCCCCGACCCTCTGGGGGAGTAACTTGTTACTCGACCGGATGCTCTTAGAAAACTAGCGTAGGCCCTTAGTAGCTTCGAATATTCACATACCTAGAGCTAGGTTAAGTTCCACCTGGCCCGGATCTCGTAAACTTCGAATATTCACACACCTAGGGCCGGGTTAAGTTCTACTTGGCCCGGATCTTGTAAACTTCGAATATTCACACACCTAGAGCCGGGTTAAGTTTCACTTAGCCCGGATTTTGTAAATTTAAAATATTCACATACCTACAGTCGGGTTAAGTTCCACTTGGCCCGGATCTTGTAAACTTCGAATATTTACACACCTAGAGCCGGGTTAAGTTCCAATTGGCCCGGATTTTGTAAACTTTGAATATTCACACACCTAGAGCCGGGTTAAGTTCCACTTGGCCCGGATCTTGTAAACTTCGAATATTCACACACCTAGAGCCGGGTTAAGTTCCACTTGGCCCGGATCTTGTAAACTTCGAATATTCATCCTGAGCTAACACTGTTCTTTTCAGATCACAATGAACCCACGTACAACCGAGTTCCAGCGGCTTCTAGATACACACAAGGATCTTCGCTCGAAGCATGGTAAATTGATGCTGAGCTGAAGAAAAAATGTAAGTGATTTCATTTAGGATTTTTTACTCTTACTTCTCTGCATCATTTGTTGTCCGGACTAACTTGTTATCCGGAGTGCACAGCCGAAGTTGAAGCTGAGAACACCATCATGAGGAAGAACTTGGCCGAGATCAGAGGTAACTCGTCTTGATCATTTAGCCTTGTCCATTTTTCCTTCTGACTCGACAAATAATTATACCTCGGCTCTGCCGGGTCAATCAACTATTTGAAGTGTCTCTCCAAGATAGTGTGGCTATGCCTGACATGATGATTCACTTTCTCAAACAAGCAGGGCAACATTAGGCCGAACTTAAGAAAAAGTATGATGAGATCGCCAAGCTTCGCCTCAAAGATGATGAAATAACTCAGCTGAACGCTGAAATCCAGAGGCTCAAAGATGTCCATAAGGCTGAGATGGACAAGGTTGATCTGAACTTCTCCGAGGAAAAGGAGCGTCTAAAGACTCAGCAGGAATCTGACATCAAATTTGAGTCACTGAACACAGAGTACCAAAAGCTCAAAAAGAGAAAGGTTGATAGTCTCATGGAGCTGACTCGGATCTTTAGTTACATCTCTCGTCAGTTTTCCCCCCTGTCGACATTTGATCCTTCAAGTCTTGTACACTTATTTACTGATGTTAATTGTCTTTTTTGTAGGAAAATTTCTAGAAAGCGATGTCATAGCTTCTGCCACTATTCATGAATTCCGCTTGAAGAGAGGCACCCCTATTGGTCCTAGCGCCGAATCAGTGCCTTACGACATGGAGGACATCCTGGTGAGCCTCATGGCGCGAGGAAAAGTTATGAAGAACTACGTCACAGATATCATGACCACAGCTGTTCGGATATTTAATGCCCTATGGCCCAATGACGATACTCTCGAAGGTTCGAAAGCTTTTATTGCCAAACTAATGGAATGCGAGACTCAGCTGGACCTCTGGAGGGAATCTAATGCGCGCGCTAGGGCTGATACGGCATTGAGCTTCGTACTCTCGTGGTATGGGAGCCTGGACTTAAAGGTTCTTAACCATATGTGCACCAGATCAAGGTGGACTAATGATCCAGAGTGCATCGGTCAACACAAAGCTTGCACCTACAACCTCATCCAGTACACCTTCTACCATAGTTGGTGAAGGGTTCTGTAGCAGAAAACCAGAAAAATATAACTATGCGAGCACTAATACCAGGATCAATACTATGTAGACATAAGCAACGGAAAGAGAGAGAGACGGTATTCATACCCTTGAAGACCAAGGCACACCTTACGCTAGAAGGCGTATGTTGATGAAGCCGAGCAGCTCCAAGAACCCCTAGTGTGGTGCCTCCGAAGTACTACACACGTTGGTGTAGGTGGCATCTCCTGAGCTCCGATCCAGCAGAGTAGCGGAAGAAGTAGACGCCAGATCGCAGATCACACGGACGATTGTGTGAAGGTGGAGAACTCACAACCCATGAGGTCCTCCCCAATATTTCGGAGAAGTCCTCAATGGATGAGAGAGAGAAAGAATGGGAGTAATAGGATGGTTCCAAAGGGGGAGGGAGACCCCTATATATAGTGGGATGGAGGGCGCACCACCTAGGGGCCAGGCGGTGTGGGACTAATCCCCACACCTGCCGGCCACCTAGGGGCAGCCGCCAGCCCTAGTTGGGCCCCACTAGGGCGGCCCACTGAGCCCAGGCCGGCCGGCCCCCTTAACATAGGCGCCTTGCCTCTTGGGCTTCCACTTCGGGTGAGGCCCATTAGCATTGGGCTGCCTTTAACAATAAAATAAAACATATATTTAATATTAATTCTCCAATTAATATTCAAATACACATATTATCTTATTCCTTTCACTCCAGAACACATTCCGGACCCCTTCCGATCTCCATCAGATGTTACCCGGAACTATTTCGGTTTCTCTTTCTCCTACAATACCTCATCTACCCTAAGCGTCCCCACCCTTAAGTGTGACATCCTTCGGCTTGGGAATACTCAGGACATGATCGAGAATCCTCTCATCTCAATGATCATCAGCAGGACCTGGATGCCCATGATGACCCTCGTGCACTCCGCGAATCTTATCGCTTGAACCATGAATAGTCATTTCCCGTTCCCTTTACCACTTGATACCTAGTTCATTTGAGACTTGATCTTTGGCATCTCCATACCGTAGTTCGATCTCGCTACCGATGAAATTGTTTACTCGTTCCCATGTTGTTGCATTCTGTGACCCAGTCACATTTTTGCAAGCTTCGTTAATGCAACGTCACCGAGATGGCCACAAATGTATCTATCCGTTACATGGACTAGCAAATCCTGGTCTTGGTATGTACTCCTCTACGCACCCCTTTGAGAAACCTGAGTGGCACCTTTTCAATCACCCAGTCACGGTGTGATACTTGATAACCATCTAAGCTCCCCCCGGAATGTTGATTTGCATTATCTCACATCCTAAGGATCAGGTTGCAAGGTTTCATGCGTTTATCATCAGTGGTGAACTTTGTAACTACATCTCATTGAGATACAACTATCGTTTGTCTATCATGTCATTCAACCAATGACGTGACCTCATTGTCAATTGGCATAAATGCCCATGATCTTGAAACTCAGATCATCCTCATGACCAATGAACTAGTTCGCTAGAGGTAACTAGAGACACGGTTTGTTTACATACCACATGTGTATTAATACAGTTATAGCACATTATGAAACATATTATGAACATATAGGAGATATATCAAACAATACACTTTATTATTTGCCTCTAGGGCATAACTCCTTCAGTCTCCCGCTTGCACTAGAGTACAAATTAATCTAGCTTACAACAGGTAGGAACCTAACACCAATGGCATCTCGGTGTTATTCGTGCCTGGTTTGTATGAGAGCTTTATTCAGTGGATCTACCACATTCAGATCCGTGTGCACTTTGCAAATCTTGATTTCACCTTTGTCAACATTCTACAGGATGACGTGAAATCGTAGCTTGATGTGTTTGGCTGTGGAATGAGTTCTTGGTTCCTTTGCGTTTGCAATTGCGCCCGTGTTGTCACAGGGTCTTGCACACTTGGAAAAATTCCGTAGCCAAACAGCTTCATTCGCTGCATCAGCAGTAGCGATGTACTCTAACTCCATTGTAGATTGTGCAACTACTGGTTTCTTCTTGCTCTTCCAGCTTACCACTCCACCATTCACCAAAAACACAAATCTCGTCTGGGACTTCGAGTCATCAGGATCTGAGTGCCAGATCGCACGACGTAGCCAGTTATGTTCAGAGCTTCATCATTACCTCCATAGACTAGGACCATCTCCTTTATTCTTCCGAGATATCTTGGGATATTTTTCACAGCTGTTTAGTGATCCATTCCTGGATTACTTTGGTATCGGCTCACCAAACTGAGAGCAAATTCCACATCAGGTCGAGTACTTAGCATTGCATACATGATAGATCATATGGCTGAGGCATAAGGGATGTAAGAAATCCTTTCCCTATCAGCATCCGTTACCGGACATTGAGACAAGCTCAGTATGCTACCTTTTATCATAGGTGCCAAACCACTTTTGGGATCCTCCATTTTGAACCTCTTCAAAATCTTGTCAAGGTAAGTACTTTGACTTAACGCAATCAGGTGTCTTGATCTATCTTTATAGATTTTGATGCCTAATATGTATGAAGCTTAACCTAAGTCCTTCATGGAAAATTGACTACTCAAATATGCTTTCACGCTTTTCATAAGTTCCACATCATTTCCTATAAGAAGTATGTCATCCACATATAGTACTAGGAAAACCACTGAGCTCCCACTCGCTTGTAAACACGGAACTCTTGTTGATTTTGGACAAATCCAAAACTCCTGATCACTTGATCAAAACGTTGGTTCCAGTTCCGAGATGCTTGCTTCAGTCCATAAATGGATCACTGAAGTTTGCATACCTTCCCAGCATCCTTAGGATCAACAAAACCTTCTGGTTGCATCATATACAATTCTTTATCAATGTGACCATCTGCCAAATTTAAGAGTCGAAATGGGAAGCAATTGCTAATATAATCTAGACAGCCTTAAGCATCACTGCGGGAGAGTAAGTCTCGTCATAGTGGACTCCTTGAATCTGTCGAAACCCCTTTGCGACAAGTCGTTCTTTGTGGATGATCACATTACCATTCACATCTATATTTTTCTTAAAGATCCATTTATTTTCCATGGCCTTGTGGCCTTCCGAAAGATCTACCAAGGTCCAAACTTGGTTTTCATACATGGATCCTATTTCGGATTTCATGGATTCTAGGCATTTCTCAGAGTCAGCAATATCCATAGCTTCTTCGTAGTTTGCAGGTTCTTCCTGTTCATCTAGGATGACATACATCACAAGGCTACTATACCAATCAGGAGTAGCACGAACTCTTGTAGACCTGCGAACCTCAGGAGTCTCGATGTTGTTGTTTTGATCATCATCATTGGGCTCTTCCTCCATGTTGTAGAGCGGTTTCGGAACAACTTCCGTTGCGCTACTCGGAATTTGGAGAGAAGGGTCAACAACTTCATCTAACTCAATTTTCCTTCCACTAACTGCTTTAGCGAGAAAGTATTTCTCGAGAAAGGTGCCGACTTTTGTGACAAACGTCTTGCCTTCCGCCTGGTTGTAGAAAGTATACCAAATTGTTTCCCTTGGGTATCCCACAAAGATACATTTTTCCATATTGGGTTCAAGTTTGTCAGACTGTAGTTTCTTAACGTAAGCCTCACAACCCCAAAATTTTAGAAATGACAACTTTGGCTTCTGGCCATGTCGTGGTGGTGGCACGGCAGATGCCATGGATAGGCTAAAGATGGGTCCAATGAGTGCTAGGGGAATCCAAGGAGGGAGAATGTGGTGATTCCACGCACAGATGTTCTTGTATTCTCTCTATCAATGGTGCTTACAAACGCTCTTCAAGCTGTCAGCAAGAAGGAGACTATGTCTCTTACTCCCTACCAACTAGCTCTTGAGTTCTACCTTAGACAGAGAAAATGATCGATCCCCTTCTATGGAGGCCCGGGTGCTCCTTATATAGGGGAGCCCGGGTTACAATCCTAGGGCACACGTGGCAGCATATTTTGCGAATATGCTCCTCGACTAAAGCTAGATGCTTCTTTATTCTCTTTAACGGCTCGTCCGAGCTTTGGGCAGAATCCACTGCGTAATCTTTGTCTTTAATCGTCACCAGACACGGGCTACGTCATCCGGCATTGCCCGCGTCACCTTGGTCGCCCCTGACCCGCTGGTCCTCTTCTTTACTTTGCTTCGCTCATGCTATAGCTAATAAAGCCACCTTTTGACCAGCGGGGGATTCCTTCTCTTGGAAGCCAAGAGATAGTCTGGCTAGCATATAACTAATCCGGCTTATCAAGGTACCTGCAAAATAGCTAGATAAACATGGCCGGCATATATCTTATGCCGGCCGCACCATAGTCAAGGAGATGCTCCATGGGCCGGGTCACTCCGTGGTTCGGCCTGCCTTGAGGTGACCCGGTCAGCACTTTCTTTGACCGTGCCGTACCCCGGCTAACTCGGCCCTTATACCTCAGCGTTACCCTACCCGGGGATATCCCCCCAACATTAGTCCCCGAAGTTGGTGCGGTCTTAGCAACTTTTGGTTGTTAAGGCCACAACAAGTTCCCATATCTGGATCTTTGCCTCTATGGCCAAGTTACCCCGTAACCCTCTTGCGATCCCTTGGCTCATTTCGAGTTTTTCCTCTTGCGATCCCTTGGCTCATTCCGAGTTATTCCTCCCTAGCCGGGTCTTTTGCTCGCTTATCCGGTTACCTTTCCTTCCCTTGTACGCTTACCCACATCCTACGTGGAGGGTAATCATCATTTTACCTCATTTTAAGGGCCATGCGCATTTAATGCACCATTTACTATCGCAATGTCAGGAATAACTGATGCGCACATCCCTTCAATGCAGTGCCTCGTTAACTGTAACATTACATCGTGTCATGGGATCCTTTGCCCCTGTGGCCCTTGCTATGGCCATGCTCTGATTGGCTGTTGCGGCCGCATACACGCCTGTCGCGCGCGGTGTGGCAACCGCAAAGGATCCCACTGCGCGCCCGTTGCGCGGTTAAGTAGAGGTCCTGGGGCAAACCCTAGGAAAGTTCCCCGTTTTCTTTGCCTCCCAGTCTCATTTCTCTCGCGCCGTATCCTTGCTGCCGCCGCTAGTTTCCTTCTGCACCAGCGCCATCGTCCCCATGCACAGGCAGCATCTTACGCCTGCCCGCCGTTTCCATCCAAGATTTCCATTACGGGGCCTTGTGCTTCCCGTTTCCCCTCCTCCGGTTACCTCTACTCTGATTTCTCTCTCGAGGATCTTGAATCCACCATGACTGAGGAGGGAACAACTGTGGTGGTGCAGCAGGAGGAAGGAGCAGAGGGCCACAAGCACGGCTGCTGGGATGGCTCTATCGTCCCCGAGGGGGACCTGGACTAGCTCCGTGCCATGCGCCGCATCCCTGCCGGCGTCGCCTGCCACCTCGCCTCCGGTGAAATCTCTCCTTCCCCCAATCCTAGGGAATATGTTGTTTTCCTTTCGCATTTTCAGCGCAGCTTCGGCCTCCCCACCTCCGATTTATTTTTGATTTCATTTCTACCTACAAACTGCAACCACATCATCTCCCCGCTAATGCTATCACTTCTTTGTCCTCCTTTGCTTCTGGCATTGAGGGGTACATCAGCCACTGGCCAACCAAGGAACTTTGGATCAAGTTCTTTGGTCTCCGGAGGAATGTGGTTCCGGATAAGGAGCTTGCTCCGGAGGACAAGCATCTGAACTAGTGTGGCGCTGCCTCCATATCTCCTCGCAAGAACTCCGCATTCCCCCAGGTCACCGGACTCGAGTCCTGCAAGGGCTGGGCCCGGACTCTCTTCTATGTCCGGAACACCACCAACGAGGACTTGATCCGACTCCTCCCCTTCAAGCTTGGCCCTCCTGATACCTCGCTTTGGGAGAGTATTCCCAAGCGCCCCACGGCCCTGGCAAATCAAGTGGAGAGTCGGATCAAGGAGCTGCTCAAGGAGAAACTCTGGGGGAGGACATCATGATTACTTTTCTCCGTAGCTGGGTCTCCCCCTTCAGAGGCGAGCCCACAAGATTTGCTACTTGAGCGGCCCTCTTGACCCCCACCGGACTTCATCTATCAAACTGGATAACTCGACGGTTTACCGCCGAGTTAAATCCATATTCAGTGTGGAGAAAGAGTTCACCGAGGATTAGGAGTGGGGACTTGAGCCCTTCACCCGAGACAACCCTCCTCCACAGGTAAACTCACTTTTTCCTGTTTTCTAGATCTTCTCTGTATGACGGTTCACTTCTGTAACTTCTCAATTGCTGTCTTGTTCTCAGCGATTCCTCGAGCAGCCACTTGAGGATGGCGAGGTGCTGGCGATCAAGTGGTTGCCAGACTGCACCGAGGAGGATCCTGATCTGGAGACCTTCCTGCCTACCCCGGACGTCGTCAAACGCAGCGCTGGTAAGGCCTCTTCTCTAAGGGATTGGCCAGACGATGATGACTCGGACGTTGAGGTCCTGGAGGTACTTGATCTGGTTCCCATCTCTTACACGCATCTGGTTATGTCCGAATGTTCAGCTAACCCGGATGGTCAGGTCCACGAGGTTCCTCCCCTTGCCACTGGTGTTCCGGTCCCTACTTCGTCCCAGAAGAGCGCGGCTACCTCGGCCACAACTTCGGAGGTGTCGCCACCCAAGAAGAGGCAGAAGAAATCCGGGGTGAAATCCTCGTCTAAGCCGGCCGCCAAGAGCACGGTCCGGAGGGTGCCTAAACCTCGAGCTCCCCCAACCGCGGATGAGTAAGTCATTTTGCACTGATACTTGGGGATTTTTCCTTTGCTTGCCTTTGTCTCTTATTGGTTCTCTCTTTTTGACTTGGTGCTTTTCTTCTTTTCAGAGCTCCAAGGGTCATCCCTCAGAGCGGCTCCGGCATAGCCTCCCCAATCCGGAGCAGCCCTTCTCTCCCCCCCTCCCCCCGCGATGACGATATTCGCCCGCTCCGCCCTATTCTAGAGGGCTCCGCGGCTGTGCCTGACTAGAGCCCACCTCGTCAAGAGGAGGGCAATGTCGGCATGGGGGGTAATGGGGCAGCTCTGGATACGGCGATGCTGGATCTCCCCAGTTCTTCGGCCTCAGTGCCAAGTCATGAGGTGCCAGTTTCATCGGCACCGCCCCCAACAATTTCTTTTGTCCTAGTGTTTCCAGCATCAACAACATTAGCAATAGCAGCACCAGCACCAGCACCAGCAGCAACAGCAGCACCAGCACCAGCAGCAACAGCAGCACCAGCACCAACATCAGCAGCCAAAGCCTCCACCATGCCTCCCAAGAGGAAAGCCCCATCAGCTCCCTCCGGGTCAACTCCTTCAGTTGCCGACATTTTCTAGCCGGCTCCTCAGGCTTCATCCGGCAAGCTCATGAAGGCTACCGGATCAGCTAAGGGGATCTCGATTGGGTCTACCGCTTCCAGGTCAGAGGGTGGCAAGTAGCTGGTTCTGCATACCAGCCCTGCCGCAGCTCAATCCGCCAGGCGAGAGCCCACATGAAAGGCCTTGTGGCGAACTATTCTCCCAGTGGTGAGAGGTACAGTCCACTTCTCCTTGAGTATGTGAAGAACTGGAATAACGCAGAATTCATCAACCCTCAAGATGATCTACCGGAGAAGTTCGGCCCAGCCAAGTTCAACGCAAAGATGAACTCCGCTACCAAGGCTATCTCTTTAGCTACCCGGATGATAGAGGTAATTCTTTTCCTCTATTGTTGATACCTTGCATAACTGAGCACTTGTAGACATAGCCCCTAGTCCCAGAGCCTCCGAGGGAATAACTTGTTATTCGGTCGGATGCTCCTTACAGAATTTAGTTTTTGTCCATAGTAATGTCAAATTTTAACATAGTCAGAGCCGGGTTAAGTTCCCTTGGCCCGGATCTTATACACTTCAAATATCCACACACCCAGAGCCGGGTTAAGTTCCCCTTGGCCCGGATCTTGTGAACTTCAAATATCCACACACCTAGAGCCGGGTTAAGTTCCAATTGGCCTGGATCTTGTGAACTTCAAATATCCACACACCTAGAGCCGGGTTAAGTTCCACTTGGCCCGGATCTTGTGAACTTCAAATATCCACACACCTAGAGACATGTTAAGTTCCATTTGGCCCTGATCTTGTGAACTTCGAATATCCACACACCTAGAGTCGGGTTAAGTTCCACTTGGCTCGGATCTTGTGAACTTTGAATATCCACACACCTAGAGTCGGGTTAAGTTCCACTTGGCCCGGATATTGGGAACTTCAAATATCCACACACCTAGAGCCGAGTTAAGTTCTACTTGGCCCGGATCTTGTAGACTTCGAATATGCACACACCTAGAGCCGGGTTAAGTTCCACTTGGCCCGAATCTTGTAGACATCGAATTATTTTTACTTTGACTTTGAACATTGCCATTGCCTTTCTTATTCAAGATTACCACTAACCGCCGATCCGCTGAGTTCTAGCGACTGCTGGACTCCTATAAAGACATCCGAGCATGTTATGGCAAACTCCTGGAGGAGTACCAGAAGAGGGGTAATTTTCCTTTCTTCTGCTTCCATGTTCGTTCTTTGGAGTTCCCTATGATTTGTACTGATTTGCTATCTGAATCATGCAGCCGAGGTTGAAGCTGAGAATATCATTATGCAGAAGAATCTGGCTGAGATCAAAGGTAATTTTATCCCCTTCACACAACCACTGTACTTTCCTTCTTTTATCATGTGGACACTTATACTTTGGGTCCTCCGGGTCATTACATTGTTGCAGTTTCTCTCGAGGACAGCGTTACCATGCCTGAAATGATGACCCATTTCCTCGAACAAGCAGGGAAGCATGAGGCTAAGCTGAACAAGAAAGATCAAGAGATAGCTCAGCTCCAGCTCTAGGACTCGAAGATCACTCGGCTGAATGCTAAAATTAAGAGGCTCAAGGGCCTCCATGAGTCCGAGTTGGAGAAGGCTGACCAGGAGTTTGCCGAGGAGAAAGAGCATATAACCACGCAAATCTCCAAGGACAAGAGCATATTGTAGGAAGCCGACGTCAAGCTTATGTCGGTGACTATCGAATATGAGAAACTCCAGGCCCATAGCGCCGACGTTCATTCCGAGCTTTAGTGACTTCTCCTCCAGATTGCACATGAGTTCTCTGCCCTTGTTTAACTTTCATTCCACCGGATCTGGTACTCTTAGTTACTACTTCCTCTGCTCCGTCAGGCAAATTTCCAGAAAGCGATACGCTCGGTGCCGCTATCGTAACCTGGTCCCGCGAACAGCGTGGTATTCTTGCTGCCCCTGGTTTCGAGCTAATCCCATATAATACGGAGGATCTACTAGTGAGCCTCACCGCTCATCTTGAGGTAGTGAAGAACCACGGCGCGGATATTATACCGGCGGCAACTCGAATGTTCGGCTCCCTCTGGCCTAGTGAAATCATTCCAAAAATAGGCTCGGCTTTCATAGCCAAATTAATGGAGTGTGATACGCAGCTACATCTATGGCGCGAATCTGCCGCACGGGCCAGGGCCAACATTGCCTTGCAATTTGTTCTTTCGTGGTATGAAGGGATTGATCTGGGGTTGCTCACTCGCATGCGCACCGAGTCTAAGTGGTGCGAAGATCCGGATTGGATCGCACGCCACAAAGCCTGTGCCAACAAGCTCATCCAGTACTCCTTCTTCCACGCTTGGAATGAATGACTGAGTTATCTCGATGTCGTTGATGAATCTGTTTCTGGATATGAAAAAGAAGGGAGTGAAGGTGAGGCCTCCGAGCTCGGCGACGAGGCCGAAGACCCGGAGGATGACGAGGTTAACCCTGAGGATGAAGCTAAGGCTAGCGCCCCTCCCCCACACTCCAAAGTACCTCCTTCATCGACGGATGATTCGTTTGCTGCTCCTGCTCCTTAAAAACACTCATCATATTTATCAGATCCCCGGAATCCCGGGCGGAAATGTATCTAAATACCTTAGTTTGGTTGTGCTACAATTTAATGTTCTGAACTAAGTTTTTAATGTTGGATTATTGTGGGCGAAGTCCCCAAGTTTCGTTTTTTTGTTCCCCCAATTTTTGACTTGGCTCGCGTCTACCTTGATTCGGTTTTTCGACTTACGAGTCCGAGGTTCAAAAAATTGATTTAACAATACTTGAAAGTTTGAGATTAGCTCAAAATGATCTAGCGTTAGATAGATGCAATAAACCAAGGGTTAGTCAGAAAACCAATGTTGGCCCGCTTAAGTTCTTTTCCTTAGTCGTTTTTCATGTGCTTTGCCATTCCAAACTTGTTCTCTTGCTTGCCATGAAGAAAATTCTTGTTGGACAGCAGCAACGTGGAAGAGTTAGGTTTTTGGTGCTCACACATTACTAATTTGACTAAGATATAAGCGACTTAACCTAGCCGACATAAAAATATGAAAACGAGAGGCAATTATTACGGTAGTCCCCGAGTCTCTACTCGGGGTGCCAGCGTTTTTATTAATAAGCTCATTACCGACATACATACCGACATATGAGTAGCTCGGATACATTCACCTATTAGGTGTAAAAAGGACGAAGTAGTGCTACGTTCCACGGTCGCTTGGATTCCTCTCCGGACCTGTCCGCCTTGTTCTTTTCCTGGGGTTGTGCACCAATAAGATAATAGGAATCATTGTGCAAGGCTTTGCTTACAATGAAAGGTCCTTCCCATGGAGGGGATAGCTTATGAGTCCTTCGCATGAAAGGTCCTTCCCATGGTGGGCGCCAAGTGTCGTGGCGGTGGCACGGCAGATGCCATGGATAGGCTAAAGATGGGGCCAATGAGTGCTAGGGGAATCCAGGAAGGGAGAACTTGGTGATTCCACGCACATATGTTCTTGTATTCTCTCTATCAATGGTGTTTACAAATGCTCTTCAAGCTCTCAGCAAGAAGGAGACTATGTCTCTTACTCCCTACCAACTAGCTCTTGAGTTCTACCTTTGACACAGAAAATAATCGATCCCCTTCTATGGAGGCCCCGGTGCTCCTTATATAGGGGAGCCCGGGTTACAATCCTAGGGCACACGTGGCAGCATATTCTGCGAATATGCACCTCACATAAAGCTTGATGCTTCTTTATTCTCTTTAACGGCTCGTCCGAGCTTTGGACGTAACCCACTGCGTAATATTTGTCTTTAAGCGTCACCAGACACGGGCTATGTCATCCGGAATTTCCCGCGTCACCTTGGTCGCCGCTGACCCGCTAGTCCTCTTCTTTACTTTGCTTCGCTCATGCTACAGCTAATAAAGCCACATTTTGACCAGCGGGGGATTCCTTCTCTTGGAAGCCACGAGATAGTCTGGCTAGCATATAGCTAATTCGGCTTATCAAGTTACCTGCAAAATAGCTAGATGAACATGGCCGACATATATCTTATGCTGGTCGGACCATAGTTAAGGAGATGCTCCATGGGCTGGGTCACTCCATGGTTCGGCCTGCCTTGAGGTGACCTGTTCAGCACTTGCTTTGACCATGTCGTACCCCGACTAACTCGGCCCTTATACCCCGGCATTACCCTACCCGGGGGTATCCCCCCAACAAGCCATACCATATCTTATATGGAGTTGTTTCTACGGATTTGGATGGTGCTCGGTTTAAAATAAAAGCGGCGGTTTCCAACGTGTATCCCCAAAATGACACAAACAAATCAGTTAAAGACAGCATGGACCGCATGGTATCCAATATAGTTCGGTTACGTTGTTCCGACACACCATTACACTTTGGTGTTCTGGCTGGCGTAAGTTGTGGGATGATCCCATAGTCCTTCAAGTGCATGTTAAACTCATAACTGAATTACTCGCCTCCCTGATCGGATCGAAGATGCTTGATTCTCTTGTTAAGTTGATTCTCTACTTCTTTCTAAAATTCCTTGAACTTTTCAAAGGTTTCAGACCTGTGCTTCATTAAGTAGATATATCCATATCTACTTAAGTCGTCAGTAAAGGTAACAAAGTAACGATAACCATTGCACATTGAGACGCTCATTGGTCCACATGCATCCGTATGTATGATTTCTAGTAGGTCTACAGCTCTCTCCATTGTCCCGGAGAATGATGTCCTAGTCATCTTACCCATGACGCATGGCTCACATGTATCAAGGGATTCGAAATCCAACGATCCAAGCAGCCCTTATGAATGAAGCTTCTTCACGCGCTTTATGCCAATGTGACCAAGACGGCAATGCCACATAAACATGGAATTATCATCATTATGCTTACAACGTTTAGCATCAACACTATGGATGTGCATATCACAATCAAGATCAAGTAAGAATAAACCATTACACACAAAGGAATGAACATAGAAAATATCATTCATATAAATAGAATAACCATCTGTTCCAGATTTAAACGAATAATGATGTTGCAACAAGCAAGATCCACTCACAATATTCATACTCAATGTGGGTGCATAGTAGCATTGATTAAAAACTAAAGATAATCCTGACGGTAGACGAAGATGCAGGGTGCCGACCGCCATCATTTCGACTCTCGAACCATGGCCGACGTGTATCGTCACCTCGTCCTTCCTCAGGCGCCTCCTACTCTGAAGTTCCTGTAGAGAGTTACAAATGTGAGCAACAGATCCGTATCAAATACCCAAGTGTTACTCATGGTGCTTGTAAGGAACACATCAATAACATGTATATCATATATACCTTTGTCCTTGGCGGCTATCTTGCCGGCTTTCTTGTCTTGAAGGTACTTGGGGAAGTTGCATTTCTAGTGCCCATCCCCTTTGAAGTAGTAGCACGTAGTGCCGAGCTTAGGGCCAGGCTTGGCATTCTTAGAGGCGTTGGCAACAAACTTTCCATTCCTCCTGGGCCTCTTGCCCTTGCCTTTTCCCTTTTTCCCCAGATTCTTAAAGTTGGCGGTCTTATTGACCATCAACACCATGTGCTCCTTCTTGATTTCTACCTCAGTAGTTTTGAGCACGGCGAACACCTCAGCAAGGGTCTTAGTCATCCCTTGCATGTTGTAGTTCATCACATAGCTCTTATAGCTAGGGGAAGCGAGTGAAGAACCCTATCGATCACGATCTCCTCTCGGATTTTTCAATTCAGGGTGTTCAAACGCTTAACATAGCCAGACATTTTGACTACATGATCACTAATACTGATGTGCTCTTCCATCTTAGCAGAGAAGAAGAGCTTGGAAGCATCACACCTCTCTGCACGAGCCTGTAGAGCAAAGACAGCCTTGAGATCTTCAATGATCTCAAAAGCATTCATCTTCTCAAAACGCTTTGCAAGCTCTGGCTCCATGGCATAGAGCATTCCACTTTGGATAAGGGAGAAATCATCCGCCTTGGACTACTAGACATTCTTTTCATCCTGGGAGGCAGAATCTGCAGGCTTAGCCAGAAGCTTAGCCTCGATGACATAAGTCAACTTGTAGGGGACTAGGAGGATCCTAAGATTGCGGAACCATGCGGTGAAGTTGGTTCCATCAGTTTTCAGCTTGTCCTTCTCGAGGAAAGTGCTAAGGTTGAAGGTGGGTGGGTGAGACATCTACAATGGATTTGCAAAGAGTTTAGACCATTTTCAGAATAATTAGTTCAAGTTTTAATTATACTATCGTACTTAAAACAAAACAACTCCCACTCAAATGAACATCCCTCCACTCATTTAGTGATCACATGATCCCAATGCCCGGCACCTCCCCCGATCATCACGGCTATCAGTGCAGTATCAAAGGTAGACATCCCCAAATGTCGATCACTTCAACCATGTGATTCATGCTCGACCTTTCAGTCTCTTGTATTCCGAGGCCATGTTTGTACATCCTAGGCTTGCCAGTTCTAACTTGTGTGTATTTGAAGTGAAACATGGCTTACACCCATTGTATGCGAACTAGATATGTCTGACACCTGATCATCACGGCCTGCCTCATATCGAAGAACTTTCTTGGTGGTGCACACACAAGGGGAATACGATAACTAGAATACATTGAGGGATTATCTTACTATGCTACCGTCGAATATATAATTATACTAGCACAATAAGTAATACTTCGTAAAGTAAAGTTCTATGACGTGGTTGCAGCGTATTGATCGACATCAATAGCTTCAATGAAAGTTTCGTAAACTAGTCATTACCATGTCTCAACACAATCCCTTATGCAACAATAAGAATAGACGCCTCTATATTATCTATTGCAAGTTTTACGCGGCTTTAGGGCTTTCACCGTAGAAGCCCTTCCCACCTACGAACGTGGAGCCACAATGCAGATTCAATGATTGCCATTTTACTTCCCTTTTCAGGGCCCTCTAATGTCGATGCCATATCAACTACCGTAGAGAGACAGACACCCCCCTAAGCCACTTTGATCCATGGACCAGTCTCGTGAATGACCACGTGAGGTCGGTTGGGTGCCGCTTCATCAAATAGTGCTGCGATATGAACAAGAACATAAAAGAGGGTAACAACTATAGAATCAATGCCCACATATTTCTATGTGTTCTATTCATACGACATTCCTACCGATAGATCAACTCTGGTACCACTGAAGGGTTCCGTAGTAGAAAACAATTTTTTTTCTAACTATGCGAACACTAATACCAGGATCTATACAATATAGACATAAGCAACGGAAAGAGAGAGACGGTATTCATACCCTTGAAGACCGAGGCACACCTTAAGCGGGAAGGCGTATGTTGATGAAGCCAAGCAGCTCGAAGCACCCCAAGTGTGGTGCCTCCAAAGTACTACACACATTCGGTGTAGGTGGCGTCTCCCGGGCTCCGATCCAGCAGAGCGGCGGAAGAAGTAGATGCTGGATCGCAGATCACATGACGGTGGTGTGAAGGTGGAGAAATCATAACCCATGAGGTCCTCCCCAATATTCCGTAGAAGTCCTCAATGGATGAGAGAGAGAAAGAATGGGAGAATGGGATGGTTCCAAAGGGGGAGGGGAAACCCCTATATATAGTGGGAGGGGCGCACCACCTAGGGGCCAAGCGGTGTGGGACTAATCCCCACACCCGTCGGCCACCTAGGGGCAGCCGCCGGCCCTAGGTGGGCCCCACTAGGGCAGCCCACTGATCCTAGGTCGGCCGACCCCCTCACCCTAGGCGCCTTGCCTCTTGGGTCTCCCCTTCACGTGAGGCCCATTAGCATTGGGCTGCCTTTAACAAAAAAATAAAACATATATTTAATATTAATTCTCGAATTAATATTCTAATACACATATTATCATATTCCTTTCACTCCGGAACACCTTCCGGACCCCTTCCAATCTCCATCGGATGTTACCCGGAACTATTCCGGTTTCTCTTTCTCTCTTTCTCCTACGATACCTCATCTACCCTAAGCGTCCCCACCCTTAACTGTGACATCCTTCGGTTCGGGAATACTCCGGACATGATTGAGAATCACTCATACCAATGATCATCAGTCGGACCTGGATGCCCATGATGACCCCCATGCACTCCGCGAATCTTATCGCTCGAACCGTGAATAGTCGTTTCCCATTCCCTTTACCACTTGATACCTAGTTCATTCGAGACTTGATCTTTGGCATCTCCATACCTTAGTTAGATCTCGTTACCGACGAACTTGTTTACTCATTCCAATGTCATTGCATTATGTGACCCAGTCACATGCTTGCAAGCTTTGTTAATGCAACATCACCGAGATGGCCACAAATGTATCTATCCATTACATGGACTGGAAAATCCTTGTCTTGATATGTACTCCTCTATGCGCCCCTTTGAGAAACCTGAGTGGCACCTTTTGGACCACCCAATCACAGTGTGATCCTTGATAACCATCTAAGCTCCCTTCGTAATGGTGATTTGCATTATATCACAGTCTAAGGATCAAGTTGTGAGGTTTCATGTGTTTATCTTCAATGGTGAACTTTGTAACTAGATCTCATTGAGATACAACTATCAGATGTTTGTCTATCATGTCATTCAACCAATGACGTGACCCCATTGTCAATTGGCATAAATGCCCATGATCTCGAAACTTAGATCATCCTCATGACAAATGAACTAGTTCACTAGAGGTAACTAGAGACACGGTTTGTTGACATACCACATGTGTATTAAAGTTTCGTATTAACATAGCTATAGCATAGTATGAAACATATTATGAACATATAAGAGATATATCAAACAATACACTTTATTATTTGCCTCTAGGGCATAACTCCTTCAGTTGGAATGAAGTCCAAGCTTCCTTGGCCTCGTCGATGATGATTATATTGAAGATGGTTCGCGCGACGAGGATGAAGAGGGTTTGGAGTTTGCCAAGGAAGCTGAAGATCCGGAGGGTGCTGAGGCTAATCCAGACAATGAAGCAGAGACTGAAGCTCCCCCACTAATGCCAAATTACCCCCTCCTACCACTGATGGTTCGGATGCCGCTACTCCTTGAGCAAAAAACACTTGAAATTCGTTAAATCCCCGGTATGTCGGGTGCAGATGTATTAAGTACAATGATTATGTTTTGTTGCTAGTAAGTTTTTAATGTTGGATTAACTTTGGCAAATAGCTCAAAATAACTCAATATAACAGAAGTAAAGTAAATACACGGATTAGTCCGAATAACAAATATCAGCCCGATTATGTTAGTTTTCCTTAGTCGTTTTTCCTATGTTCTACAATTCCAAACTTGTTCTCTTGCTTGCCATGAAGCCAATTCTTGTTGGACAACAACAAGTCGAAGAGTTAGTTTTTGGTGCCGACATACTACTAATCTAGCCAAGGCGTAAGCAACTTAAGCGAGTCGACATATAAAAAGTAAATGCAGAAAAGATAATTATTATTAAGGCAGTCCCCGAGTTTCTGCTTGGGGTGCCAAGGTTCCATTTATTAACTCATTGCCGACATACATACTAACATATGAGATATTCGGATACATACACTTTTTGCTAAGTGTAAAATGGATGAAGCAGAGCTACATTCCATGGACGCTTAGATTCCTCGCCGGACATGCCGCCTTGTTCTTCTCCTGTGGTTGTGCATCAATGATATAATAGGCATCATTGTGCAATGCTTTGCTTACAATGAATGGACCTTCCCATGGGGGGTTAGCTTATGCATGATAGCATTTCGCTGCACCAGCCAGAGTAGCAAATCACCTTCCCGGAAGACTTGGGAGTTTATTTTTTGGCTATGATACCATTAGAGATTTTGCTGATAAATGGCGGATCTGGACAATGCCAATTCTCTCGCTTCTTCTAGCAGATCAACATCATTTTTCCTAGCTTCTTGCACTTTGGCTTCTGTGTATTGGGTGACCCTAGGAAATCATGCTCTATGTCGGCTGCTAATACAACTTCTGCCCCATATACCAGAAAGAATGGCGTATAGCCTATTGATCGATTCAGAGTCGTTCTTAAGCTCCATAGCATGGCTGGTAGTTCTTCTGTCCAGCACGCCGCTGATCTTTGTAGCGGCTCAATGAGCTGGGGTTTTATCCGGACAAGACTAGTCTGTTGGATCTTTCCACTTGTCTGTTCGATGCAGGGTGGGCCACTGAGGCAATGTCTAGCCGGATCTTCTTTTCTCGGCAAAACAAGAAAATCCTCCTTCAGCGAAGTTGGTACCGTTATCAGTTATGACACTGTGAGGATAACTGTATCTCAAAATGATATCTTTGAGGAATTTCACGGCCGTAGCTCCATCACACTTCCTTATTGGTTTAACTACAATCCATTTGGTAAACTTGACCACCATGACCAAGATGTGGGTCATACCTCCTTTTGCCGTATTAAATGGGCCCACCATATCTAGGAACCATAAAGAAAATGGCCAAGTAATAGGAATAGTCTTGAGCTCCGACATTGGCATATGAGTCTTCGTGGCGTACCTCTGACAACCATTGCATTTCCTTACTAGATCCTCATCTTGCTCCAAGGCACTTGGCAAATAAAATCCATGTCGAAAAGCTTTTGCCACTAAGGCCCTAGACAAGGCATGATGACCACATTCCCCTTGATGAATATCTTGGAGGATGTCTAGTCCTTCTTCCGGGTCAACACACCACTACAGAACATTTGTAACACTTCTCTTGTATAGTTCGGCATTGATTATGGTATAGGCCTTGACTCTTCCTTGGATTTGCCTTGAGGATACCTCATCATACAACAAGGTACCCTCTTTCAAGAACTCAAATATTGGCTTTGCCCATGATGGTACCTCACGAGCAAGGAAAAGCTCTTCATCAATTTCCATGGCACCCACCGACATAACTCCAGCTGGATCAGATTGATCAGTCCCCGGGTTCTGCGAAGCAGTCCTCGGGTTACCCGAGGCGGTTCCCGGGTTTGCCGAGGTGTTTCCCCAATCAATGTCCATTGGGGTAGATCCCGATCTGGGGAGTTCCAGGACATAAATTGATTCGGATTCTGGCGAGGGAATGATGGATGGCTTTCTTAGATGCTCCAAAGCAACTCCTGGCGAGATAGCTTCCGAGATGAGCCTAGTTCAATAACACATCAACTGCTTCGTTGTCATATCTTGGCACATGGTGGAATTCGTATCCTTCAAAGTACCCACATATCTTTTGGACGTGAAATCTATAAAGTACCCACATATCTCCAAAGCATCCCAATGACCAGATACTTGTTGTATCATGAAGTACGAATCTCCAAAGCATTCGATCCATTGTATGCCTATCTCTTTTGCCACCTTTAACCCAAGCACGAGCGCTTCATACTCGGCAACATTGTTCGATGCACAAAAATGGATCTGCAGAATGTATTTCAGTTGATCTTTCTTGGGCGAGGTAAGGACTACCCAGGCCCCTAATCCGTCCTTTAATTTTGATCCATCGAAGTGCATCCTCCAATAGTTAGGATCTGGCAAAGGTGGTTCGTATTACATCTCGGCCCAGTCCACGAAAAAGTCTGCCACAGCTTGTGACTTGATTGCATCTCTTCTATCGTATTGTGGTGCATAGGGGGATAACTGTATTGCCCATTTTGCAATCCGGCCACTAGCATCTTTGTTGCTCATTATCTCAGATATTGGCTCTTCACAGATCACCTTCACATGATGTTCTTCAAATTAGTGTTTCAGCTTCTTGGCCACCATATATATATGCCATATGCCATCTTCTGATAATGAGGATAATTTTTCTTCGAGGTAGACAATACTTCGCTCAGGTAATAGACTGGCCTCTACACCGACTTACCATCTTCGTCGTGCTCCACCACTATCACTGCACTCACAACTTGGTTGGTCGCTTTTATATAGAGAAACATTGCCTCCTTGGATAGAGGTGAAGCTAACACAGGTGCAGAGGCTAGCATCTTTTTGAGCTTGCGAAATGCACTATACACCTGTGGTGTCCACACAAATTGGTCGGATTTCTTCATCAGCTGATAGAGAGGTAAAGCCTTTTCTCCCAGCCGACATACAAACCGACTTAGTGATGCTAAGCATCCAGTGAATTTATGGACATCATTGAGACACTTCGGAAGTTCCATCCTTTCAATGGCCAGGATCTTGGTTGGATTCGGCTCGATACCTCGGCTAGACACAAGAAATCCGAGTAATTTTCCCGCCAGGACACCAAAGGTGCACTTCTCTGGGTTAAGCTTCATTTAGAATCTTTCTTAGATTCGCGAATCTTTACCGGATTTCTTCAAGGAGTGTTTGGCTTTCCTTGGTCTTTATAACAACATAACATACACCTGCACACTTCTACCAATTTGAGCATGAAGACACTTCTGCATACATCTTTGGTACGTTGCACCATCATTACGTAACCAAAATGGCATAGTCTTGTAGCAATAAGCCCCATAAGGGGTGTTAAATGCAGTCTTTATTTGATCCTCAGGATTCAAAAGTATCTGGTCGAAGCCAGAATAAGCATCAATGAATAGCAACAGTTCACACCCAGCAGTTGAATCTATGACTTGGTCTATCCGTGGCAGTGGAAATGGATCTTTAGGACACGCCTTATTCAGGTTGATGTAATCGATACACATTCTCCATATCACTACCACATTCGGATCCTCCTTTTTCTTCTCGACGAGCACCGGATTAGAGAGCCAATCTGGATACAACACTTCCATTATGAACCCAGCTACAATAAGCCAAGCCAACTCACCGCCAATGATTTTCCTCCTATCTTCAGCAAAGCGGCGGAGAGGTTGCTTCATCAGCTTAGCTCCGGGCCTCACATGTAAAGAGTGCTCAGCGAACTCCCTTGGAACACCTTGTAGATCCTGTGTGGACCAAGCAAAGGTATCCCAATTCTCAAGGAGGAAGTTGACGAGATCGCTTTCCTGTTGATCGCTGAGCCTGACACCAATTGTTATGGTGCGCTCCGGAAACTGGTCATCAATCTGGATCTTCTTTGTATCCTTTGCAGCTTGAAATGAAACACTCCCATGTGGGTTGCTTAGTGTCGGCATATGCACTTATGCAGATTGAGCCAATGTCGCCACTTCTTTGATCCTCCTTTTCTCCTGCACAATCACTAGTGATTCGACCAGGTAGACCTGGCAGAAGCACACTCTATTGAGCGCATGAAGTCCCCAGTTATGGTAATTGGACCATTTGGCCCTGGCATCTTCATTTTCAGCTAGCTGATGTGCATACTTGCCATAAACTTGTTCGGAGCAGGTCTGCCGAGTAATGTGTGATACGCGCTTTCCAAGTTCACCACTTCAAACTCCAGATTTTTAGTTCAGCAATTGTCCCTTGTGCCGAATAAGACGTCGACCCAGACCTTGCCAATGGGCTCACATGAGATGCCTGGCACAATACCATGGAAAGTGGCCTTTGTTGCTTGGAGCATGTTCTCCGTTATCCCAACTTGCGCATTGTGTCCATGTACATGATGTTGATGCTACTCTCATTGTCAATCAATACCTTAGATAATCTCACATTAGTATCCGGCCCGATGAACATCGGATCTAGAACTAATGTAGATGATCCAGGACTTGGCATGAGCCTGGGATGGTACTTGATACTCCAAGTGATCTCTTGCTCTTCCCAAGGCATATACCTCATCACTGCTGGCATAACTGCATTCACCTCCATATGTCAGTGCTGCAAACTTTTCCTGTCAGTTTCCTCGGTCGTGAACACGTAGTAACTTTGGTGGTGCTCCCTGTATTTGTTCCTCCCGTCATTGCCGAGGTACCTCTAGTTCTGCTGTTGCTGCTGCTGATTATCAACTTGGTGCACTGCATCCCTTCTTTCTTGATTCTCATACCTCAGCGGAGGCAGAGGCAACATCAATTGCTGTCCATTTGCCCCAGTGAGTTGTGGTTGCCAAGGTATGTCATTCCAAGGTGCTTCTTGCCGAGGTGCCTGAGCATTCCCCAAACTGCCCTACTCTATCTTTTTCATCCACTCACATTGTTGGGTTGTGTGGCTCGCCAGATTACTCGGATTTGGTGTATGGAACTTGCATGGTTGGTCTAACATTGACTCATACGTATACGTCGGCCTATCTTTTCTCTCCTGCCACTGTCTTTTCTGCTCCGAAGTCCAAGGCTTCTTTCCCTCAACCTTTTGCTGCCACTATTGTCCACCAGTTTTCTGACGCTAGTTCGCACCAGCATTGGAGTGATCTTGATCCACCGTAGCAACTTGTTTCGAGCTATAACGATAATCCGACCTATCATCTCTCCTCTTACCCCGGAAGTCATTGCGCCGAGATACTCCGAAACCTTCTCGAGGATAGTACGCTTCATTGGACTCATTAGACATTGTCCGAGGTTGGGTTGGATCACCCAAAGCGTACAAATCAGCGATCCGGATCACCTCAGCCAACATAGTTGGCATATCTCTCTGCAATCTTTTCCATAGCATACTTGCATACTTGCATCCTTGGGCGAACCACACAATAGCTTGTGACTCAATCACTACTTCACAGGAATTGTGCACATTGCACCAGCAAGTCAAGAACTCCCGGTCTGTCTCATTCGGTCTTTGCTTGCACAACGCAAGGGTATGTGGCCTATTCGGCCTCTTGTAGGTACTCGAGAAGTTACTGACAAACGCCTCCTCAAAGTTGATCCAACTGTTAATACTCTCAGCTGGCAATTTGTTCAACTAGACCCTTTTTGGTCCTTCCAACGTCTGTTGTACATATCTAAGTGCCCATCCCAAATTGCCTGTGGCAATATGCACTGCAGTGGCATAGTCAATGAGCCGAACCTCTAGCTTTGTGCTGCCGTCATACGTCTTTGTGCCTCTGGCCAACTGGAAGTTCGCCACAGGTGGTTCCCTCATAATCCTAGGTCCAAAAAATGCCGGACCTGGAGGCCCCTGAAACTCAATCATTTCCGACCTATGGATCCTGTCCAACTTTAGCCTAGCATCGTCTGGCAGCAAGTTTCTGTTTCCCAGTCTCGAGCCAATCACATGGTGATCCGGTCTTGGAAATCCGGCATCAACCATCACTGAGTAACCATCATCGTTCAATCCTGACCCGGACGCACATACTGTTGCTGCATTGCCAGACCAGCACTTCTCTCCGGCCAAGGTTCGTATTGCTGCTGCTACCGAGGTGGATTTTGCCCTACTCCCTCTGAGTTACACTGGCCGTCATTGCCATTTCCAGTGTTCCTCTAACCGGCATTGCCTTGGTCACGGTTACCTCGTCTAGCTTCTCCTCGGCTGGCACTATGACTATCCTCATCAATTTGCACTGCTTTGCCTTTCCCAGCCTTTGCCGGATCATATGGCACTATCTGCTTGTTTCTTCTCGCCGAGGTTACCGCCTCTTCTCTTCTGACATGACTGTGTGGAGAAGATGCTACTCCAGCATACCTAGACGGGTTCTTCTTTGCCAAATGAACTACGCATGAAGCTCCAGGTTGCGCCGGGTTTGCCTTTCTTATTTCCTCATTCTCCTCGCATTCAACCCTCAACAAATGGTTAACTCTTTCCTGTTGCCTTTCTCGGGCTTCCCTGGTCAAACCCTCTATCTCGGATGCTACTGCATTGGCAGCCCTGCGGTTTTTCGCCAGGGTGTTATACCTCTCTAGCCCTACTGTCACTAGAGTAGCTGTCTGACCCAACTTAGGCACATACTCCTTGTCTATCTCTATGATCAAGTTTTTACCTCTAATCTTTACCCCATCCAACAGAGTTGGGCTAAGCCGGTTTGCCTTTGCATTCTCGCGCACAGTGATGTTTAGTGACTGTTGTAGCTCAGCTACTTTCTTTGCCAAGCTAACATTTTTAGCCTAGTTTCCTCCAACTCGGCTTGTGCCTGAGCCAGATCTACCACAAGTGTTATGGGAGTATCTAAGCAATCTATCGCCTGCTGCAGTACATTCTCAGGCCTTTCTAGAGGGGGAAATCTAGACCGAATATTTGCCCTTTCCAGCATCTAGCATGGTCATCATAACTTTAACGCTACTAGCAGGGCGAGTGATACACACTCCGCGAGCTGCGCTGAGAGGTGGTTCGCCTCCCTCAACGACGTGCTACGCGTGAACGCAGGACTCGTCCACAGTGACATAGATCTTATGGGCGCCAAGGTTGACGAAGAGGTCGTTCCTCAGTGGGGGGGGGGGTGGTTGCCGAAGCTACGAGCGTTGTCGCTGACGTAGTCCAGCGCCCCGAAGCACTGAACGATCCTGGAGACGATGCGTTCTCCGGTGTTGATGAAGTTTCCCGTCCGTTTTTTACTCCCGCTAGCGCCGCTAGCCCCATGGTGGCCGCCAACTTTCGTGGTGGTGGCACAGCAGATGCCATGTATAGGCTAAGAGTGGGGTTAATTTCCACTAGAGGAATCCAGGGAGGGATAGTGTGGTGATTCCACACACAGAAGCTTGTATTCCTTCTCAATCAATGGTGGATTACAAGGGCTCCTCAAGGTGTTTGTGGGAAGGAGACTAGGTTCTTACTACCCACACACAACACTCTAGGGTTTTCCCTTAGTAAAAATGGCCGACCCTCTCTATGGAGGCCTTGGTGCTCCTTATATAGGGGATCCCAGGTTACAAATCTAGGGCTTACGTGGAGGCATATTCTCCAAATATGCTCCTCGGTAAAGCAAGATGCTTATTTTTCCCTTTAACAGGTTGGCGCGGACTTTGGAAGTAACCCTCTATGAGCCCCTCTACCTCGCGGCGTTATCCTACATTGGTGGCGTCAGCCGACATTGGCTACGTCACCCTTGTTGGCCACTTCCCGCTGGTCCTCTCCTCCGTCGGCTTCGCTCACACTATAGTGGAAACAAGCCACCTTTTGACCAGCGTGATTCCTTCCTTCTCTTGTAATCCAAATGGTAACCAGGCTAACGCCTGGTTAACTCGGCTTCGTGGGCACCTACAAACAAGATAAATCAATCTAGCCAACATAGGTTTTATGTCGGCCGGGTTAACGTTAGTTGAACATCCACTATGCCGGGTCTTCCCGTAAGTCGGCCTGCCATGAGGTAACTCGGCCAACTATTTCTTTGGCCTTGTCGTACCTTAGCTACCATGGCCATTATACCCCGGCGTGACCCTACATGGGGTTATCCTCCCAACAATCAGTATGCATCATTGTGGTTTTGGAAAAGAACAAATGCAATGATGCCACTCCAGCATGTGGTGTTGTTTTCATAAACCACATGGATCCACTAGATGTCATTGCATGTGTATTCTTTTCATAAACCACATGGATCCACTAATGCCACTCCAACATGTTGTGTTCTTTTCATAAACCACATTGATCCACTAGATGTCATTGCATGTGTGTTGTTCACATAAACCACATGGATCCACTGATGTAATTGCATGTGTGTTGATCACATAAACCACATGGATCCACTGATGTCATTGCATATGTGTTCTTTACATAAACCACATGGATCCACTAGAGTTCATTGCATATGTGTGTGTCAGTGTGCATCATTGTGGTCTTGGGAAAGAACACATGCAATGATGCCACTATAGCATGTGGTGTTCTTTTCGTAAACCACATGGATACACTAGATGTCATTGCATGTCTGTTCTTTTCACAAACCACATGAATCTACTAATGCCACTCCAGCATGTGGTGTTTTTTCATAAACCATATGGATCCACTAGATGTCATTGCTTGTTTGTTCATCTCATAAACCACATGGATCCAATAGATGATATTGCATGTGTGTTCTTCTCATAAACCACATGGAACCACTAGATTTCATTGCATGTGTGTGTGTTAGTATGCATCACTGTGGTTTTCGAAAAGAACACATGCAATGATGCCACTCCAGCATGTGGTGTACTTTTCATAAACCACATGGATCCACTGATGTCATTGCATGTGGTGTTCTTTTCATAAACCACATGGATCCACTAGATGTCATTGCATGTGTGTTCTTCACATAAACCACATGGATCCACTAGAGTTCATTGCATGTGTGTGTGTGTGTCAGTGTGCATCGTTGTGGTTTTGGAAAAGTATACATGCAATGATGCCACTCCAGCAGGTGGTGTTCTTTTCATAAACAACATGGATCCACTAGATTTCATTGTATGTGTGTTCTTTTCATAAACCACATGGATCCACTAGATGCCATTGCATATGCGTTCTTCACATAAACAACATGGATCCACTAGAGTTCATTGCACTTGTGTGTGTGAGTGTGCGACACTATGGTTTTGGAAAAGAACACATGCAATGATGCCACTCTACCATTTGGTTTTCTTTTCATAAACCACATGGATCCACTATATCTCATTCCATGTGTGTTCTTTTCATATACCACATGGATACACTAATGCCACTCCAGCATGTGGTGTTGTTTTCATAAACCACATGGATCCACTAGATGTCATTGCATGTGTGTTCTTCTCATTAACCACATGGATCCACTAGATGTCATTGCGTGTGTGTTGTTCTCATAATCTCATGGATCTACTAGATTTCATTGCATGTGTGTGTGTTAGTGTGCATCATTGTGGTTTTGGCAAAGAACACATGCAATGATGCCACTCTAGCATGTGGTGTCCTTCACATAAACCACATGGATCCAGTAGATATTATTGCATGTGTGTTCTTCAGATAAACCACATGGATCCACTAGAGTTCACTCATGTGTGTGTGTTAGTGTGCATCACTGTGGTTTTGGAAAAAACACATGCAATGATGCCTCTCTAGCATATGGTGTTCCATTCATAAACCACATGGATCCAATGATGTCATTACATGTGTGTTCTTTTCATAAACCACATGGATCCACTAATGCCACTCTAGCATGTGGTGTTCTTTTCATAAACCACATGGATCCACTAGATGTCATTGCATTTGTGTTCTTTTCATAAACCACATAGATCCACTAATTCCACTCTAGCATGTGGTGTTCTTTTCATAAACCACATGGATCCACTAGATTTCATTGCATGTGTGTTCTTTTCATAAACCACATGGATCCACTAATACTACTCCAGCATGTGGTGTTCTTTTCATAAACCACAATTATCCACTCAATGTCATTTCATATGTGTTCTTCACATAAACCACACTGATCCACTTATGTCATTACATGTGTGTTCTTTTCATAATCCACATGGATCCACCAGAGTTCATTGCATGTGTGTGTGTCAGTGTGCATCACTGTGGTTTTCGAAAAGAACACATGCAATGATTCCACTCTAGCATGTGGTGTTCTTTTCATAAACCACATGGATCCACAAGATGTCATTGCATGTGTGTTCCGTTCATAAACCACATGGATCCACTAGAGTTCATTGCATGTGTGTGTGTAAGTGTGCATCATTGTGGTTTTGGAAAAGAAGACATGCAATGATGCCCCTCCAGCATGTGGTGTTCTTTACATAAACCAAATGGATACACTAGATGTCATTCCATGTGTGTTGTTTTCATAAAACAAATGGATCCACTAATGCCACTCTAGTATGTGGTGTTATTTTCATAAACCACAATGATCCACTAGATTTCATTGCATGTGGGTTCTTCACATAAACCACATGGATCCACTGATGTCATTACATGTGTGTTCTTTTCATAAACCACATGAATCCACTAGAGTTCATTGTATGTGTGTGTGTGTTAGTGTTCATCACTGTGGTTTTCGAAAAGAACACATGCAATGATGCCACTCTAGCATGTGGTGTTCTTTTCATAAACCACATGGATCCACAAGATGTCATTGCATGTGTGTTCCGTTCATAAACCACATGGATCCACTAATGCCACTCTAGCATATGAGGTTCTTTTCATAAATAACATTGATCGACTAGATATCATTGCATATGCGTTCTTCACATAAACCACATAGATGCACTAATGTCATTGCATGTGTGTTCTTTTCAGAAACCACATGGATGCACTAGAGTTCATTGCATGTGCGTGTGTCAGTGTGCATCATTATGGTTTTAGAAAAGAAGACATGCAATGATGCCACTCCAGCATGTGGTGTTTTTACATAAACCAAATGGATCCACTAGATGTCATTCCATGTGTGTTGTTTTCATAAAACAAATGGATCCACTAATGCCACTCTAGTATGTGGTGTTATTTTCATAAACCACATTCATCCACTAGATGTCATTGCATGTGTGTTCTTCACATAAACCACATGGATCCACTGATGTCATTACATGTGTGTTCTTTTCATAAACCACATGGATCCACTAGAGTTCATTGTATGTGTGTGTGTTAGTGTTCATCACTTTGGTTTTGTAAAAGAACATATGCAATGATGCCACTCCAGCATGTCGTGTTCTTTTCATAAACCACATGGATCCACTAGATGTCATTGCATGTGTGTTCTTTTCATAAACCACATGGATCCACTAATGCCACTATAGCATGTGGTGTTCTTTTCATAAACCATATGGATCCACTAGATGTCATTGCATGTGTGTTCTTCTCATAAACCACATGGATCCACTAGAGTTCATTGCATGTGTGTGGGTAAGTGTGCATCATTGTGGTTTTGGAAAATAACACATGCAATGATGCCACTCCAGCATGTGGTGTTCTTTTCATAAACCACATGGATCCACTTGATGTTATTGCATGTGTGTTCTTTTCATAAACCACATGGATCCACTATTGCTACTCCAGCATATGGTGTTCTTTTCATAAACCACATTGATCCACTAAATGTCATTGCATGTGTGTTCTTCACATAAACCACATGGATCCACCAATGTCATTACATGTGTGTTCTTTTCATAATCCACATGGATCCACTAGAGTTCATTGCATGTGTGTGTGCCAGTGTGCATCACTGTGGTTTTCGAAAAAACACATGCAATGGTGCCACTCCATCATGTCGTGATCTTTTCATAAACCACATGGATCCACTAGATGTCATCGCATGTGTGTTCTTTTCATAAACCACATGGATCCTCTAATGCCACTCCAGCATGTGGTGGTATTTTCATAAACCACATGGATCCACTAGAGTTCATTGCATCTGTGTTTGTGTGTCAGTGTGCATCATTGTAGTTTTCGAAAAGAACACATGTAATGATGCCACTCTAGCATGTGGTGTTCTTTTCATAAACCACATGGATCCACGAGATGTCATTGCATGTGTGTTCCGTTCATAAAGCACATGGATCCACTAATGCCACTCCAGCATATGGTGTTCTTTGCATAAACATTGATCGACTAGATGTCATTGCATGAGTGTTCTTCACATAAACGACATGGATCCACTAATGTCATTGCATGTGTGTTCTTTTCATAAACCACATGGATCCACTAGAGTTCAATGCATGTGTGTGTGTCAGTGTGCATTATTGTGGTTTTGGAAAAGAAGACATGCAATGACGGCACTCCAGCATGTGGTGTTGTTTACATAAAGCACATGGATCCACTAGATGTCATTGCATGTGTGTTCTTTTCATAAAACATATGGATCCACTAATTCCACTCTAGTATGTGGTGTTATTTTCATAAACCACATTGATCCACTAGATGTCGTTGTATGTGTGTTCTTCACATAAACCACATGGATCCACTGATGTCATGGCATGTGTGTTCTTTTCATAAACCACATGGATCCACTAGAGTTCATTGTATGTGTGTGTGTGTTAGTGTTCATCACTTTGGTTTTGGAAAAGAACACATGCAATGATGCCCCTCCAGCATGTCGTATTCTTTTCATAAACCACATGGATCCACTAGATGTCATTGCATGTGTGTTCTTTTCATAAACCACATGGATCCACTAATGCCACTCCAACATGTGGTGTTCTTTTCATAAACCATATGGATCCACTAGATGTCATTTCATGTGTGTTCTTCTCATAAACCACATGGATCCACTAGAGTTCATTGCATGTATGTGTGTAAGTGTGCGTCATTGTGGTTTTGGAAAATAACACATGCAATGATGACACTCCAGCATGTGGTGTTCTTTTCATAAACCACATGGATCCACTTGATGTCATTGCATGTGTGTTCTTTTCATAAACCACATGGATCCACTAATGCCACTCCAACATGTGGTGTTCTTTTCACAAACCACATTGATCCACTAGATGTCATTGCATGTGTGTTGTTTTCATAAACCACATGGATACACTAGAGTTCATTCCATGTGTGTGTCAGTGTGCATCATTGTGGTTTTGGAAAAGAACACATGCAATGATGCCACTCCGGCATGTGGTGTTCTTTTCATAAAGCACATGGATGCACTAGATTTCATTACATGTGTGTTCTTTTCATAAACCACATGGATGCACTAATGTGACTCCATCATGTGGTGTTCTTATCATAAACCATATGGATACACTAGATATCATTGCATGTGTGTTATTCTCATCAACCACATGGATCCACTAGATGTCATTGCATGTGTCTTCTTCTCATAAACCACATGGATCCACTAGATTACATTGCATGTGTGTGTGTGTCCGTGTGCATCACTATGGTTTTGGAAAAGAACACACGCAATGATGCCACTCCAGCATGTGGTGTTCTTTTCATAAACCACATGGATCCATTGATGTCAGTGCATGTGGTGTTCTTTTTATAAACCACATGGATCCATTAGATAACATGGCATGTGTGTTCTTCACATAAACCACATGGATCCACTAGAGTTCTTTGCATGTGTGTATCAGTGTGCATCACTGTGGTTTTGGAAAAGAACAGATGCAATGATGCCACTCCAGCATGTCGTGTTCTTTTCATAAACCATATGGATCCGCGAGATGTCATTGCATGTGTGTTCTTTTCATAAACCACATACATCCACTAATGCCACTCCAGCATGTGGTATTCTTTTCAAAAAACACATGGATCCACTAGATGTCATTGCATGTGTGTTCTTTTCATAAACCACATGGATCCACTAATTCCACTCTAGCATGTGGTGTTCCTTTGATAAACAACATGGATCCACTAGATGTCATTGCATGTGTGTTCTTTTTTAAGGAGATATGCCCTAGAGGCAAATAAGAAATAGGTTTTTATTATCATATCTCAATTAGTTTATAATAGTTTCATATTATGCTAGAACTGTGCCAAATAGAAATATTGGTATAGGTGTGGTACGAAAAAACCAAGTCCCTAGTAGCCTCTATTCATACTAGTTCATTGGTCACGAAGATGATCTGGGTTTCAAGATCATGGGCATTTATGCCGACTGACAACAAGATCATATCATAAGAGAATGATGTGGTTGGACATTCCTCGAAGGATTGCAACACGATCAAGTCATATAGTTCATTGTTGCAACAGCTATACCTAGACTCCTGCTCCTTAGACCGTGAGCTCATATTACTCACTGTTTCCCTAGGCTACTTTGACTGCATCAAACGCCATCTGGTAATACGGTGGTTATAAAGGTGTACGTTGGGTATTCTGAAGGAACAATAGATGACATGTGTGTGCAAGACCGGGATTTGTTCACCCATATGACGGGTTAAAGATACATACGGCCGGCTTGGTGAGATTACATTTATAAATGTTGCAACATGTGACTAGGTTCACGGGGATGTAATATCACGGTATCAAGAAAATATAACTTTTTGTGAACGAGATTGAACAAAGGTATGGGATACCAGTGATCGGATCTCGCACAAGTTGTGTCGAGAAACAAAAGGAAGAGGATGCTACATTTATCTGGTTCAAACGACATTGTCATCAGGAATGCATAGGGGTCACATGGATATCCCTAGTCCCTCTATTGATCATTGATACAGATCATGTCTAGAGCATTCTCGACCCTTGAGAGGATATACTTAAGGGTACGATGAGAGTGATCATTCGTAAGGAATCACGGTAGAGAAAGAGAGAAAGCCGGAATCGTTCCGCGGAGAGATCCGAAGCCGTTCGGAGAAAGAATAAAGGAAAAGCCCCGAAAAGTGTTTTCGGATAAATGGGAATTTAAATATATATTTATTATATGTTAATTATGAATTAATATATTATAAATAATATTTATAAAGTCAACTTTTATATTAGGCCAAATCCCATAGGGAAAAGGCCTAGAAATAAAACTGCAGAAAAAGAATTGAAAAAGGAAAAATCAGCCAGCCCCGTGGGCGGCAGATAACTGTTGCCGCACAGGGCGGCATATAACCAGGCCGCGACAAGCGCGGGGCCGCCCCGAGCTGGGTCGCCGCCGCACCAAGCTGGCCCACCCGGGCCCTGCCTGCCAGGCCACCATGCGGGCGTGCGTGGGCCACCGGGGGCGAGCCGGCCCATCCCGGGCGCCAGCAGCCGCCGCCTCCACGCTGGCAAGCTCGGCCGCGCGGGCGCCCCCAGGGCCGCCGGGGGTGGCTAGCCCACCCGGGTTCCCCTTCTAGGCTGCTGCCGCAGGGAGAGCTGGGCGCGGGGTGGGCCGCGCCAAGGCCCACCCGGCCAACCCCTGCTGTTTTCCCTTTTCTTTTTTATTTAGCATTTTCTGTTTGCTATTTGGGCTAAGTACTTTTGGCCCATTTGGCAGTCCGAATTTCTGTTGACTTTTTCCTTTAGTATTAGTCCCACATGGCTTAGCCTTTGAGAAAGGTACACCCCCTTAGCCTATATAGAGGGGTGCCCATGGGTGGGATTAAAGACACCAATATTTGGAGAAGTCCTTTGGTTGACTTCCTCCTTCTCTCTCTCCCTCCATGCCTTGTGACCATGGCCCCATGTCTAGGCTGTGCGATCGAGGCACACCTGCAGTATGCCGTTGCGCTATAGGGATTCCTAGCTAGATATCAACTTTCGCACTCCCGGCGGGATCGGGGAGCCAGAGGTCTCATCGTGCACCGGATGTGTACAAAGACACGAGGTGCAACACTTGGGGCGCTTAAATGTCGTGAGCCGGATCTATTGCGCGATGAAGATGATGAAGATCAAGAAGGAGCAAGGGGTGACCTACATCAACCACGTTCCCCGCGGAATGTTTACCGCGTACGGTCTACACGGGTATGTATTCTCTATGCATCGGCCGTTACCGCATTACTACATAGATAGATCCTAGGCTAAGTTTCCGGGGATCCTTCGTAGGAAATTTTTTGTTTTCTACGCCGATCCCCAAAAGTGGTATCAGAGCCGATCCCCAATAGTGGTATCAGAGCCGATCTATGCGTAGGAGTGTTGTACGTCCAGTACGCAGAAGTTTTGTGCGGGAATTGATCCCTTAGTTGTTACCCTCTAACGTGTACTTGTTTATATCGCGGTATTGTTTGATGAAGCGGCCCGGACCGACCTTACGCGTATTCGTACACTAGACTGGTTCCACGCTCAACATACGGCTTGTATCGTATAAGTGGCTAGCGGGTGTTTGTCTCTCATTCAATAGTTGATATAGCATTTACAACGGAGGGCCCCAAAAGGGGTGTAGTAGAGTCAACTGTCGGATCCATGTTGTGGTTGGAAAGTTCGTAGTTTAGAAACGGTTCTAGTGCGAAAGCCCTAACAACCACGTAAAACTTGCAATAGATAAAGTAGAGGCGTCTAACTTTATTTTTCAGGGGGGAATGTGATTATGATATGGCATTGGTCGTTACGAAGGTAAAGTAGTTTACTTTTCTGTTGCTAAGTAGTATAGTAATAGTCATCGTTCCGATGAATGACCTGGTGGAGGCGTCATGGACTTGGCGTCAAACCAAGGGCAAGATGGAGATCATGCCGGAGCGCTCGATGGAGATCAAGGTGCAACAAGAAAGACCATATCATATCACATTATACATATGATGTTGATACCAGTTTTTACATCTTATTGTGTGCTAGTATTTAGATACTCAACGGTAGGAAATAAGATAATTCCTATTGAATTCCAATGTTCCGTGTTCACCTTGTGTGTGCACCACCAAGACAGTTCTTCGGTATGAGGCCGGCCGTGATGATCAGGGGTCAGGCATATCTATGTTCGCATACAGTGGGTGTAATCCATGTTGCACAGCGAATACACACAAGTTAGATTTGGCGAGCCTAGCACGCCATAGAAGCGTGGCCTCAGAACACAAGAGATCGAAAGATCGAGCATGAGTCACATGGATGATGTGATTGGCATTGTTGAATGCCTACCTTTGATAATGCACTGATGGCCGTGATGATCGGGGGAGGTGCAGAGGATAGGGATCATGCGATCACTAAGATCGTCCAGGGGATGACCGTTTTAGTGGAGACCAATTATAAATTGATCTCTTGTTATAAACTTAGTCTAGATGTCTGTTTGCAAATATCTTAATAGACCTTAGCCTATCCCATTGAGGTCCTTTGCGACCATGGGAATATATTGCTTAATTTGGAACTTAGCAAAAGGGTCCAACTTCATAGATTAATACCCACGCCTGAGGGATATCCTCATAAAAAGGTGATCTTCTCTTCTTGACACAATAACCATTAGGAGATAATTCGATGACTCCGGATTGTTTGGAAAAATCACTTAGTGATCTTGCATTAGAGTTGAGAACTCTTAGAAGGGCTTGATTGCAAATGGAGTTCATGGATGAAAAGGTATATGTTAGATATACAAACTATAAATGTGGTTCTTGCAAAACTCGTTGCAAATTGCAAAGTATTTGATACTTGTCCCGTTTTGTGAAAATAGGAGGATCTGCTTGAGAATTGCTGGTTTTGAGGCAACGTGACTTGATGACGGCAAGTAAATTAGTTGATGGCCAACATCACCTCTTTTCTCAAAGTTTTTCATTTGGATTAGTGGACTTGAATATAATTTTGTAATCCTAGTATGTGTGTCTTTCTTTCTGGCGAGACGATTATTCATATGAACCAGTTACAAACCAGTTTGTACTATTCTTATGAACAATACCTTATGGTCACATTACGATTACAAATAAGTTATTCTCATCAGTATGTTAATGATAAAAGTTTAAACATTTATAAAGGATTAGAATGCTAAAAGATATCCAAAGCTTAATAATGAAAAGACACTAGATGTTAGGTCATTTTGGTTATTGCAGGTTCTTTATGAAAGATCGGGGTCCTAGATGCTTAATCTAGAGACTTTGCAAAACCATTCCTCTTGTGCAGAATGACTAGAACTCCCCATTCTGGTAAAACGGTGATATGCAAAGAAATGTTGAATCTTATACATCATGATGTATCACATTTTCAACAAGTAGTGGAAATCATTTATTGTGGACTTAAGTGAATAAGTGTATTTACTTAATGAAACATGAAGTTTGAAATGATTTGAATTGTTCAAATGAGTTCATAACTGAATAGGATATTGAATTAACAAGCATACGAAGTCTCTTTGATTTGATCGATATGACTAAAGTATTCAAAATAAATTTAGCATAAAAGGGACTTGTGAAAGATGTTTCACAGATTATGATAATTGGACGAATTCAAACTATGTTGAAATATCCAAAAATCATAATCATTATGTATTAGATACATATGGTATAATATTATCTCTTATAGGGGTTATAGTTATCGTTTAGACTTAGAAATCAAAATAAGCAAACACTCATTTGAAATACAAAGGAACATCTAAAGATTCGTGGAAACAACACCATAAGTGTTATGGCACGTTTGAGTTTCTGGAGATTTCGACAAGTCGAAGTCGTGGCGTATAAACAAGTCTTTGTAGAGCATTCTTAGGAAGCTATGAATGTATCTTCCACGAAGGGGCAAACTTGTGGTTGTCCAAAGTTGACGTGTCTTAATGAAGATACAGATGGAAGAAAGTAAAAGATCAAAACAAGGTATTTGACCTTACCTCCAAATTGTTGAGTGGCGCAGCGGAATTTTTTTCGTGAAACTAAACTCTACAAATAGAGTAGAAACCAATGATAATGATCATAAAGTTTTAGTGAATACTTTTACTAAAGAAAGTAGGATTCAACCATATATTCTATAAGTTTGTGGAATTATATTGTTGATTCACTTGTCATGTTTCGAACAAGACATACCTCTGAATTACAAAAGAAGCGTGATGGACCTAATTACGAGAAATGAATGGTCATTGAAATCTCGTTAGTGGAATTCTCGACTTGATGATGATCAAAGAATTTTAGAATGTCCAAGATTATCGAGAGAACCTAGATTTGAGTGGGAGCAAATCAGCTTGGTGAATTCATAATATGTAGCTAACATATTCTGAATGGGAGCTAAGTAAAATCCCTGGATCTCAAACATGAATCTCATATTTGAGTGGGAGCGTGAAATCATTCTGGGATATGTGGACGACATATGTGAATGATGTGATTGGTGTTAATAATGTTTAAGTTAGATAAATAAGGATGAAGTTGAAGTTATTAAACAAAGAGATCTATCGAGATAGATTGGTGAGTTTAATAAATACAGAATGTCGAATGCTTCTTGTACTTGATTCTGAAGGATGTTCAGAATGTCCTAAACAAGATTCTGAAGTAATCCAGAATAGAACAAAGTAAGAAAGAAGTTCTTACTATATGAAGCATTGAGTATTGCAACTATGGTTGAAAGAAAGAGATGCGTTCATCTCCTATGCCTCATAGGTTCTTCCACATAACCATGTTGTATACTCGACATAATGTGACCCGGGGTTCTGATTGGTAAGACAAAGTCTTAACTGTAAGAACATGTCTTTAAGTGATTCCTGAGTTGATCACTGAACCAGAATTAAGTTTGTGCTTAAGTAGCAAGAAGCAATGTAAGTGGCATAGATGCATTTCATGCACTAGGATCTATATAGATATAGAAGTATAAAAGCTACATCTGATGTGATGTATAATGTTATGGCAGGGCTAGTTCGCTTTTAACATAGAATGATGTGTCACAGGGCCCAATGCCCATGAGAAAGCCCTCGAGGTTGATCTAACGTCACTGTAAGCTCCTGGAATCCGGCCTCGTTCTGCTGCCATGACTATAGTATATACACAAAGGATAGCAAAGTGTGTTTCGAAGTTTAGATGACAACAGTGAAAAACGACCGCCATCATAAACACTAGAAACAAAAGTCTCACTTTGTTGCCAAACAAATACTTCGACCCATTATAAGATAATGGAGTAAATGTCAAAATTAGGAAGACATTAACGATTTGCAAAAGACATAATGATATGGTAAAACAGAACATGGACATGACGTTTCCCATGAGCATGCATGATCTGTAAACGCATATGGTATATGGTTTATATGAGTAAAATGCGAGCTACCTTATTTGTACTCTAGTGCAAGTGGGGGACTAAAGGAGATATGCCCTAGAGGCAAATAAGAAATAGGTTTTTATTTTCATATCTCAATTAGTTTATAATAGTTTCATATTGTGCTAGAACTGTGCCAAGTAGAAACATCGGTACAGGTGTGGTATGAAACAACCAAGTCCCTAGTAGCCTCTATTCATACTAGTTCGTTGGTCACGAAGATGATATGGGTTTCAAGATCATGGGCATTTATGCCGACTAAAAACGAGATCATATCATTGGAAAATGATGTGGTTGGACATTCCTCGAAGGATTGCAACACGATCAAGTCATATAGTTCATTGTTGCAACAGCTATACCTGGACTCCTTCTCCTTAGACCGTGAGCTCATATTACTCACTGTTTTCCCTAGGCTGCTTTGACTGCATCAAACGCCATCTGGTAATATGGTGTTTATAAAGGTGTACGTTGGGTATTCCGAAGGAACAGTAGATGACATGTGACTGCAAGACTGGGATTTGTTCACCCATATGACGGGTTAAAGATACATACGGCCGGCTTGGTGAGATTACATCTATAAATGTTGCAACATGTGACTAGGTCACGTGGATGTAATATCACGGTAACAAGAAAACATAACTTGTTGTGAACGAGATTGAACAAAGGTATGGGATACCAGTGATCGGATCTCGGACAAGTTCTGTCGAGAGACAAAAGGAAGAGGTTGCTACATTTAGACGGTTCAAACGACATTGTCATCAGGAATGCATAGGGGTCACATGGATATCCCTGGTCCCTCTGTTGATCATTGATACAGATCATGTCTAGATCATTCTCGAGACATGAGAGGATACACTTAAGGGTACGATGAGAGCGATCATTCGTAAGACAGAATCACGGTAGAAAAAGAGAGAAAGACGGAATCGTTCTGCGGAGAGATCCGAAGCCGTTCGGAGAAACAATAAAGGAAAAGCCCCGAAAAGTGTTTTCAGATAAATGGGAATTTAAATATATATTTATTATATGTTAATTATGAATTAATATATTATAAATAATATTTATAAAGTCAACTTTTATATTAGGCCAAATCCTAGAGGGAAAAGGCCTAGAAATAAAACTACAGAAAAAGAATTGAAAAAGGGAAAATCAGCCAGCCGTGTGGGCGGCAGATAACTGCCGCCGCATAGGGCGGCATAAACCAGGCCACGATAGGCGCCGGGTCGTCCCGAGCTCGGCCGCCGCCGCAGCGAGCCGGCCCACCCGGGCTCTGCCTGCCAGGCCACCACGCGGGCGTGCGTGGGCCGCCGGCGGCGAGCCGGCCTATCCTGGGCGCCAGCAGCCGCCACCTCCAAGCTGGCAAGCTGGGCCGCGCGGGCGCTGGTGGGCCGCCGGGGGATGGCCAGCCCACCCGGGTTCCCCTTCTAGGCCACTGCCACAGGGAGAGCTGGGCGCGGGGTGGGCCGCGCCAAGGCCCACCCGGCCAGCCCCTACTGTTTTCCCTTTTCTTTTTTATTTAGCATTTTCTGTTTGCTATTTGGGCTGAGTACTTTTGGCCCATTTGGCAGTCCGAATTTCTGCTGACTTTTTCCTTTAATATTAGTCCCACATGGCTTAGCCTTTGAGAAAGGTACACCCCCTTAGCCTATATAAAGGGGTGCCCATGGGTGGGATTAAAGACACCAATATTTGGAGAAGTCCTTTGGTTGACTTCCTCCTTCTCTCTCTCCCTCCATGCCTTGTGATCATGGCCCCATTTTTGGGTTGTGCGATCGAGGCACACCTGCAGTACACCGTTGCGCTGCAGGGATTCCTAGCCGGATATCAACTTCCGCACTCCCGGCGGGATCGGGGAGTCAGAGGTCTCATCATGCACAGGATGTGTATGAAGACACGAGGTGCAACACTTGGGGCGCTTAAATGTCGTGAGACGGAGCTATTGCGCGATGAAGATGATGAAGATCAAGAAGGAGCAAGGGGTGCCCTGCGAGGAGCTTCGCGACCTTGAGGTCAGTTTCGAGTACGACTACATCAACCACGTTTCCCGCCGAATGTTTACCGCGTACGGTCTACAAGGGTATGTATTCTCTACGCATCGGCCGTTACCGCATTACTAGATAGATAGATCCTAGGCTAAGTTTCCGGGGATCCTTCGTAGGAATTTTTTTGTTTTCTGAGCCGATCCCCAACACTTTTCATAAACCACATGGATCCACTAATGCCACTCCAGCATCTGGTGTTCTTTTCATAAACCACATGGATCCACTAGATTTCATTGCATGTGTGTTCTTTTCATAAACAATATAGATCCACTGATGCTACTCTAGCATGTGGTGTTGTTTTCATAAACCACATTGATCCACTAGATGTCATTGCATGTCTGTTCCTCAGATAAACCACATGGATCCACTGATGTCATTGCATGTGTGTTCTTTTCATAAACCACATGGATCCAATAGGGTTCATTGCATGTGTGTGTAAGTGTGCATCGCTGTGGTTTTGGAAAATAACACATGCAATGGTGCCACTCCAGCATGTCATGATCTTTTCATAAACCACATGTATCCACTAGATGTCATTGCATGTGTGTTCTTTTCATAAACCACATGGATCCACTAATGCCACTCCAACATGTGGTGTTCTTATCATAAACCACATGGATCCACTATATGTCATTACATGTGTGTTCTTCATAGAAAACACATGGATCCACTGATGTCATTGCATGTTTGTTCTTTTCATAACCCACATGGATCCACTAGAGTTCATTGTATGTGTGTGTGTCACTGTGCATCATTGCGGTTTGGGAAAAAAATACATGCAATGATGCCACTCCAGCATGTGGTGTTCTTTTCATAAACCACATCGATCCACTAGATGTCATTGCATGTGTGTTCTTTTCACAAACCACATGGATCCACTAATGCCACTCCAACATGTGGTGTTCTTTTCATAAACCACATGGATCCACTAGATGTCATTGCATGTGTGTTCTTTTCATAAACCACATGGACCCACTAATGCTACTCTAGCATGTGGTGTTCTTTTATTAAACCACATTGATCCACTAGATGTTATTTCATGTGTGTTCTTCACATAAACCACGTGGATCCACTAATGTCATTGCATGTGTGTTCTTTTCATAAACCACATGGATCCACTAGAGTTCATTGAATGTGTGTGTGTGTGTCATTGTGCATCGCTGTGGTTTTGGAAAAGAACACATGAAATGATGCCACTCCAGCATGTCGTGATCTTTTCATAAACGACATGGATGCACTAGATGCCATTGCATGTGTGTTCTTTTCATAAACCACATGGATCCTCTAATGCCACTCCAGCATGTGGTGTTCTTTTCATAAACCACATGGATCCACTAGATGTCATTGCATGTGTGTTATTCAAAGAAAACACATGGATCCACTGATGTCATTGCATATGTGTTATTTTCATAAACCACATGGATCCACTAGAGTTCATTGCATGTTTGTGTGTTTCAGTGTGCATCATTGTGGTTTTGGAAAAGAACACATGCAATGATGTCACTCCGGCATGAGCGGTTCTTTTCCTAAACCACATGGATCCACTAATGTCACGCCAGCATGTGGTGTTCTTTTCATAAACGACATTGATCCACTAGATGTCATTGCATGTGAGACTTCACATAAACCACATGGATTCACTAATGTCATTGCATGTGTTTTTTTTTCATAAACCACATGGATCCACTAGAGTTCATTGCATGTGTGTGTGTTAGTGTGCATCATTGTGGTTTTGGAAAAGAACACATGCAATGATGCCACTCTAGCACGTGGTGTTCTTTACATAAACCACAAGGATCCAGTAGATGTCATTGCATGTGTGTTGTTTTTATAAACCACATGGATCCACTAATTCCACTCCAGCATGTCTTGTTCTTTTCATAAACCACATTGATCCACTAGATGTCATTGCATGTGTGTTCTTCACATAAACCACATGGATCCACTGATATTATTGCATGTGTGTTCTTTTCATAAACCACATGGATCAACTAGAGTGCATTGCATGTGTGTGTGTTAGTGTGCATCAGTGTGGTTTTCGAAAAGAGCACATGCAATTATGCCACTACAACATGTCATGTTCTTTTCATAAACCACATGGATCCACTAGATGTCATTACATGTGTGTTATTTTCATAAACAACATGGATCCACTAATGCCACTCCAACATGTGGTGTTCTTTTCATAAACCACATGGATCCATTAGATTTCATTGCATGTGTGTTCTTCTCATAAACCACATGGATCCACTAGATTTCATTGCATGTGTGTGTGTAAGTGTGCATCATTGTGGTTTTGGAAAAGAACACATGTAATGATGCCACTCCAACATGTGGTGTTCTTTTCATAAACCACGTGGATCCACTAGATGTCATTGCATGTGTTTTCTTTTCATAAACCACATGGATCCACTAATGCCACTTCAGCATCTGGTGTTCTTTTCATAAACCACATTGATCCACTAGATGTCATTGCATGTGTGTTCTTCACATAAACCACATGGATCCACGTATGTCATTGCATGTGTGTTATTTTCATAAACCACATGGATCCACTAGAGTTCATTGCATGTGTGTGTGTTCGTGTGCATCATTGTGGTTTTTGAAAAGAACACATGTAATGATGCCATTCCAGCATGTGGTGTTCTTCACATAAACCACATAGGTCCACTAGATGTCATTGCATGTGTGTTCTTTACAAAAACCACATGGATCCACTAGAGTTCATTGCATGTGTATGTGTGTGAGTGTGCATCACTGTGGTTTTGGAAAAGAACACATGCAATGATGCCACTCCAGCATGTGGTGTTTTTTTCAAAAACCACATGGATCCACTAATGTCATTGCATGTGTGTTCTTTTCATAGACCACATGGATCCACTAATGCCACTCCAGCATGTGGTGTTCTTTTCATGAACCACATGGATCCACTAATGCCACTCCATCATGTGGTGTTCTTTTCATAAACCACATGGATCCACTATATGTCATTGCATGTGTGTTCTTCACAGAAAACACATGGACCCACCGATGTCATTGTATGTGTGTTCTTTTCATAAACCACATGGATCCACTAGAGTTCATTGTATGTGTGTGTGTTAGTGTGCATCATCGTGGTTTTGGAAAAGAACACATGCAATGATGCCACTCCAGCATGTGTTATTCTTTTCATAAACCACATGGATCCACTAGATGTCATTGCATGTGTGTTCTTTTCATAAACCACATGGATCCACTAATGCCACTCTAGCATGTGGTGTTATTTTCATAAACCACATTGATCCACTAGATATCATTGCATATGTGTTCTTCACATAAACCACATGGATCCACTCATATCATTGCATGTGTGTTCTTTTCATAAACCACATGGATCCACTAGAGTTCATTGCATGTGTGTGTGTTAGTGTGTATCACTGTGGTTTTGGAAAAGAACACATGCAATGATGCCACTCCAGCATGTCGTGTTCTTTTCATAAACCACATGGATCCACTAGATGTCATTACATGTGTGTTGTTTTCATAAACATCATGGATCCACTAATGCCACTCCAGCATGTGGTGTTATTTTCATAAACCACATGAATCCACTAGATGTCATTTGATGTGTGTTCTTCTCATAAACCACATGGATCCTTTAGAGTTCATTGCATCTGTGTGTTTTAGTGTGCATCATTGTGGTTTTGTAAAAGAACACATGCAATGATGCCACTCTAGCATGTGGTGTTATTTTCAAAAAACACATGGATCCACTAGATGTCATTGCATGTGTGTTCTTTTCATAAAGCACATGGATCCACTAATTCCACTCTAGCATGTGGTGTTCTTTTCATAAACCACATTGATCCACTAGATGTCATTGCATGTGTGTTCTTCACATAAACCACATGGATCCAATGATGTCATTGCATGTGTGTTCTTTTCATAAACCACATGGATCCACTAGAGTTCATTGCATGTGTGTGTGTTAGTGTGCATTATTGTGGTTTTGGAAAAGAACACATGCAATGATGCCACTCCAGCATGTTGTATTCTTTAAATAAACCACAAGGATCCACTAGATGTCATTGCATGTGTGTTCTTTTCATAAACCTGAAAACGCTAGAAAAAGGGCGTCCTCATGGGAGTACGCTTCGCGACGCTGCTGCTTCTTGGACGTGGCGGGCGTGGAGTGCCTCACGCGCTGTACCAGCCTTCTCCCGTGCGACACGTGGTGGATGCGGAGAGGGTCGCGGGTCTTTTTTTTTCTTTTTGTATATTTGAACATGAAAACTATGATATATTTCAAACGGATAGTCCAAATCGATATCCGTTTTCACAGCCTTCGTAGTCACGTCCAGATCTTCAAAATAAGATCCATTGTTGATATGTTTCGATGAACTTTTTTCTCGTACTGCCTTTGATGCGTAGGTTGCACTGCCTTTTGATCTAGTACACGGTGCCTTTCGGTTGCAATGCACTACGCAGTGTCTAGGCAATGTACTATGCACTATCCAGGCAGTGCACCGTCCATGCACTGCCTTGTTGTTCTGTGTTGCACTGCCTTAGTTCGCAATGCACTGCGCAGTGTCCAGGCAGTGTACTATGCACTGTCCAGGCAGTACACCATTCATGCATTGCCTTGTTGTTCTGTATTGCACTGCCTTAGTTCGCAATGCACTGTGCGGTGTCCAGGCAGTGTACTACGCACTGTCCAGGAAGTACACCGTCCATGCACTGCCTTGTTGTTCTGTGTTGCACTGCCTTAGTTTGCAGTGCACTGCGCGGTGTCTAGGCAGTGTACTACGCACTGTCCAGGCAGTGCACCGTCCATGCACTGCCTTGTTGTTCTGTGTTACACTTCCTTAGTTCGCAGTGCACTACGCGGTGTCCAAGCAGTGTACTATTCACTGTCCATGCACTGCCTTGTTATTCAGCGTTGCACTGCCTACGTGCCGGGCTGCCGTGTGGCCGGAAATACATGCGCTGTCGTGTGTCCGGAAATACACGCGCTGCCGAGCGGTCGGGAAATACGTACTGGTGAAGTTTCACACGCCATGTGTCGGGCTGTCGTATGGCCGGAAATACGCGCACTGCCGAGCGGCCGGAAACGTGCGCGCTGCGGCTGAAACGTGCGCTTCGTGAAGGGAGCGCTCCCACTAGTCGTCCTCTCATAAACCACATGGATCCACTAATGCCACTCCAGCATGTGGTGTTCTTTTCATAAACCACATGGATCCACTAGATGTCATTGCATGTGTTCTTCTCATTAACCACATGGATCCACTAGATGTCATTGCATGTGTTCTTCTCATTAACCACATGGATCCACTAGATGTCATGGCATGTGTGTTATTCTCATAAACCACATGGATCCACTAGATTTCATTGCATGTGTGTTCTTCTCATAAAACACATGGATCCACTAGAGTTTATTGCATATGTGTTATGTTCATAAACCGCATGTATCCACTAGATGTCATTGTCTTTGTGTTCTTCTCAAAAACCCTAGAAGCAATGGCATCAAGTGTGTGTGCGTGGTGGCCATTAGATCGCAACCTTAGCCCCCAATGGTGGCCGTTAGAACGAGTATTCTAGAAGGCACGCCCTAACACACTTGTTCTGCATGACGATTGTTACATATCGTTCGATCGGGGCGCTTGGATGATTGGGATTGTTCTTCGTAAGAGCAATCCGTGAGTAGGCTGTTCTGTGACATGATTGGTGATAAGTGCATATTTTCATCATGGTTTACGTTATTATTTGGCATTGTAGATGCAGGATCTTGGTATTTTACGGCGCCCGCGTGCACATTTTATGTCTGTTTTCACCAGGATCAGGACAGATGATGGATCCAATGGACACAATTCTTGGAGAAGTTGTACTAAGGAGAAAAGGAGTCAAAAACAACATAAATTTATTATTTGGGAAATATTAATAATACCAGAAGAAAACACGAAGCGATCAAAGAAGACAGACAGTTTAATGACCAACTATACGACGGGAATGAACTTTGTGGCTGTATAGTTCCCGCTAATAGTTGGCGCCTCCATCGCCTCCTCAAATAGTTTCACCCCATGCAACTGGATCAGAGAGACGACATACAGAACACCCAGAAATCACCGAAAGCTCACCTCTAGAAGGCATCTGGAGGGGGAACTCGTCAACCAGGGATCGATCTTCGCCCTTCATAGATCTGGGAGGCTAAGGCATCGATCTTCATCATTAGCCGCTGAATCACCATCATCTCCATACATCCTGTCTACATCTTGTCTAGATCTTGTTGTAATTTCCATAATCGTTCTGGATTTATACAAGTACTATTCATCTATGATAGATTCCATTGTTATTGCCATGATGTTGATTGCCTCCATGTTTGAGTAGATCATTAGGGGAGATGGAGAAACCCTAGTATGAGATAGAAATAATATAAAGTTTATTATGATATTCATCGATGTGACCATGTGTTAGATTGTCTTCATATTGATGTTGAGATAAGTCGAGCTCTCAATATTTGCCTCTCATGGGGACTTGATGAAGGGAACTACTTGTTGGTATACGGAGGTGTGCTAGCACTTACAGTGACTATAAAGCTATTGGCACTCCTTACGTATCAACCTGGGAAACCGAGGAAACTCATGGAACACAATCCATGCCATGGGATACGTTCTCCAAGATTACGTCCCTTAATAGCGCAGTAATTTGATTGATGTCGATTGCTGACTGTTGTTGTTATGAGCATGATGTGAGCAGCGCTTGCTGCCTATTTGTCTAAATACGGAGTTCCTCCCACACATACATAGTTAATAATGTTCAAGATAATAATCTTTACCTTAGCTCCTTATAATGCTAGTGGTGTATCCGCTACTCCCTGAGAACGCTTTTCCCCTATTGCAATTCCAATCTCTCTTACATACGCGATACTTACTTTCTGTGTTCAGTTGTTTTACTTTATTTATTGTTGCTCTTATACCAAAACCCCCAAAACACCTTTTTATGCAATACTTGCATTTTATCTTATCACTCAGAACTTTATTTAGCATTTCTATTGTAATATTTATTTCAAGAATTATTAGACTTCAGACTCCTGCTCCATGTGGGATCGATATCTTTATTTCGAAACTAGCTACAAACGATCTATGCACTTGTAGTCATCAAACTATTTTCTGGCGCCGTTGCCGGGGAGCTAAGCGTTGTAGGTCTTTTAGTTTTTACTTATTTATTTTTGTGTTGCTAAGTCTTGTTTTGAGTTACAGGTTTTCACCAACATGATGGAGTTTGAGAATATGACTAGTGCTAACCCACTCAACCACTTTGGGAAGCCCTATGATATTTATAAAAGAGACAAATCCAATGAGAAGACAATGGGGTTTGAAATAAATGCTCTACTACTTGGTATTCTACACAAGAAGAAATTTACTGGAGATGAAGAAGATCCTGATCCATATGATCATATTGCATGTTTCAAAGATATATGTGGCACTTTTCAGTTGACGGGATATACTGCTGATGAGGTAAGGGTTAAACTTTTCAGTCAGACTTTGACTAGTACAGCTCTCTCATGGTATAGATCTCTACCCCCTGAAGCCACTACTACTTGGGATAATCTAGCCTATGAATTTCTAGCAAAATATTATCCATTATCAAAGTCTTTTGGAATCAGGCATCTTATAATGACTTGGAGGAACCGTTGTAATGAAGGACTAGTAAGAGCTTATATCAGATTTAAATATTTACTACATCTATGTCCTCATCATGATTTTCCTAAATGGTATTTATTGCATATATTTTATGGCGGTTTAATTGAACCTAATAAAATTGAACTAGACTCTTTCACGGAAGGAGCCTTTATGAATCTTCCTATAACTAAAGCTTGGGCTTTACTTAATAGAATTCGCGATCATAGAGTTTCATGGAATTTTGGTCTAGGAAGTGAAGGAGGCGTAGAAATAGAACATGATTGTATTCATGGCTATAATAAAAAGGGCCATGTTAAAGAATTATCTAAAGAACTTTATTTGGATTCAGATCTTGTGTTGCAAGTTGTCAAAGCTTTTACAAAACATATCAAAGCTCCGAAAGAGGGTGTGGTCAAATATGATCCACCACCCAAACCTGAGAAGAAAAGAGAAGTTAAAACAACACTTGCCTCCCTAGAACCAATACATGAGATGTCTTTCCCTAACACTACACAGAAGCATATTCTTGAATATGATAAGGTCAAGGCAGTACATGAGAGGAAGGAAGGGGAAAGTATGCCAGAAGTTGTGGAACATCTAGAAGAAACCAAAGATGAAGAGGTAACCAAGGAAACAATTATGGCTATGTACGCACATTGTAACATAGTTGAACTTGATGAAGAGACTTCCGTATTGGTTGAAGGTAAAACAAAGGTAAAATATGTGGGTAAGCCTATTCTTACCTGCATATTTAAAGAAACCTTGCATTATGGTTTATGCGATCTTGGCACCGAAGTTAACGTTATATCTTATGATTTCTATTTAGAAATAAAAGAAGAAATAGAATCAGCTACAATTGAAAATACTAATATGACAATTATGTTAGCCAATAAAAATCTTAGAATTCCAATGGGAGTAGTTAAAGATGCAACTATCACAATTGGCAAAAAAAATTTCCCTATCGATTTTGTAGTTATTGATATGCCAGTTGACACTCTTTGCCCAATTATATTTGGAAGAAACTTTTTGAGTGATATCGGTGCCTATTTTTATTTCAAAGAGGAGATTGTGTCTCTTAAGCTTGGTGAGTGGAAAAGGAATTCCACTTTTCCACATCTAAAGACATGCCTCCACAAATACAAGAAGAGGAGGAAGAGAAAACTATTGAAAAAATGCCAGCTCTTTTCTTTAGTAATAAATAAGAAGAAATAAATGAAGACTCAAATTATGAAGAAATAGTTATGGAGGACAAGTCCCTAGAAGAACTAGAAGATGAATTCGATTCACTTCCCATTATGGGGCCTCCAACTGATGAGGATTTTGAAGAGCTAGAAAAGAGAGAGGATGAGGAATTACAACCCCCAGACTTGAAGACACTACCAGATAACCTTAAATACAAGTTTTTAGATAATACAAATAAATTTCCTGTTATTATTAGTGCTAAACTTTTAGGAGAAGAAGAAGAACTCAAGAAGGACATTAGTCCCATGATAACCGTCCATCGAATATTCATGGAAGAAGGTGCTAAACTAGTAGCTGGATTTAATAGAAGATTGAAGCCTGAAATGAAGGAAGTGGTAAGAAAATAAATTGTACACCTACTGGACGCAGCTATAATCTATCATGTTAAAGAAAGTGAATGGGTATGTCATATTCATTGTGTCCCTAAAAAGGGCGGTTTTACTGTTGTTCCTAATGAAAACAATTAATTGATACCTACTAGAACTATTGTTGGACATAGGATGTGCATATACTTCAGGAAATTAAATAAAGAAACTAGGAAAGATCACTATCCTTTATCGTTCATAGATCAAACTTTAGAAAGGGTAGCAAATCAGACTCATTTTTGCTACTTAGACAGATACTCTGGTTTTTCTCAAATAACTGCTCATCCGGATGACCAACTTAAAACAACTTTCATTAGTCCTTATGGTTTACATGCTACCGCCATATGCCTTTTGGTTTATGTAATGCTCTAGCTAATTTTCAAAGATGCATGACTTCTATTTTTGCGGATTTACAGAACTGATAATGGAAGTATTTATGGATGACTTTTCTGTCTATGGAACTTCGTTTACTAGATGCTTGGATAATCTCAAAAGAGTTTTGCAGCGTTACGAAGAAACCAATCTTGTTCTAAACTGGGAGAAGTGCCATTTTATGGTGAAAGAAGGTATAGTCCTTGGACATAAGGTATCAGGTAAGGGAATTGAAGTGGATAGAGCTAAGGTTGAGGCCATAGAGAGAATGCCACAACCTAGGGATATTAAAGGTATAAGAAGTTTCCTTGGGCATGTGGGTTTTTATAGAAGTTTCATTAGAAATTTATCTAGAATATCTAAACCTTAGAGTAACCTCCTGCAAAAGGGAGTAAGATTTAATTTTGATGATAAATGTCTCGAAGCCTTTAATAAACTCAAAAATGCTTTATCCCGTGCTCCTATCATTAAACCACCTATCTGGGATACAACCTTTGACTTAATATGTGAAGCTAGTGATGATGTCTTGGGAGTAACTCTGGGACAACACATTGATCGCAGATTTAATATTATACATTATGCTAGTAGAACTCTTAATGGTGCTCAAAAGAATTACCCTAAGGAAGAAAGGGAACCTTTTGCTGTATTTTTCTCTTGTGATAAATTGCGTCCTTATATAGTTGATGCAAAAGTAAGAGTTCATACGGATCCTAATGGTTTAAAAGAACTCCTTGAGAGGAAAGACCATAAGCCAAGACTGATCCATTGGATTCTTTCACTTCAAGAATTTGAGTTATAGATTATGCAGAGGCAAGAAATAAAGATATTAGATGCAATGTACATGTTTGCCCAGCAAGACACCAATCTTGTTGAGAGGAACTTTAGTCCCGGTGATTTTTGTTTACGAGAATTATTTAATGAACTAAGGTCAATTCCTCCAGAAGAGAAGGAGTCTTTATTGTTGGAGGAGCTTTTCATCTCCGAATAAGTAAATAGTAAGTTCGAGGTAAGTGTTCCTACTCAAATAAGTGATTTGTTTTCACAGATTTTACTTCTGAAAATATTGCCTTTGAATTCCTCGTGTTTTTGGAAGTTTCTGAGGTTTTAACCAACTGTACGGGCGCAACTATACGACCAGAGAAAAATCTCACGCCGTATAGTTGGTCATTAAACTCTCTGTATCTTCTTCGTGAAATTGTTTTTGATGTCTGAACCTATACGGTCGCAACTATACGACTGGAGCATATTTTCCGGCCATATAGTTGGTCGTTGAACTCTCAGACACTTTCGATTTTTGATGTCTGTATCTATACGGTCGCAACTATACGACCGAAGCTAAAATTTCGGCAGTATAGTTGGTCGTTAAACTCTCAGACACTTTCGATTTTTGGTGTATATATCTATACGATCGCAACTATAGGACTGGAGCCAATTTTCAGGCTGCATAGTTGGTCGTTAAACTACTAGACACTTTTTGTTTGCCTTTTTGTTTTATTCATCTATAAAAAAACATTATTGTCAGTTCTGAGTCGTGACTTAACCGACCTGGACTCGAGATATTTGGAAATATCTGTCCGGAACCAACTATACGGCCAGAGCTCTACGGGCCGTGCCCATATAGTTGGACATTACGCGGCTGGACTCTTCCAAATCCGTGATTTATTTCCCTATTTTGTTAAGATTCTTTTCTTGGGCGACAATTTGGTGTTTCTCGTGAGGTTTACCAACCTCTGACCCCCTTATATACTGCCATTGTGTCTCTGTCTAATCATAATCTCCAGGAATCAATCTAGCCATGCTCTATCCTGTCCTAGACTGTGGGAAACCCCTGGCCTCATTGCTCCTTCCAGGGACCGCTCTCGCAGCCCGTCCATAGAGGACGACAATGAGGAGGTGGAGAGGTTTAGCCCGGGGTACAAGGAGTAAGTAGAGCCAAGCTACTACAACAATGATTCCGATGATGATGTGGTTGATGTCTACATCCGCCGTGTTGTTTATGATCCCCCGGAGATCAACTGGGCAGCAATGAAGAGAGCTCAAGACGAGAGAGAAGGTCACAAGCCGCATGGAAAAGGATGCGTGGAGACGGTCAAGTTCGTCACCATGGACCCTAGGCCGCACAAGCGTAAGGAATTACCTAATGTTAGTGCAGGTTCTAGCATGGGAGCAAAGGCGCCACTCTTGAAGCCAACCATTGGTGCTCATATGAGGGTGTAGCCTCAAGAAGAGTGGAGGTACAGCTTCCACTTCCCCGATCCATCAATTATGGATGAGGAAGAATAAGCTATCCCCAGGACCAAGGATCGCGTGCGAGCATTAGAGAGAAATCAGAAGCAGGAACTACTTCATCATGTCAAAGTCCGCCACCGTCTCAAGGAGATAGAGAAGAAGGATGATCTTCTCCCATTGGTGACTAAGCTCGTAGATAGAGTGGACACTCTGCAATCTGATAGGTGCTATAGCTGCATTGCTGCTTTGGAGGAGACCAACAAGAAGCTACGCACCGTGGTGCTATATGCCATGGCGCCACAGTGATCTAGAACAATCACGATATCAAATAATCGCAAGGGATTATTTGATCCCGCCTGGCTTGATTCCAAGCATGGGGAGATCTTTAAGACCTTGTAATCTATCTTATAAGTTTTACATTACTATTTTATTTTTGCATTAGTTCAAACTAGAACTAAAGTTTTCATCATTAGAATTCCCTTCAGGAATAGTCGATACCTTTTATGAAATTCCGATTTTATTATTATTATGGAGCAATATTGAGTTTGTGCTTATCTTATTGGATATATGAATGGCTTGAGTATAATTTTACTTGCACTTGATGATAGCAAAAGGAGTCTTCCACACCATTGGTATTAATGGAATATATAAAGATAATTTGGTCAATATGTTGTAAGTCTACGGTTTGATTTACAAAGAAAAACTATCTATGAAGTTAAGTTGAAAAAGAAGGCTTGAACAACGGAAAATAAAAGTGCTATCAAAATAGAGTGAGAACAAGTCGAGGTAAAATCTTCAAGTCATAAAAATGCTTCATATACAATTGGAATTTGATAATTGAGATCGTTAAACTTTGAATTCCTACATGAAGTGGAATATATGCCTAGCTCCTTTGCACAACACTTAAACAAAAGTGTGAGCATATACACAAAAGAGAAGAAAAGAAAGAATAAAAAGAGCGAGTGTGCAAAGAGCAAATAGTCATATGTCTGCCTGGGTGTTCGATCTATTCGGTTTGCTCGGTCCGGTCTTTTCGGTCATTGAAAATTTCGGTCATCCAAAAATGCTACTTGTATTATGTTCGGTCTTTTCAGTCTTTCTATATTTGGTCTTTGGTCTTTTCGGTCCGATCTTCGGTCATGACCATATTACCCAAATACAGAGCGTGGCAGAATTTTCATAATTGATACTTCAAAGCAAATAAGAAAATAGTAGTATTATACACTCACAGAGTCATAGTCACACCCAGTTTCACATATTCGCACACTTATAAGTCACCACTTGACAAATAACAACTCACAGTTGACAAATACCAACTCACAGATCCCAAGCACAAATGCACGTACATGAATATATGATAGAAAGCTGCTGGACATGAATATATTGTATGATAGAAAGTTGGTGGAAAATGCACATCCATTCATTTGGGCACGGTTCTTACCTTTGCATTAGGGGTCGAAGATGTGGTGGCGGGCGCGCCCCAGGGTCGAAGATGCGTGGGAACCGAGTGGAAGTCGTTGCCGTTGACTGGGTGTTGGAGATGTGGTCGGGACGGTGGAGATTACCTTGGATCGCAGGCTGGAGGGTTGGCAGCAAGGACGCGAGGTAGTATATCGGCGGTCCAGCTACGAGCGGCTGGGCTAGGTCATTGATGGCTCGCTGCTGTGGCGGCGGGTGGGGGCTCTAGGTCAAGGAGTCTGGGAGTCTGTTGAGTTAGACGAGGAGAATGAGGAAGCTAGGAGAGAGCCGGGCCTCTATGGGCTACCACTTGACTGATTCTTTTTTATTTGGCTATGCAACTTTCAATCGCTTCGGTCATTTTGGTCTGCAGTAAGTAACAACTGAACAACTTCCAATTATTTCGGTCGTACGATTCCCAGGACCAACGAGATGACCGAAGACCGAATTACCTGTTTATTCGGGTTTGGTCCCGATTTTTTCGGTTTCGGTCTTCGGTTTCAGTTTTTTATGCCCGAGCCTAGGCATATACCATTATATTGTAGCAGGACAAAGAAACACTTTTGATATTTTGAATCCCAAGTGAATATGTTAATCCTAAAACACTTGGGACTACCTCGCTAACTCATTCGGTTGAACCAGATATTTTTACATTATGTTGAGATTCATCTTTTACGAACTATTGATCACTAAGGTGTGGAAGCTTGCTAATACTATTCAGATGGTTCGAGTAAGGTACTATTCATGAACTTATTCCTATGTATCACATATGATAAACACATGCTGCAACTGCCTCATTTATTTTATTGACTCAGCTTCATGAATATGAGGATCACATCCATTAAGCTAAACTTGCTCGGGACGAGCAAGTGTTTAATCTTGGGGAAGTTGTTGAGTGCATATTTGCATCATGTTTTACATTATTATTTTGCATTGTAGATGTAGGATCTTGGTATTTTACGGCGCTCGCGTGCACATTTTATGTCTATTTTCACAAGGATCAGGAAAGATGATGGATCCAATGGACACAATTCTTGGAGCAGTTGCAGTGAGGAGGAAAGGAGTCAAAAGAACGTAAATCGCTTATTTGTGAAATAATTAATAATACCAGAAGAAAACCCAAAGAGATCAAAGGAGATAGACGGTTTAATGACCAACTATACGACGGGAATACATTTTTCGGCTGTATACTTCCCGCCATATAGTTGGCGCCACCACCGCCTCCTCAAATAGTTTCACCCCGTGCAACTAGATCAGAGAGACGACATACAGAACACCGAGAAATCGCCGAAACCTCACATCCGGAATGCATCTAGAGGGGGAACTCGTCCACCGGGGATCCATCTTCACCTTGCACAGATCTGGGAGGCTAAGGCATCGATCTTCATCATCCACCGCTACATCACCACCATCTCCATCCATCCCATCTACATCTTGTCAGGATGTTGTTGTAATTTCTATATTTATTATGGATTTATACAAGTACTACTCATCTATGATAGATTCCTTGTTATTGCCATGATGTTGATTGCCTCCATGTCTGAGTAGATCATTGGTTCTTGGGGATATGGAGAAATCCTAGTATGAGATTGAAATAAGATAAAGTTTATTATGATATTCATCGTTGTGACCATGTGTTAGATTGTCTTCATCTTGATGTTGAGATAAGTCGACCTCTCAATATTTGCCTCTCATGGGGACTTTATGAAGGGAACTACTTGTTGGTAGACGGAGGTGTGCTAGCACTTAAAGTTACTATAAAGCTGTTGGCACTCCTTACGTATCAACTTGTGAAACCGAGGAAACTCACGGAACACTATCCATGCCATGGGATAAGTCCTACGGGATTACATCCCTTAATAGCACAGTAATTCGATTGATGTCGATTGTTCACTGTTGCGGTTATGAGGATGATGTGAGCAGCGGTTGCTGCCTATTTGTCCAAATACGGAGTTCCTCCCACACATACATAGTTAAGAAATAATCTTTACCTTAGCTCCTTATAATGCTAGTGGTGTATCCGCTACTCCCTGAGAATGCTTTCCCCCTATTGCAGTTCCAATCTCTCCTACATATGCGATACTTACTTTCTGTGTTCGGTTGTTTTAATTTATTTATTGTTGCTCTTATACCAAAAATCCAAAAACACATTTTTACGCAATACTCACATTTTATCTTGTCACTTAGAACTTTATTTAGCATTTCTGTTGTAATATTTATTTCAAGAACTATTAGACTTCAGACTCTTGCTCCCTGTGGGATCGATATCTTTATTTCAAAACTAGCTACAAATGATATGTGCACTTGCAGTCATCAATTGGCCACGCTTACTGTCCGCTTGCTCTGGACAAACTGGCAACACCGCGCGCTCCCCTTTTGTGAGTGTCACGAGTTCCGTGGGCCACCTGCTAGTGTCACATCCCCTTTACTTCTCTTCCTCCCCATACTTCTCTTCCTTCCCATCGAAGCCACTTGCCCCACTTCTCTCCCATCCTGCCATAGCCGCAAGTCGATGGTGCCTCTAGCCATCTGTCCCGCAGCAACCCCAGTCCCCCACCCCCTCTCGCCATGGGTTCGAGGGGGGACGGTGAGGAAACGCGTCGTGACGACAAGGACGGTGATTTCGATGTGAGTCGTCTCATCTCTAACATCTATGGAGATTTATCTATTTTGAGCTAGATCTACTCTATTTACTCATGCGCGTATGATGTGTTAGGCCAACCAGACGATGTACGACTCTGACTATCACGGTTTAGCGGAGGAAGACAGTCTTCCACTATGTAAACATGGATATGTTCCCGCTAAATTTGTAGCTTTCAAAGGACGAAACACATGCAGGAGGTTTTTAGGGTGTCAAGGACATCGTGCAATGATGCAACACAGAAGTTGTGGTGTTGTTAAATGGGTAGATCCTGAGTGCCCAAAATCAACGCAGAAAACGCTAGACAAACTATGGGATATGACTGTTGAGTTGAACGAATCCATAGTCAGCTCACTTCTTGAGAGTACTGAGATGAAGTTATTTGACCAAGTTAACACAACCAAGCTTAACCGAGATCTCAGGAGGGTGCAAGACAAGGTTAGCAAAGTCAAGAAGGAGAGGGACGTGGCGTTGGCCCTGAAGGCTAAAGCAGAGTAAGAACTGACTCAAGCAAGGAATGATCTTCACTAGGCCTAAGTCATGCAGTTCACAACTACGAGTATTGATAAGTGTATGAGGATAAATGCAGAGAAACAATTGAAGTTGTACAAGGAAGATGCTCAAAGGATGGAGAAGACGATTTGATCCTTGTTGTCGTAGGAAGATGCGCATCAGGCTAAGATTAGGAAGATCAAGGAGATGTGTGTTAACTAGTTCTGTTTAGCTTGAGATCCGTACTTTTTAAGTTGTAATAGTAGTACTTGTTGACCTACCAGTCTGAACTAGTGGTCTCGGAGTCCTGGGCGAAAAAAATTGGTCGCCCGTTAATCTATCTTAGCCCTCCATTACTTCCTTTTGTCTGATGATGGTGGTATTTTGTCAATACCCGGATTTTTAATCCCAGATGCCTATTATGCCATACCTCGCAATCCTAGGATTACCATTTTTGCGAGACATAACAGAATTGGTACCACAGTACATCATCCATTACAAACCATAATAAGGTCTTACAAATAAAGGATCTCATGATCCAGTCTTAATACAAATCAAGCAGCGGAAAAGAAACGTAGTAGGGGCTCCATCTCCAGGGTCACAAGCAATGTTGACGATGGGAGATGATTCTAGTTGCCATAGACGTCTTGTTGTCCATCATCCTGATTGTCCTCCTCATAGTCTGGCCACGGGAATAGCCAGGGACAAAGCCATGAGTACTCTTTAAGTACTCGCAAACTATCCCTAACAAGTAAGGTAGCTCTAGTAGGAATCTTAAGCTCTAAGTTTATTTGCAAAAAGCCAGGTTTATCTAAAACTGAGTTTAGAAGTAAAGAAAACTAAGTTAACGTTCTAAATCACTTTAAGTGGGAACCTAGTTTTCATATCCACAACCCTATTATGGTCAAGTCAAAATCATAGTTCAGTTCACAAGTCTTTTTGAAAACAGCTGACGACGGAACAGTATGGCCACTCCAACTGTCCATGACCACGGACGCGGCTATTCGAATAGTTTGACACTCTGTAGAGGTGGTACACTTTCACCACAAAATTCGATACATCCGTCAGGGATAACCCTAAATCATCATACTTAGTATGCAGATAATCAATCATAACCTTTCAATTACAAACTCTACTGTAGGCACCTCCCCTATGAGCTTGGCCTCCTAGCCATGGCCATCTGCCATCCTGGGCACTCCATAGGTGGACATTCACACTCACGAGGTAGCCTCAGCTCAACCTCTTCCACGAGGGAACCCATACTAAGGCATATAAACTTCTAGCTAAGCCCTACCCAATTCAGGTATTGTGGTTGTACGGTAAAATTGGAATGGTATCACATCTGAACCCAACCATCAGTTTTTATAAAAGGGCTAAGGCTCATGCCTCAACGTTTTCATCATCAAACCATTGTGTCTCTCAACACATTACAAAACATTTCAATAGAATGAATCATCATTCCAATGTTTTCATAATCATTTCAAGTGATCAACTTTTATGCTTAGCACTACCCACTAAAGTTGAGGGTATTCACTAATGAGGGGTGCTAATCTCCAATCTCATGCCATGGAATGACATCTAAGTATCACTAGTTAGTCCTAGTTTTATACTCTTTATGGTATCTATTCTATTTTTTCAATACTCACAAAGCACTAACTAAAAGTAAATACTTTGGTAAAGTAAAAGAATAAAGCTTGCAAGTAAAACTTAGGATTGGTATAATCAAAGTTGTATAACGAAAGCATGCCTAATGCATTTTTCTTAAGTTATCAAGTTTGCAAGTATTAGCGTGCATAGTTCTAGCTTGCATAGTTAAGAAACTTGCAAGTGTTAGCTTGCCTTGAATAGTGTAGTGGTCGAAGTTTTCTTCTTCTTCTTGGTAGTACTCCTCCTCCTCATATCCCGGGTCGGTACTATCGTCTATAAATGAAAACGAGGTAGAAAATCACCAAACAATACTTAAATAGTTCTATTTAGCACACTAAGGCTCACACTTGATGATCTAGCATCATCACAATCATCACATGAATAAAAGACTTAATCTTGTTTATCTTATTTTAGAAAAGTAATTTCTACTCATTAATAAATAATTAAGATTTAATATTCTCCAATTAAAATATGGGATCATGTTGACACGTGTCATCACCACATATTCTAATACATGGGAATGTGATTTAAAGTGTTGGTCATATTTTATTAATTTTAAGATTATCATTTAATAGAATTAAAGTGACTAGAAATACCTATATAGCATTCTTTTGGTACTAGTCCAATGTCACTGCATGCAAACCTAAATATTTTTACATATTCAGATAGATCTTGTCAAATGTGATTTTTGAGAGTTGGAATCAACTCAAAAGCATTTAAGGTTGTTTTTTGAAAAATGTTTGAATGTGGACAAGTCTATGTTTTGTTATTTTTACTATAGATGATCTATAAATTTAAATGAGTTTAATCCAACGGGCTTGGATAGATAATTTAAATACCTTTCTAAAAAATGGAATCATGCAATTTGGTTCAGTGAATCTCTCTGAATTGATTTTTGAATCAACTGACAGAATCTGGTTTTAAGTAAATTGGAAAATACTTATTTGAATTCACAGGCCTGCGCGGGAAACTAAACGGGCTAGCCCAATCTGCACAGCGCGGCGCAGAGGGCTGCAGACAGAACGGACCCACTAGTCAGCGACTCTGTCTACACAAAGTGGTATCATTAAATCGAGGTTGTGCGATTATAAGACAATCTAACGGCGGAGGTTCATTGATACATTGCAAATGTATCTATAATTTTTGATGTTCCATGCTTAGTTTTATCTACTTTCTTATGTTTTGTCCACACTTTGGAGTACTTTTCATATGATTTCTTGGACTAACCTATTAACAAGATTCCATATTGCCAGTTGCCTGTTTTCTGTTGTTTTTGGTTCCAGGAAGTCAGAAAATGAATATTCTCGGAATTGGACGGGACAAAAGCCAAAGTTACTATTTTCCCGAAAGACTCACGGAGCCAGAAGGAGAGTTGGAGAGGGGCCATAGGGTGGGCACACCCCCCTTGGCGTGGGCCAGCCTAGGCCATGCCAGGGCATGGTGTGGGCCCCCTGGCTGGCCACCGACCTTGCCTCCTTTGCCTATAAGAGCCTCCTGATACCAAAACCCTAAATAGTCAAGCCTCTAGCCACGAAAAGTTCTGCAGTGCCATCGCCACCGAGGGGGAGATTCGGGGGACAGAAAGTCTCTGTTCCGGCACCCTGCTGGGACAGGGAAGTGCCCCCGGAGCCATCTCCATCGATCTCCACCACCATCTCCATCACCGCTGCTGATTCCCATGATGATGAGGGAGTAGTTCTCTCTCGGGGCTAAGGGTTCTACGGGTAGCTATGTGTTCATCTCTCTCTCTATGCATGATTATATTGTGATCATGAGCTTGTAATCTATAGATCTACCTTGCTACTCAAGTGCTTTAATAGATCTCTCCTCCTTAAACAAAATCTCGTCGCGAGATTTAAGAAAAACTAGGAACTAAAGAGATTTCGAAACTCAGTCCTAATGTAATCTTCTCATTCCCAAGTAGCTTCTTCTTCGGTATGATTGCTCCATTGGATCTTGAGAAACTTGATACTCCGGGTCTTGGTGGTTCTGAAGGCTTCTTCCAAAATACGAATGGGTACTTCACGATACGTCAGATCCTTGTTGATATCTTGGCTCGGTGATCGATGTTCTTGAACACTTCGGTCTTATCTGGAACTTCTAAGCATTTGCGAAGTAGCGAGATATGGAACACATCATGTATGGCTGACATCTCCTCTGACAGTTCCAGTTGATAAGATACTTCTCCTTGGCGATTCAAAATCTTGAAGGGTCCAATATATCTAGGGGCTAATTTCCCTTTCAATTGAAAATGCTGCATTCCCTTCAAGGGTGATACTTTGAGATACACAAAATTTTCCGACATTGAAAGTCAGGTCTCGATGTCTCTTGTCAGCATAACTCTTCTATCTGGATTGGGCGGTCTTGAGGTGCTCACAGACTTTGTGAACCTTCTCTTCAGCTTCTCGTAGGATGTCGGGTCCAAAAATCTGACTCTCTCCTACTTGCGACTAATTCAAGGGGGTACGACACTTTCTTCCATACAGAAATTCAAATGGGGCCATTTGCAAACTGGCTTGATAACTGTTGTTGTATGAGAATTCTGCGATAGGCAGACAATCTTCCCATTTTGATCCATATTCTAACACACAAGCTCTCAACATATCTTCTAAGATTTGGTTCACTCTTTCAGTCTGTTCGTCGGTCTGCGGGTGATAAGCTGTGCTGAAATTCAGTTTGGTTCCTAATCCTTCTTGGACTTTCTGTCAAAATCTTGAGGTAAATTGGGTTCCTCGATCCGACACTATGATCTTAGGGGTTCCATGCAAACTGACGATTCTAGCAATGTACAGCTCTACAAGCTTTGAACTCTAGTAGGTAGTCTTGATAGGTATAAAATGGGCTACCTTGGACAGTCTATCCACTATGACCCAAATAGAGTCATTTCCCCTACTAGAAGTAGGCAAACTGGTAATGAAATCGATTCTGACAGAATCCCATTTCAATTCTGGAATCTGCAATGGTTGCAAAAGTCCTGCGGGTCTCCGATGTTCCGCTTTGACTCTCTGACAGATATCACACTTAGCTATGTAGCTTCCGATTTCTCTCTTCATCTTGTGCCACCAAAATTGCTCCTTCAAATCCGAATATATATTCATTCCTCCGGGGTGGATAGAATAAAGAGTATCATGAGCTTCCTGCATGATAACTTTCTTCAGCTCGGAATCTGCTGGAACACAGATACATCCTTTGTACCACAAAACTCCTTCTTCATCTTCGGTGAATCTGGGTACCTTCCCTGTACCGATACGATGTTTAATTCCGTCGATACTCGCATTTCCTTTCTGCGCTTCCTTGATCTGACCGGTTAACATGGGTTGAAGTTCAATGCTAGCTAAAAATCTTTTTCTAACTAGCTCCGCCCTAAACTTCTCCAACTCTTCATGCAAACTTGGTTGGGCTTCTTTTATCATGGTGTTTAGTCTACACGGCAATCTGCTAAGAGCATCCGCTACCACATTGTCTTTGCCGGGTGATAGTGAATGTCAAGGTCATAATCCTTGACTAACTCTATCCATCTCCTTTGCCTCATATTCTGCTCCTTCTGAGTGAAAATATACTTTAGGCTCTTGTGATCTAAATTAAATCTCACAACGGTTACCCATCAGGTAATGACGCCATGTCTTCAAGGCTAAAACTACGGCTGCTAGTTCAAGGTCATGGGTAGGCTAGTTTTGCTCACGTTGCTTCAGTTGTCTAGACAGATATGCTATGACTTTGCGTTCATGTATCAACACACATACGAGACCAATCTTGGATGCATCACAATACACATCAAAAGGCTTCTTGATATCTGGCATAATCAGAATTGGGGCTGAAATCAATCTCTTCTCGAGCTCTCGAAAACTTGTTTCACATTTGTCAGTCCATTCAAACTTCTTATCTTTCTTCAACAACTGGGTCATCAGTCTTGCGATGCTTGAGAATCCTTCAACAAACTTGCGGTAATATCCCGCTAATCCGAGAAATGCACGGACTTGGGTTTGAGTGGTTGGGGCTTTCCATTCTTCAACATCTTTGATCTTGGCAGGATCGACAGCGACTCCTCCTATCGACACAATATGTCCTAGGAATCCTACTTCCTTCAACCAGAACTCACATTTTCTAAACTTTGCATACAACTGATGCTCTCTAAGGGTTTCAAGGATGGTTCTCATGTGTAGCTCATGGTCTTCTTCTGACTTGGAATAGATCAGAATATCGTCGATAAACACAACGACAAACTTATCCACGAAGTTCATAAAAATCTTATTCATGAGATTCATGAAATAAGCGGGGGCATTGGTTAATCCAAAAGGCATCACCGTATACTCATGCAATCCATATCTAGTGGTAAAGGCAATCTTTGGAATATCCATTGCATGAATCTTGAGTTGATGATAACCAGTTCTAAGATCAATCTTAGAAAACACTGTGGCACCAGTCAACTGGTCAAACAGATCCTCTATCTTTGGCAGTGGGTACTTGTTCTTGATGGTGACATCATTCCGCTTCCGGTAATCCGTGCACAAACAGTTACCTACATCTTTCTTATCCACAAACAAAACAGGTGATCTCCATGGCGATGCACTTGGTTGAATTAGACCTTTCTCCAACATAGCATCAAGTTGCTTCTTCAGCTCCACTAATTCAGATGGGTTCATAATATAAGGTCTCTGAGCTACGGGTCTAGTTCCAGGAATTAGTTCAGTGATGATCTCGATATCCCGATCTGGGGGCATACCAGGTAATTCATCTGGGAATACATCGGGGTATTCACAGACTACTCTGACTTGGTTTATCATTGGTTGGGCTAGACTCTTGTTGCATTTTAATTGAGGGAGCAAGGTCTAAGATACATGCTCTACTGATAATCAAGAGCTACTGGTCATGGTTATGGCTTTCTTGGCACAGTCAATCAATCCTTTATGTTTCAACATCCAATCCATTCCTAGTACTACTTCCAAACCTTTGGTTCCAAGTACTATTAGATTGGCATAAAAATCTATTCCATGGATTCTTATAGGTACAGCCTTGCAAATTTTTCTAGCTTTGGTGGTTGAACTAGGTATTTGAACTATCATAACATGCTTCAATTTTGTTGGTTGAATCTTACTAGTGCATGCCAATTCTTATGTAACAAATGAGTGCGATGCTCCAGAATCAAACAACACTCTTGCAAGTACTTAGTTAACATAAAACATACCCAGCACGACATCTGGCGCTTCCTAAGCTTCTTTAGCATTCATGTGGAACAGATGGCCGTTGCGGTTGAGCGAATTCCCTGGGGAAAATCTCCTTCCAGGCTGAACACAGTGTTGCTGCTGACCGGGTGCATTCACATTGGTGGCTGCTGCAAGCTTCTTGGGGCACTCATTGGAGTAGTGACCCTTGACTCCACATTCAAAGCAAGTAATCTGGGACTTGTCTTTTGCTGCAACAGGCACAACGTTGCTTCCAGTCCTTGGGGTAGTATTGTTATTGTTGTTGTTGGACTTGGGCGGTGCACGGTTGAAGTTGTTGGAGTTGCCGGGGTTGTTGTTGTGGTTTCTGATGGCTCTGTGTATGGCGCCAGAAAAATGCTGGAGCGTGGTTGATGTAGAGCTTGTTGGGAACCCCAAGAGGAAGGTATGATGAGCACAGCAGCAAGTTTCCCTCAGTATGAAACCAAGGTTTAATCGAACCAGGAGGAGAAAGGAAACACCGCAAAGGTGTTACTAGCTAAGCTTTGGTAGGGCGCACTACCGGTGCTAGTAACAACGTCGAGACCTGCACAACACAACCACAGAACTTTGTCCCCAACTTGCGATGAGGTTGTCCATCTCACCGTGTTTTGTGGAAAACAAAGGATTAAACGTATCGAATGGAAAGAAGTAAAAGTTTGCAAAACGTAAAAACAAAGCAGTAAAAGATTGTAGATTGTATGTAAAAGACAAGGACGGGGATCCATAGTTCACTAGAGGTGGCTCTCCTTAAGATAGATAACATGCTGGGTGAACAAATTACAGCGGGGCAATTGACAAACATTGAGAAAGCAATACATGCATATACTAATCATCTTGACTCCTTTGAGGTTCGATTGGGCATTACAACATTATACATAGACCGCCATCCAACTGCATCTATGATTAATAAGCCACCTTCAAGTTATCATCCGAACCCCCTCTAGTATTAAGTTGCAAGCAACATATTATTGCTTTACGAACTGCGTGTAAACTAAACAATACGATTGTTCTATGAACAAAGGGTTTTTTGTTTTCTCCCTAGTAGCAACAGCACATCTAGTACCTTAGAGATTTCTATCACTTCCCCAGATTACCAGAGGCATGAACCCACTATCAAGCATAAATACTAACTCTTGGAGTTGCTAGCATCTACTTGGCCAAGATAGCTACTAACAATGGAAAGCATGCAAGATCACAAATAACAAAGACATGATAGAATCAATAATCAATCTAAAATAGCATCTCAATATCCATCGGATCCCCGCAAACACAACATGCAGAATTACAAATAGATGATCTTGATCATGGACGGAGCTCACAAGCTCTAGACATGAAAGAACAAAGGAGGAGAACCAGCCATCAAGCTACTACATGGATCCGTGGTCCAAGGATGAACTACTCACGCATCACACCGGAGGCTTGCATGGTGATGAAGAAGGCCTCCAGGGTGAATTCCCCTCTCTGGCAGGGTGCCGGGAAGAGCTTCAGATCCCTCCCGATCTAGGGATGGAGATGACGGTGGCTACAGACTATTTCATGGATTTTTGATCGGGTACTTAGGGTTTACGTCTTGAGGGCATCTTATAGTCGGAAGGGGAGGCCGAGGTGGTGCCAAGGGCCACCACACCACCCCCTGGCGCGGGCCAAGCCTAGCCGCGCGGCTAGGTGGTGTGGCCGGCCTCTGGCCCCTCTCTGTCTCGTATTCTGGCATCTGATGACTTCCAAAAAATTAGGCACTTTGGCTTTTGTCCGGTCCAATTCCGAGAATATTCATTTTCTGACTTTCCTAGAACGAAAAACGGCAGAAAATAGGCAGCTGGCACTGTGGCTCTTGTTAATAGGTTAGTCCAAGAAATCATATGAAAAGTACTCCAAAGTGTGGACAAAACACAAGAAAGTGGATAAAACCAAGCATGGAACATCAAAAATTAGATACATTTGCAATGTATCAACATCCCCAAGCTTAACTCATGCTCGTCCTCGAGTAGGTAAGTGATAAAAAGAAAGAATAATTTTTGAGGTGACATGCACCATCAAAGACTTGATCAAAGTATTTGTAAAACATTCAAAGCTGGGATCATAGTACTTCAATCATAACATGAAAGACAAAGTTCTAGCAATAAGACAAAGAAACTATGATGTAACATGAAAAGGCACAAACAAAAGATTCATGAATAACAATGCTTTGCAAGACGTTTGTTTGTTTCACATAAAGAAAACATAGCATAATAGTATTCAGCTTGTCCCTCATAGAGTAGCAAATATAAATGCATAGGACACCTTCAAAGTTCATAAGAGTGACTATATACAAATAGTTTAAAACAAGCAATATCAAGTTATGCATCAATCAACTAGTCTTGGGACAATGCACATAGAACTAAGAATGGCCACTATGCTCTCAAAGTAGGTGCATAAAGATAGAAGGTGGAGACTCAATATAATGGTGGAAGAAAGGCCTTTATAAAAGGAAGTAGGGATTCAAGTCTCATAAAGAGCTTCCAAAAATTATGGTACTTATAGCTTTCAGCTCTCATTGCCCCTATCATAAGCATCTCTAAGGTGAGTAAGGTTAAAGTGACACAACTAAGAGGATATGCTTGACAAGTTATAAACCGAAATCTCATGCCCCTTACTTACGAAGACCGATCCTCATGCTACTCAACTTTAGTCATGAGTAAGCTCTTGCCATTGTAAGTACATGTGTATCATTAAGTACCGCCAACGGGGTACCCCTTGCACATGATACGGGAGCTTTCCCATAATCAAAATGACAAGGCAAGCAGGCAATGAGCATCTCAGCGATCTTTTTATTTGCTATTTTCATAGGTTTTTATTGAGGATGCTTCATAGAGTGCTCATTGATGACCCACAAGTATAGCGGGTGTATCGCAGTATTTTCGATAAGTAAGGGTGTCGAACCCAACGAGGAGCAGAAGGTGGTGGCTAGTGGTATGGATCAGGAATTCTCTGCAAATACTTAGCAAACAGATTTTTAGGGGTTTTCGATAAAGCAAGTAAACAAAGTATGAGTAAATAAAAGACAGTAGGAATAAATGCAGCAAGTTGCCCAATCCTTTATGCAGCAAAGGACAAGCCGGTTGTATTACTTAAGATGACCAAACGTTCTCGAGGACACATGGGAAGACTGTCAAGTGCTTTCGCTTCATATAGTTGATTAATCTTCTCTAGCTTGCTAAGTGGTGTGTGGGTGAACCTGTGCTAATGTACCGCCCCATCCAAGACTAATACATACTTGTGATTATACCCCTTGCAAACATCCATAAGTACAAGAAAGTAATTAAGGTAGAAACCTAAGCACAGCTTTAAACTCTAAGACCCTTACGTCCCTTGTGCAATGGTTTCCTAACGGGGGTTCAGGTTTATGTCACTCCGGCAACCCCTATGATTAGTAGCCAAATACACAATGCATTCCCCTAGACCCATATAGGTGAAGTATCATGTAGTCGACGTGCACATGACACCACTAGAAGAAGTACACCACAACTTAAATAGCAATCTATTGAATCTTTCTCAACGCAACTCCACTACTAATAACAAGACTTCTCTCATGTCCTCAAGAACAAAACGAACTACTCACAAGACATCATATGGATCATGATCAGAGATGGAATAATGATGTATAACAATCTGAACATAAATAATAATTCAACGGTTCACTCAATAGCATCAACTACAAAGAGTAATCAACACCAGGAAAGTTTCCCCTATGAACTATGCAAGATTGAACTCAATTGTTACAGCAATATGGAGATGGTGATGAGGGTGATGATGATGATGATGGTGGTGATGATGATGATCCCGATGAAGTCCAGCTTGATGGTGGTGTTGATGGCGACGATCTCCCCTCTCCGGGAAGGAATTCCCCCTGGCAGAAATCTATCTGCCGGAGAGATCTTTCTCTCTCGGTGTTTTCCGCCCCGCAGATGCGGCAGAATCTTTCTGTGGTTGCTCCCTGAGTCTTAGGGTTTCGGGAGGATGATATACGCTAGAGGGGAGAGGCTGGAGTGGGTCAGGGTGGCCACACCACCTCCTGGCGTGGCCTAGGGCTGCCTACGCCAGGCGGTGGTGTGGGCCCCCTGTGGCCCATCTCCACTCCGTCTTCTGGCATCCTTATTATTCTGGAAAAATAGGATTTTCCGTATATTTTCCCGGATTTTCTGATCTTCGTGAATTTTGCCTCCAAACAACACCTTTTCCATCAGAATCCTGACTGCAGCGGTCCATGCTCCAAAAGTCATCAACCATGCAAAAACAGATGAAATAACATAAGTATCACCTCTCAATATGAAATATATCAATGAATAATAGTGAATTAAGACATAGAATAGTGATGCAAAATGGATGTATCAACTCCCCCCAAGCTTAGACTTCGCTTGTCCCCAAGCGAAACTGAGCTCAATAAACATGGCCTCAGGTTTATGGAGTGAAGAGTCGATAAAAGAATACGGACAAGAAGCATCACATTCATGAAAAGCATATATCATAATAGAAGACAACTCACTATTATATAACTCAACTTGTAATAGGTAAAGGAAACACAATAAAGATACATAAAGTGAATCATAATTGGTAATGACAAACTTAGCTCTTGGTCGAAGAATAGTTGATAATTTGCTGGAGTTCACAAATAGCTGGTTTTTTCAATGATAGCTTTCAAAGTAGTAAACATCAAGATAAGAGCAATGTGCAAAACAAGGAACATAAGCAACATGATTGAATAAATCATCATATGAATGAATGAAACACAACAACTCAAAATACTTGCTGAGATAGAGAGGAATAGGTTTACTGACTCAACTACAAAGTAAAAGGAAGGCCCTTCGCAGAGGGAAGCAGGGATTGCAAGTCTCATAAAGAGCTCCCAAAAATTATGATACTTACTAGCTTTCAGCTCTCATTGCCCCTATCATAGGCATCTTTTGGTGATTAAGGTTAAAGTGACACAACTAAGAGGATATGCTTGACAAGTTATAAATTGAAATCCCATGCCCCTTACTTATGAGTACCGATCCTCATGCTACTCAACTTCAGTCACGAGCAAGCTCTTGTCATTGTAAATACATGCGTATCATCGAGAACCGCCAATGGGGTACCCCTTGGACATGACACAGGAGCTATCCCATAATCAAAATGACAAGGCAAGCAGACAGTGAGCATCTCAACGATCTTTTTATTTGCTATTTGCATAGGTTTTTATTGAGGATGCTTCATAGAATGCTCACTATAGTTATGCTGCAAGTTTCCACCATGATTAGGCATGGCTTAGGCTAGCAGCCCAGGCGTTTCTCTAACACACATATAAAATCCATGATCTTACAAGTTCCACTTTTATTTCACACCGCAGGGATCCATAAGCAAAAGAACATGATATCAACTAGGTACAAGTACCAATGAAGTATTGAAAGCGGTCCCCATGATACATGGTTCTGCTAACTTCAACTCATAAAGCGCAAGCATATACGCAACAAAGAAGGACCCAATGGTTCAAGTTTATTAAATGCAAGAAAGTAAAGTGTGCCATCAAGTTCGTGAGAGCTTTAATCACTAATTTTCACATAACAAGTTTAATTTGGGAGGTATATAAAACACGAATTTACTTGGAATAGCAATAATGCTACTAGGTACGTATGGTGGACACAAAGGATAAAGGTTTTGGTTTAAAGGAGTGGATGCACAAGAAGAATTACCTCTCATTATAGGTTTTTGGCTAGCAAGGCTAGGTATCAAGTATAAGAGTTGAAGGAAATAACCAACCATACAAGTGATAAAAACAAACATGCAATCTTCCTTGTAAGCACAAAAGATGTTAACTAGAGAATACTAGACTTATGAGCAAATCAAGAAAGAAATATGATGAAATTATTTTTCCCTAGAGTACTTCTATCTTTTCTTTCAACTCTCAAAAATAGTGTGCTACTAACCGAGCCAGGTTTGCCAAAACCAACTAAATTAACTCAATGATCCCGAAGTGATAGCAATACTAACAACAAGATCAATCATATAACCATGAATTGAAGACTAATATAAGCTATGCAAAAGAGTAAATGATAGAACTTCTCATTAATAATCCATAACGGCAACTCACACCAAGGGATACATATCTAACGAGAGAGGGGACACTTCCAGAATGCAAACCATCCTACATAATAACTTCTCTATTCATGATATGACTCTACTAATAAGGTAAAAAGATAGAAGATAGTGATGTGATACCGCGACACTCCACCAACCTTGGAACAAACCAAGGGGATGCCAAACCTGGTGACGAATTACTCCTTAGGTGGTGGTGGTATCCTCTCGATGAGCTCTCTGATAAATTTCCCCAAGTCCTCAATCTCGAAAGTGAGAGTACGAATCAACTCCGAGTTGTGCTCAATACGGCTCGTGATCATTTCAGTTTGTGGATCCCAGGTCTTGTGATTCTTTTTCCGTTCTTCCCTCTTGGAGTCTTCTTTTCCTGCATGGTTATGGATAAAGGTATGGAAGGGATTCTTGGTGCGTGGAGGAAGTGACCTTGGAGCCAAACTGTGACGGGGAACTTCCCCCCAGTCTGCATCCGTGCCGTTCTTCTAACCCTGGCAGGTTTCGTCACCACTCCAATGCTTGCAATGGTAGTGCCGGTGTGCGGATGTTGGCCTTGCTCCTCTTCACCTTCACTCTTGATATCCTTCTCCTTCCCGGGATCTTGGAGGTATTCCTCCATAGGCTCCTTCCATTTATCCTTGGAAGACACCATTGTGCTTCTAAGCTTTCAAAGAGTATGTCCTGGAAGAAACAGATTGAAACAAAACACGACGAAAACACGATATACGAACCTCGGGAGATCCGGGGGATTATATATTACGAAGTTCCATAACAAAAGGAAGGTACTAGGATAAAACGGGTTGGAGGTGGAGTCCGGGGTGGACTCACCACCTGGTGGCGCGACCAGGGGTGGGCCCGCGCCACAGGATGGTGTGAGCCACCCTGGCTTTGGTTCTGTCCCTTTTTCGCTTCGTAACTTTCCTTATTGACTGAAAACTGCAGAAATATCGTTGGATAGTATTTTCGCGGAACTTTTCTTACTAGAACTGTTACCTATTTGAAAACAAACTCTGCAGGTCTCTAAATTTGGTATCTAGTAGATTCTTCCGGAGTCATCACTTGAATAACATCAATATCTTCATCTTCATATACTTACTACTTGAGTCATAACACCTTTCTCTTCCTTGTTACACCATTATCTCCACTTCCTGGAAATTTCTTTCACACAAAACTTCACACAGTTCTCATTAGCAACATTAGTATAAGTGAAGTGATAGAACCTTTTGAGTCCACTTTCAACTGAAAACCATCAAAACATAAGCTACTGTAGCAACTCCTTCCAAAAACCCAAAAATAATTCAAAAAGGAAACTGAATAAAGAAGCAAATGGAAAAGTGGCAAAATCTGTCAAAATAGAGCAGCAGGTAAAGATCAATTTTTTTCGAAAATCTTCTGTTCCTAAAATCAAAAAGTGCAAACCTTACGAAAGTTAAATAACAACCTGAGGCAGAAGCACAAAACATTACAGCTCAATCCGACATACAGAGATCTCTCACGAATTTTTACAATGGGGCACAAAAATCTGTTTCGGGACAGCAACTTCCTCAAATCTTACACATCTCTCATTAGAGGTTGATCTTGACACAAAAACCAAACAAAACAGATAAGGTGAAGTTATTACGGAAGTAATAACTTCCAAGACTCAAAGAAACAAAAACAAACTGAAAGCAAAAACAAATTGGGTCGTCTCCCAAAAAGCTCTTTCTTTATAGCCATTAAGATGGGCATGATAATTTTGATGAAGCTCTCATAGGGATATGAATTGAAGTGAAAGAGAGCATTAAGAAGAAAAAATACACACATTTAAGTTTGAACTACTTCCTATGCAAGGGAATTTTGTAAACAAACAAGTTGTTGAAACCAAAGGCAACTTGCATAAGAAGACAAAATAAGTGCAACATAAAAACTTTCAGCATAAAACAGGGAAACTTGATATTATTGAGATGCATAAGAACACTTTTCCCTCTCTCATAATAACTTTCAGTATCATGCATAAACTTAACAATATAGCTATCACAAGGACCATCATAGCAATGATCACTTATTCCAACAGAAAACACAGGAATACTAGCTCTCATAACACTACTTTGTGAAACAATATTAGAGGTATCCTTACAAAGGATAGTGTGTCCCTCTTTCTCATATTTAGTGACAAAGTCTTTCACACATGCTATTATAGGTTCATCAACCATTTGTTTATCAGGTTCAACAGCTTTATGCGTACTTTCATTAACCATACTAGCTATCATAGAATATTCCCTTATCTTAACTGGGAAATGCATTTTCTCAATGTAAGGTTCGGGTAAAACATGATTAGAAGTATAAACTTTAGTATTTCTTGCAGGAACACTCTTAGCAATATCTTTATAAGGTTCATGATACTTATTCCACTTCTTTTTAGGCACTTCAATGGAGGAAGAAAAAGCCTTAAAATAAGAAGCAATAGCTTGAGAGTCTAGACCATAAGCATTTTTAATATTTTGAAAGTCATCAGTTCCCATAAAATATTCAATGCATTCATAATCATAATTTATACCAGACTTTCTACCTTTGTCATTCTCCCAAGCTTCAGCATTGTCTTGAATACGGTAAAGAAGATCCCATTTAGCTTCTTCTTCCATGCGAGTGAATGATCCAGCACAAGAAGCATCCAATAAATATTTATCATGTAGAGGGAGCCTTCCATAAAAGTTATTGATAATAATATTGTTGGGGAGCTCATGAATGGGACATTTGAGCATTAGTAACTTCAATCTCCCCCAAGCTTGAGTTGTACTCTCTCCATCAAGAGGCCAAAAGTTGTATATTTGATTCCAATCTTTATGAATCTCACTAGGAGGATAAAACTTTGAATAAAAGAGAGGCACTATTTCCTCCCATTCCAGAGCTTGACCATTCTTCAGCAGCTTACACCATTCCTCAGCTCTTCCTTTCAGTGATAATGAGAATAACTTCTTCTTAACTTGATCTGTAGTAATACCTGCACACTTGAACAACCCGCATAATCGTGTATAAAGATTAAATGATCACCGGAATGAACTGTTCCATCCCCAACATAGTAGTTATCCATAACACGATCAATAATTCTTGTAGGTATTTTAAAAACACCATTCTCAGCAGGTGGTGTCTTATCTACTACCTTAGCAGTGGTAGTAGCAAATAAAGCAACTAACAGAAGTAAACAATACTCATAGTAGAAGTTTCCTTTACCAGTTCCACTCTCCAATAGCGCTTCACTCCCCGGCAACGGCGCCAGAAAATAGTCTTGATGACCCCACAAGTATAGGGGGTGTATCGCAGGATTTTCGATAAGTAAGAGTGTCGAATCCAACAAGGAGGAGAAGGTGCTGGCTAGTGGTATGCATCAGGAATTCTCTGCAAATACTTAGCAAACGGATTTTTAGGGGTTTTCGATAAAGCAAGTAAACAAAGTACGAGTAAATAAAAGACAGTAGGAATAATTGCAGCAAGTGGCCCAATCCTTTATGTAGCAAAGGACAAGCCGGTTGTATTACTTAAGATGACCAAACGTTCTCAAGGACACATGGGAAGACTGTCAAGTGCTTTCGCTTCATATAGTTGATTAATCTTCTCTAGCTTGCTAAGTGTTGTGTGGGTGAACCTGTGCTAATGTACCGCCCCATCCAAGACTAATACATACTTGTGATTATACCCCTTGCAAACATCCGTAAGTACAAGAAAGTAATTAAGGTAGAAACCTAATCACAACTTTAAACTCTAAGACCCTTACGTCCCTTGTGGAATGGTTTCCTAACGGGGGTCCAGGTTTCTGTCACTCCGGCAACCCCTACGATTAGTAGCCAAATACACAATGCATTCCCCTGGGCCCATATAGGTTCAGTGTCATGTAGTCGACGTTCACATGAAACCACTAGAAGAAGTACACCACAACTTAAATAGCAATCTATTGAATCTTTCTCAACGCAACTCCACTACTAACAACAAGACTTCTCCCATGTCCTCAAGAACAAAACGAACTACTCACAAGACACCATATGGATCATGATCAGAGATGGAATAATGATGTATAACAATCTGAAACTAAACAATAATTCATCGATTCACTCAATAGCATCAACTACAAAGAGTAATCAACACCGGGAAAGTTTCCCCTATGAACTATGCAAGATTCAACTCAATTGTTACAGCAATATGGAGATGGTGATGAGGGTGCTGCTGATGATGATGGTGGTGATGATGATGATCCCGATGAAGTCCAGCTTGATGGTGGTGTTGATGGCGACGATCTCCCCTCTCCGGGAAGGAATTCCCCCTGGCAGAAATCTATCTGCCGGAGAGATCTTTCTCTCTCGGTGTTTTCCGCCCCGCAGATGCGGCGGAATCTTTCTGTGGTCGCTCCCTGAGTCTTAGGGTTTCGGGAGGATGATATACGCTAGAGGGGAGAGGCTAGAGTGGGCCAGGGTGGCCACACCACCTCCTGGCGCGGCCTAGGGCTGCCCGCGCCAGGGGGTGGTGTGGGCCCCCTGTGGCCCATCTCCACTCCGTCTTCTGGCATCCTTAGTCTTATGGAAAAATAGGATTTTCCGTATATTTTCCCGGATTTTCTGATCTTTGCAAAGTTTGCCTCCAAATAGCACCTTTTCCATCAGAATCCTGACTGCAGCGGTCCATGCTCCAAAAGTCATCAACCATGCAAAAACAGATGAAATAACATAAGTATCACCTCTCAATATGAAATAAATCAATGAATAATAGTGAATTAAGACATAGAATAGTGATGCAAAATGGACGTATCACTCATTATGGTGATGCTGCAAGTTTCCACCATGATTAGGCATGACTTAGTCTAGTAGCCCAGGCGTTTCTCTAACACACATTCAAACTCCATGATCTTACAAGTTCCACTTTTATTTCACACCGCCGGGATCCGTAAGGAAAAGAACATGATATCAACGTGGTACAAAGTACAAGTGCAATGTTGAAAGCATTCCCCATGAAACATGGTTCTGCTAATTTCAACTTATAAAGCGCAAGCATATACGCAACAAAGAAGGACCCAATGGTTCAAGTTTATTAGATGCAAAAAAGTAAAGTGTGTCATCAAGTTCGTGAGAGCCTTAATCACTAGTTTTCTCATAACAAGTTTAATTTTGAAGGTAAACAAAAGCATGAATATACTTGGAATAGCATAAGCTAGTAGGTAGGTATGGTGGACTCTTTGGAATAACTTTGTTTAGGGACTTGGATGCATGAGTGGAACTCATACTTGGTTGTGGAGGCTAGCAAAAGACTAGGAGCGACAAACTAAGAGAGAAATAATGGCCATAATCATGCAGAGCGAAAAAACATCATTGATCAAAGCATAAAGTGATACTACAAGTTGAAAACTAAAGGATCATAAAGGCTATGGTGACTTGAGATAGTCATAACATGGTGTGAGCATGCGCCAAGTCAACCCAAATATAGCATCAAAGGAGAATACCACTATACTATGCTTTAATATGCTAAAACAACGCATGATTCATCCAAGGCACATTAAGAAATCTCAATTGTCTATAACAAGTCATGCTACAGCAAAGAATACTAAGCATAAAGCCAAAACAATATCAAGCATGTCATGACAAAGCATAGGCCACAGTCAAAAACGAGCTCTTTTTACCACATAAGCATGAACTTTCCTACTCTTTTCCAAACCAAACCAAACTATTTGCAAACCAATGTATGAAAGAGGGGGTCCAACCAATCTATTCAGAAAACTAAGAAAACCAAAGCAAACGAAAAACCAAAACAAAAACAAAAAAAAAGACGCTCCAAGAACAACACAACTGTGCATGAAACAATAAAAATGAAGCGTTTGGAAGAAACCTGGGATTTTTATTGATGAAGAAGGGGTGCCTTGGGCATCCCCAAGCTTTGACGCTTGTACTTCTTGGATATTTCTTGGGGTGACACACGTGGCATCCCCAAGCGTGAGCTCTAGTCCATCCTTCATCTCATTACTCATTCCTTCCATACACCTAAATTTTTTCCTTCATACAAAACTTCACACAATCTTTATTAGCAACATTAGTGCACTCAAGATAAATAAGTCTTAAGGTTCAGTTCTAACACCAAATAAACTTCCATTAGAACACTAGATACTGTAGTAGTTCCCTCAAATAGCTCAATTCCCCAAAAGAACTCAAAAAGGAACCAACAAGAAGCAAATGCAGAAAATGGCAGAAATTTGTCAAAACAGACCAGTAGGTAAAGACGAATTTTTTCGAAGACCTTCTGTTGCTCAAATCAAAACGTGTTGAACTAACAAAAGTTATATAACAACTTGGGGCAGAAGCAAAAAAATTCATGCCTCAAAAAGACGTACAGAGATTTTACGCGAATTTTTACGGTGAAGCACAAAAATCTGTTTCGGGACAACAACTTTCCCAATCATTACTTCTATCTCATTAGAGGTTACTCTTGGCACAAAAAGCAAATAAAAAGGATAAGGAGCGGTTATTACAGAGGTAATAACTTCCAAGACTCATCTAAAACTTTTGGATTATCTCCCAATAAGTACTTTTCTTTAACGCCTTTAAGTTAGGCATAAGAAACAAGAAAAAGGATCAAGTGTTCTCAAATGAAGAAGCATTAAGATCAATACCAGAAATATTTTCAACAAGGCAAGGTATATCATCCAAATAAGTTCTAGAGAATCCTCTCTCAATGCTCTTTGGTTCACTATTCTCATCAAAAGGGTTTGTAGGAACAATCCAATCAAGATTCTTTTGTATGGCATCATGTATTGCTACTAGTTTGAAGGGTATTGGTATCTTAGGTTCCTCCCCATTAGGTTCGGTTTTGTTCATCTTTTCTCGTGTACCAACAACATTTACACATGAGCCTACCATATTGAAACATTCAAAGACTTTCCTAGCTTCCTTGGCAACATCATAGAACTCCTTAAACAAAGTTTCTAGACTAAAATCCCTCTTTTCAGGGTCCCCAATTTATTTAAGCTTAAGAAACATTATTTGCATTAAGGGGTTGAGGTTAACAAACCTAGCTTCTAACATGTGAATTAAAGAAGCTGCAGCAATCTCATAGTTTGGAGCAAGTTCTGCAAGGGATCTTTCCTCGGTATCCTCATGTTTACTAACATGATTAAAGAATTCTTCAATATTATCTTTCCCAATTATAGAACCACTACCAATTGAAAGATCTTTCAGGGTAAATTTAGGGATCATCATGGTGAGCTAAGGAGGAGGTGGCAACTAAAGGAGACTTAATTTTTGTGTGTTTTTGAATAAGAAAGCAAACTAGTAAAACTAATTTTTTTGTGTTTTTGATAAAGAAACAAGCAAACAAAACAAAAAGAAACTAAGAAAAACAAAAATAACAAATTAAAGAGATTGGTTATGAGAGACTCCCCTTGTGAGGATGTCCTTGACTCCCCGACAATGATGCCAGAAAAATGCTTGATAACTTTGTGTATGGCGCCAGAAAAATGCATGAGCGTGGTTGATGTAGAGCTCGTTGGGAACCCCAAGAGGAAGGTATGATGAGCATAGCAGCAAGTTTCCCTCAGTATGAAACCAAGGTTTAATCGAACCAGTAGGAGCAAGGAAACACCCCAAAGGTGTTACTAGCTGAGGTTTGGCAGGGCGCACTACCGGTGCTAGTAGCAACGGGGAGACCTGCACAACACAACCACAGAACTTTGTCCCCAACTTGCGATGAGGTTGTCAATCTCATCGTGTTTTGCGGAAAACAAAGGATTAAACGTATCGAATGGAAAGAAGTAAAAGTTTGCAGAAAGTAAACACAAAGTAGTAAAATATTGTAGATTGTCTGTAAAAGACAAGGACCGGGATCCATAGTTCACTAGAGGTGGCTCTCCTAAAGATATATAACATGCTGGGTGAACAAATTTAAGCGGGGCAATTGACAAACATCGAGAAAGCAATACATGCATATACTAATCATCTTGACTCCTTTCAGATTCGATTGGGCATTACAACATTATACATCGACCGCCATCCAACTGCATCTATGACTAATAATCCATCTTCAGGTTATCATCCGAACCCCCTCCAGTATTAAGTTGCAAGCAACAGATTATTGCTTTACGAACTGCGTGTAAAGTAAACAATACGATTGTTCTATGAACAAAGGATTGTTGTTTTCTCCCTAGTAGCAACATCACATCTAGTACCTTAGAGATTTCTGTCACTTCCCCAGATTACCAGAGGCATGAACCCACTATCGAGCATAAATACTAACTCTTCGAGTTGCTAGCATCTACTTGGCCAAGATAGCTACTAACAACGGAAAGCATGCAAGATCACAAATAACAAAGACATGATAGAATCAATAATAAATCTGAAATAGCATCTCAATATCCATCGGATCCTCGCAAACACAACATGCAGAATTACGAATAGATGATCTGGATCATGAACGGAGCTCACAAGATCTAGACATGAAAGCACAAAGGAGGAGAACCAGCCATCTAGCTACTACATGGATCCGTAGTCCAAGGATGAACTACTCACGCATCACACCGGAGGCTTGCATGGTGATGAAGAAGGCCTCCAGGGTGAATTCCCCTCTCCGGCAGGGTGCCGGGAAGAGCTTCAGATCCCTCCCGATATAGGGATGGAGATGACGGTGGCTACAGAATCTTTCGTGGATTTTTGATCGGGTACTTAGGGTTTACATCCCGAGGGCATCTTATAGTCGGAAGGGTAGGCCGAGTGGGTTCCAGGGGCCACCACACCACCCCCTGGCGCGGGCCAAGCCTGGCCGCGCGGCCAGGTAGTGTGGCCAGCCTCTGGCCCCTCTCCGTCTCGTATTCTTGCATCTGATGACTTCTAGAAAAATAGGCACTTTGGCTTTTGTCCCGTCCAATTCCGAGAATATTCATTTTCTGACTTTCCTGGAACCAAAAACAGCAGAAAACATGCAGCTGGCACTGTGCCTCTTGTTAATAGGTTAGTCCAAGAAATCATATGAAAAGTACTCCAAAGTGTGGACAAAACACAAGAAAGTGGATAAAACCAAGCATGGAACATCAAAAATTATAGATACATTTGCAATGTATCAACATCCCCAAGCTTAACTCCTGCTCGTCCTCGAGTAGGTAAGTGATAAAAATAAAGAATAAATTTTGAGGTGACATGCACCATCAAACACTTGATCAAAGTATTTGTAAAACATTCAAAGCTGGGATCATAGTACTTCAATCATAACATGAAAGACAAAGTTCTATCAATAAGACAAAGAAACTATGATGTAACATGAAAAGGCACAAACAAAAGATTCATGAATAACAATCCTTTGCAAGACGTTTGTTTGTTTCACATAAAGAAAACATAGCATAATAGTATTCAGCTTGTCCCTCATGGAGTAGCAAATATAAATGCATAGGACACCTTCAAAGTTCATAAGAGTGACTAGATACAAATAGTTTAAAACAAGCAATATCAAGTTATGCATCAATCAACTAGTCTTGGGACAATGCACATAGAACTAAGAATGGCCACTATGCTCTCAAAGTAGGTGCATAAAGATAGAAGGTGGAGACTCAATATAATGGTGGAAGAAAGGCCTTTATAAAAGGAAGTAGGGATTCAAGTCTCATAAAGAGCTTCCAAAAATTATGGTACTTATAGCTTTCAGCTCTCATTGCCCCTATCATAAGCATCTTTAAGGTGATTAAGGTTAAAGTGACACAACTAAGAGGATATCCTTGACAAGTTATAAACAGAAATCTCATGCCCCTTACTTACGAAGACCGATCCTCATGCTACTCAACTTTAGTCACGAGTAAGCTCTTGTCATTGTAAGTACATGTGTATCATTAAGAATAGCCAACGGGGTACCCCTTGCACATGATACGGGAGCTTTCCCATAATCAAAATAACAAGGCAAGCAGACAATGAGCATCTCAGCGATCTTTTTATTTGCTATTCGCATAGGTTTTTATTGAGGATGCTTCATAGAGTGCTCACTATGGTGATGCTGCAAGTTTCCACCATGATTAGGCATGGCTTAGGCTAGCGTCCCAGGCGTTTCTCTAACACATATACAAACTCCATGATCTTACAAGTTCCACATTTATTTCACACCACTGGGATTCGTAAGCAAAAGAACATGATATCAACGGGGTACTAAGTACAAGTGCAATGTTGAAATCGTTCCCCATGAAACATGGTTCTGCTAATTTCAACTTATAAAGCACAAGCATATACGCAAAAAAGAAGGACCGAATGGTTCAAGTTTATTAGATGCAAAAAAGTAAAGTGTGCCATCAAGTTCATGAGAGCTTTAATCACTAGTTTTCTCATAACAAGTTTAATTTGGAAGGTAAACAAAAGCATGAATATACTTGGAATAGCATAAGCTAGTAGGTAGGTATGGTGGACTCTTTGGAATAACTTGGTTTAGGGAGTTGGATGCATGAGTGGAACTCATACTTGGTTGTGGAGGTTAGCAAAAGACTAGGAGCGACAAACTAAGAGAGCAATAATGGCCATAATCATGCAGAGCGACAAAACATCATTGATAAAAGCATAAAGTGATACTACAAGTTGAAAACTAAAGGATCATAAAGTATACGGTGACTTGAGATAGTCATAACATGGTGTGAGCATGCGCCAAGTCAACCCAAATAAAGCATCAAAGGAGGATACCACTATACTATGCTTTAATATGCTAAAACAACGCATGATTCATCCAAGGCACATTAAGCTATCTCAATTGTCTATAAAAAGTCATGCTATAGCAAAGAATACTAAGCATAAAGCCAAAACAATATCAAGAATGACATGACAAAGCATAGGCCACAGTCAAAAACAAGCTCTTTTTACCACATAAGCATGAACTTTCCTACTCTTTTCCAAACCAAACCAAACTATTTGCAAACCAATGTATGAAAGAGGGGGTCCAACCAATTTATTCAGAAAACTAAGAAACTAAAGCAAACGAAAAACCAAAACAAAAACAAAAAAGAAGACGCTCCAAGAACAACACAACTGTGCATGAAACAATAAAAATGAAGCGTTTGGAAGAAACCTGGGATTTTTATTGATGAAGAAGGGGTGCCTTGGGCATCCCCAAGCTTTGACGCTTGTACTTCTTGGATATTTCTTGGGGTGACACACGTGGCATCCCCAAGCGTGAGCTCTAGTCCATCCTTCATCTCATTACTCATTCCTTCCATACACCTAAATTTTTTCCTTCATACAAAACTTCACACAATCTTTATTAGCAACATTAGTGCACTCAAGATAAATAAGTCTTAAGGTTCAGTTCTAACACCAAATAAACTTCCATTAGAACACTAGATACTGTAGCTCTTCCCTCAAAAAGTTCAATTCCCAAAAAGAACTCAAAAAGGAACCAACAAGAAGCAAATGCAGAAAATGGCAGAAATCTGTAAAAACAGACCAGCAGGTAAAGACGAAATTTTTCAAAGAACTTCTATTGCCCAAATCAAAAAGTGTTGAACTAACAAAAGTTATATAACAACCTTGGTTAGAAGAACAAAACTTCACGCCTCAAAAAGACGTTCAGAGATTTTACACAATTTTTACGGCGAAGCACATAAATCTATTTCGGGACAGCAACTTTCCCAATCATTACTTCTCTCTCATTAGAGGTTACTCTTGGCACAAAAAGCAAATTAAAAGGATAAGGAACGGTTATTATAAAGGTAATAACTTCCAAGACTCATCTAAAACTTTTGGGTTAACTCCCAATATGTACTTTTCTTTAACGCCTTTAAGTTAGGCATAAGAAACAAGAAAAAGAATCAAGTGTTCTCAAATGAAGAAGCATTAAGATCAATACAAGAAATATTTCAACAAGGCAAGGTATATCATCCAAATAAGTTCTAGAGGATCCTCTCTCAATGCTCTTTGGTTCACTATTCTCATCAAAAGGGTTTGCAGGAACAATCCAATCAAGATTCTTTTCTATGGCATCATGTATTGCTACTAGTTTGAAGGGTATTGGTATTTTAGGTTCCTCCCCATTAGGTTCGGTTTTGTTCATATTTTCGCGTGTACCAACAACATCTACACATGAGCCTAGCATATGGAAACGTTCAAAGACTTTCCTAGCTTCCTTGGCAACATCATAGAACTCCTTAAACAAAGTTTCTATAATAAAATCCCTCTTTTCAGGGTCCTCAATTTCTTGAAGCTTAAGAACCATTATTTGCATCAAGGGGTTGAGGTTAACAATCCTAGCTTCTAACATGTGAATTAAAGAAGCTGCAGCAATCTCATAGTTTGGAGCAAGTTCTGCAAGGGATCTATCCTCAGTATCCTCATGTTTACTAACATGATTAAAGAATTCTTCAATATTATCTTTCCCAATTATAGAACCACTACCAATTGAAAGATCTTTCAGGGTGAAATTAGATATCAACATGGTGAGCTAAGGAAGAGGTGGCAACTATAGGAGACTTAATTGTTTTGTGTTTTTGAATAAGAAAGCAAACTAGTAAAACTAAATTTTTTGTGTTTTTGATAAAGAAACAAGCAAACAAAACAAAAAGTAACTAAGAAAAACAAAAATAACAAAGTAAAGAGATTGGTTATGAGGGACTCCCCTTGTGAGGATGTCCTTGACTCCCCGGCAATGGTGCCAGAAAAATGCTTGATAGCTCTGTGTATGGCGCCAGAAAAATGCATGAGCGTGGTTGATGTAGAGCTCGTTGGGAACCCCAAGAGGAAGGTATGATGAGCACAGCAGCAAGTTTCCCTCAGTATGAAACCAAGGTTTAATCGAACCAGTAGGAGCAAGGAAACACCCCAAAGGTGTTACTAGCTAAGCTTTGGCAGGGCGCACTACCGGTGCTAGTAACAACGTCGAGACCTGCACAACACAACCACAGAACTTTGTCCCCAACTTGCGATGAGGTTGTCAATCTCACCGTGTTTTATGGAAAACAAAGGATTAAACGTATCGAATGGAAAGAAGTAAAAGTTTGCAAAACGTAAACACAAAGCAGTAAAAGATTGTAGATTGTATGTAAAAGACAAGGACCGGGATCCATAGTTCACTAGAGGTGGCTCTCCTTAAGATAGATAACATGCTGGGTGAACAAATTACAGCGGGGCAATTGACAAACATTGAGAAAGCAATACATGCATATACTAATCATCTTGACTCCTTTGAGGTTCGATTGGGCATTACAACATTATACATAGACCGCCATCCAACTGCATCTATGACTAATAATCCACCTTCAGGTTATCATCCGAACCCCCTCTAGTATTAAGTTGCAAGCAACAGATTATTGCTTTACGAACTGCGTGTAAAGTAAACAATACGATTGTTCTATGAACAAAGGATTTTTGTTTTCTCCCTAGTAGCAACAACACATCTAGTACCTTAGAGATTTCTGTCACTTCCCCAGATTACCAGAGGCATGAACCCACTATCAAGCATAAATACTAACTCTTGGAGTTGCTAGCATCTACTTGGCCAAGATAGCTACTAACAATGGAAAGCATGCAAGATCACAAATAACAAAGACATGATAAAATCAATAATCAATCTGAAATAGCATCTCAATATCCATGGGATCCCCGCAAAAACAACATGCAGAATTACAAATAGATGATCTTGATCATGGACGGAGCTCACAAGCTCTAGACATTAAAGCACAAAGGAGGAGAACCAGCCATCTAGCTACTACATGGATCCATAGTCCAAGGATGAACTACTCACGCATCACACTAGAGGCTTGCATGGTGATGAAGAAGGCCTCCAGGGTGAATTCCCGTCTCCGGCAGGGTGCCGGGAAGAGCTTTAGATCCCTCCCGATCTAGGGGTGGAGATGACGGCGGCTACAGACTCTTTCGTGGATTTTTGATCGGGTACTTAGGGTTTACATCCCGAGGGCATCTTATAATCGGAAGGGGACGCCGAGGGGTTGCCAGGGACCACCACACCACCCCCTGGTGCGGGCCAAGCCTGCCAGTGCGGCCAGGTGGTGTGGCCGGCCTCTAGCCCCTCTCCGTCTCATATTCTGGCATCTGATGACTTCCGGAAAAATAGGCACTTTGGCTTTTGTCCCATCCAATTCCGAGAATATTCATTTTCTAACTTTCTTGGAACCAAAAGCAACAAAAAACAGGCAGCTGGCACTGTGGCTCTTGTTAATAGGTTAGTCCAAGAAATCATATGAAAAGTACTCCAAAGTGTGGACAAAACACAAGAAAGTGGATAAAACCAAGCATGGAACATCAAAAATTATAGATACATTTGCAATGTATCAGTTTCCTCTAGACTTCAGGTTTCCCGCTACGATTGGGGTAGCTTGGACGGGACATCGGGGGTTTGTTGTTTCTTGGGGCATATCCTGTAGACGGGTTGGGGCGATACTTTTGAGTATTGTGGGATCTAGTATGGGGCATCATGCTACGCTTGCGATTCTCATTGGCTTGGTTGATCTTCCCTTCCATCTGAATGGCAGAGTCTACTAGTTCTTCTAGATCTCCAAAACGGATGTTGACTAAAACAGTCTGCATCTCATCATGCAATCCATTCAGGAACATTTCCTTCTTCTTGGCTTCAGTGTTAATCTCACTGGGGGCATATCTAGCTAGCAACAGAAATTTGTCACGGTACTCCACTACCAGCATCCTTCCTTGCTTCAGTTCCCTGAACTCATCTCTCATCCTGGTGACCTAACCTTGGGGCACATGGGTGCAGCTGAACTTGATCTTGAATGCTTCCCAAGTCATCATCTGACCATCGTTCATGGTACGAGTGCTATTCCACCAGGCTCTTGCATCTCCTACCAGATAATGGGTGGCAAACAGCGCTTTATCATTAGCTTCAACTCCTGCGACCTCCAGATTGTTCTCCATAGTTTGCAGCCAGTCATCAGCATCTAAGGGATCCTCAGACTTATTAAAGATAGGTGGGTTGGTATTCTGAAAGTTCTTGAGCTTGGATCCATGGTGATCTTGGTTTCAGTGACCTTGGTTATTGTGGGACATCTGAGCTATCTGTTGAAGAGTGGCTAGGTTGGCTTAGCGTTCGGCTCTACTAGCTTCACGGTCAGAAACTAGCATTTGCAGAATCTGCAACATCGGGTCCTGAGATGAGCTGCTTCCTCCGGGTTTCCACGAGTCATCTTAAGATTGAGATAGATAATGAGATAAGAGGGAATTTTCTAAGGTTCCTAGTTTTGTTTCAAAAGCTTTAAACTTTTAGTTTAACTCAGGTTTTGCAAAATAACAACTTCCTCTCATTCATTCATTCATTCAAAGCACACAATACAAACACACACTACAACACAAATAGGAAACAGATGGTTTTAAGAACCATTATGTGAAACTACGATATAGTGGGACTGGTACAACTCATTCCTATGGTAGTGATCAAGTGCATCTAATCATCATCAATGAAGTTGGAATCATCATCATTAGTGTGGAACTCCATGGCATCATCCTCTAGGTAGTCGTTGTCATCACTGAGGTAAGAGTAAAGATCTCCCTGGATATCTTCACCTTCCTCCTCCTCCTTTGCTTCAAGCTAGACTTCCTATTCACGGATGGTCTTCTTGAGAGCGGCCACCTTCTTGCGAAGATGATCGATGGTGTGATCCTTCTTGTTGCAATGATGACAAAGTGATTGGCGCTCCTTGGCGAGAATGGCGAGAGTCTGGTCCTTCTTGACGGCAATGGCAAGGTTGTGGTTGGCGTAGGCGTGAGCGTTGTCCAACTCCTTCTGTCTATCATAAAGCATGAAGTCAAGATTGTCCACCTGGTGCTTCAGCTCCGGGTGTCCTAGCATCTCCAAGGGCACTCCCATAGAATCACGCCTTGCGAAGTGAGCCAAGAGAGTTCCCTGGACCAAGTTGATGTTTTGCCACACAGACGGGCAAGAGCTTCATGCATAGCCTTGGCTAATCCATCTAGCCAGTTGTTCTCACGCAAGGTGAATTGGATCTTCTCACAAGTGGGTGCTTCCATCTTGCCTATGAGATCTGCAACTATCAACCATTGTAGATCTCCTCCTAGGTGATCGTTGAGTTGTGCCCCAAAGAATTCTGGGTGCGGACGCTCAAGATACTCTGACAATGCATCTAGGTCCCTCTCAAAGATCAGCTGGCCTCTGTTGCCCAGCTGGTAGAACTTGCAATACTGGACTTCCATCTATAAGAATTTAGGGTGAGTAAGTTAGTGAGGTGATCAAGTGTGTCAAACTTTATGTAGTAAGTGCAAGAAGTTTTTGGAGGAACATGATTTTTTTTGAAAGAATCAAGGAAAAGAGTGAGAATAGGTTTTCATAAATACTCACTTCTTTTGTTTTGAAACTAAGTTTTTTGGTTCAGACGTCCATTCTAACTAAGGTATCTTGGTCAGGATGGCTCTGATACCAACTTGTCAACACCCGGATTTTTAATCCCAGATGCCTGTTTTGCCATACCTCGCAATCCCAGGATTACCATTTTTGTGAGACATAACATAATTGGTACCACAGTACATCATCCATTACAAACCATAATAAGGTCTTACAAATAAAGGATCTGATGATCCAGTCTTAATACAAATCAAGCAGTAGAACAGAAATGTAGTAGGGGCTCCATCTATAGGGTCACAAGCAATGCTGACGATGGGAGATGATCCTAGTTGTCGTAGATGTCCTGCTGTCCATCATCCTGGTAGTCCTCCTCATAGTATGGCCACGATAATAGCTAGGGACAAATCCATGAGTACTCTTTAAGTACTCGCAAACTATCCCTAACAAGTAAGGTAGCTCTAGTAGGAATCTTAAGCTCTAGGTTTATTTGCAAAAAGCCAGGTTTATCTAAAACTGAGTTTAGAAGTAAAGAAAACTAAGTTAACATTCTAAATCACTTTAAGTGCGAATCTAGTATTCATATCCACAACCCTGTTGTGGTCAAGTCAAAATCATAGTTCCATTCACAAGTCTTTTTGAAAACATCTGACGATGGAATAGTATGGCCACTCCAACTATCCATTACCGCGGATGCGGCTATTTGAATAGTGTGACACTCTATAGAGGTGGTACACTTTCACCACAAAATTCGATACATCCGTCAGGGATAACCCTAAATCATCATACATAGTATGCGGATAATCAATCACAACCTTTCAATTACACACTCTAGTATAGGCACCTCCCCTATGAGCTTGGCCTCCCAGCCATGGCCATCTGCCATCCTAGGCACTTCATAGGTGGACATTCACACTCACGAGGTAGCCTCGGTCAACCTCTTCCACGAGGGAAGCCATACTAAGGCATATAAACTTCCATCTAAGCCCTACCTAATTCGGGTATTGTGGTTGTATGGTAAAATTGGAATGGTATCACATCTAAACCCATCCATCAGTTTTTATAAAAGGGCTAAGGCTCATGCCTCAACGTTTTCATCATCAAACCATTGTGTCTCTCAACACATGTCAAAATATTTCAATAGAATGAATCATCATTCCAAGGTTTTCATCATCATTTTCACCAAGTATTCCCATCTAAAGTGATCAACTTTTATGCTTAGCGCTAGCCACTAAAGTTGAGGGTATTCACTAATGAGGGGTGCTAATCTCCAATATCATGCCATGGAATGACATCTAAGTATCACTAGTTAGGCCTAGTTTTATACTCTTTATGGTATCTATTCTATTTTTACAATACTCAGAAAGCACTAACTAAAAGTAAATACTTTGGTAAAGTAAACGAATAAAGCTTGCAAGTAAAACTTGGGATTGGTATAATCAAAGTTGTATAACGAAAGCATGCCTAATGCATTTTTCTTAAGTTATCAAGTTTGCAAGTATTAGCGTGCATAGTTCTAGCTTGCATAGTTAAGAAACTTGCAAGTGTTAGCTTGTCTTGAATAGTGTAGTGGTCGAAGTTTTCTTCTTCTTCTTGGTAGTACTCCTCCTCCTCATATCCCGGGTCGGTACTATCATCTATAAATGAAAACGAGGTACAAAATCACCAAACAATACTTAAATAGTTCTATTTAGCACACTAAGGCTCACACTTGATGATCTAGCATCATCATAATCATCACATGAATTAAAGACTTAATCTTGTTTATCTTATTTTAGAAAAGTAATTTCTACTCATTAATAAATAATTAAGATTTAATATTCTCCAATTAAAATATGGGATCATGTTGAAACATGTAATCACCACATATTCTAATACATGGGAATATGATTTAAAGTGTTGGTCATATTTTATTAATTTTAAGATTATCATTTATTAGAATTAAAGTGACTAGAAATATCTACATAGCATTCTTTTGGTACTAGTCCAATGTCACTGCATGCAAACCTAAATATTTTTACATATTTAGATAGATCTTGTAAAATGTGATTTTTGAGAATTGGAATCAACTCAAAAGCATTTAAGGTTGATTTTTGAAAAATGTTTGAATGTGGAAAAGTCTATGTCTTGTTATTTTTACTATAGATGATCTATAATTTCAAATGAGTTGAATCCAACGGGCTTGGATAGATAATTTAATTACCTTTCTAAAAAAATTGGAATCATGCAATTTGGTTCAATGAATCTCTCTGAATTGATTTCTGAATCTATTGACAAAATCTGGTTTTAACTAAATTGGAAAATACTTATTTGAATTCACAGGCCTATGCGGGAAACTAAACGGTCCAACCCAATCTACACTACACGGTGTAGAGGGCTGTTGACAGAACGGACCCACTAGTCAGCGACTCAGTCCACGCGAAGCGGTATCATTAAATCTAGGTCGTGCGATTAGAAGACGATCTAACGGCGGAAGTTCATCGTCGATGACGAACAGCTCTGGCGAGGTCTAAACCCTAACGCGGCGGTGGGGGTCGTTTGAGGCTCACCTGGGCTCCAGCTAGGGTCAGCGATGGGGGCAAACGGCATTGTCGATGACGGCGGTTCGAATGGTGGTCGTGGCAGCTACTAGGGCGGCTCCAATCGATGACTCCTCTTCTCCTCTGCAGCGGCGGGCTCCGGCCAAATTCCGGCGATGCGGTGCTCGCCTTGTTCCGGGAAAGGGTGTGGGATTGTCTATGAGGAGTGGGGAGTGTGTTGGTGTGGAGAATGGAGGCAGAGGGGGCCTCTATTTATACACCGGCGAAGGGACATTGTGGCATGGGCTCGGGCTCGTCGGTGACGATGATATAGGCGACCAACGGCGCGGCTGAGGGTAGGGGCAGTGCGGTGTTCCCTAGCGGTCATCACTGGCTTAAAGGCGCGGCACGGGGCGACATGGAACGGTCGGGCGTGTGCGGTGCTCTGCGCAGGAGCGGCGGTGTTCAAGACGGCGCACGGGTGATACGGGTCATGCGGCGGCGAACGGGGGTGTCCGGGAGGTGGCTGTGATCATGGCGAGTGTGCGCGTGCGCGGAGAGAGCGAGGCGCGGTCTGTGCGAGCTGATCGGCTGCGGCGCTCTGGCGCGCTCTCGGCACGGCGTAGAGAGAGTGGGTGCACCGCTGCTGGGGTGGTCCAGGGCCTGGCTGTGGTCCAGGGCCTGGCTGTGGTCGTGGGCTGGACAGGGGGTGGCGGTGGATGGTCACCTGTCTGGTGCTCGTCGTGGGACAGGGCGGCGTGGTCTCTAGCGCTCTGTCCACGGTCGTCCAGAGAGGCTGGCTTCGGGCGGCGGCGCACTGGTGCAAAACAGCTAAGGAGGAGCGTGTCTGGTGCTGCTAGACACTGGGCGAGACAGGGGGAGTGTAATGGGGGCATTTGGTCTAGTGATAACTGCTCAAACAGTGAAGTTAGGCAGTGATTTAAATTGTTTCTACAAGGTGTTTGTCTTAATGGCCGCATGAGATTTAGTTTGAAAATTTTGAATGAAATTTGGTGAGTGTTTGGATCTTATGCTTGAGTGTCTATGGTTGCTTGGAAAAGGCAAGGTGAATTCATTTAGTTGGTTTTTTCAAAATGGTGATCTTACCATATGAACTAGATTCAAATTTGAACTACCCTTTAAATAGATTTGAAAATAGTTTTGGTGAGTTTGTAAAGTGGGCCTTGGTTCACTTTTACTTGGTCTAGCAAGGGGTTAAAAGAAGTGGAATTGTTTTTGTTAGAAATTCTTTCCTAGGAACACTCAAAGTGGCCTAGTTGTTAACTTTGGTCAAAATGACCATTTGCTTATTTCATTCTTATTTGATTTCTTTTTCTTTTGATTTTGTTTGTAATTGGCCTAGATGATGTAATATTCATCCTTAAACCATTTCTTATCATTGGTAGAAATCAAACATGGCAATTTCACTCAATCACACATTAATGCAAACACACATGCATTCATATAGATTTTTGGAATAAAAGTTTTTGTTAACCTTAAATTTAGGTGATTAGAACTTGATAAACTTGATTAACATTTTTGGGGTGTTATATATTCTGGCATTGGTGGTTTTTTAAAACTTAATCTACGTGGATTGTGTCGCATGCAAATGGCACAGCCATAATTTATAAAGTGGAAGCACGTACACCCTGTTACTAGAGATCCGGAAGCTTCGTCAGATGCAGGGGATGTAGGAGCAGGGAGGTGGTGAGATAGACGGGCTCAAGATTATGCTAGAAAGTGGTACCGATTTCCTCATTATCTGGACATTATCGGTTGCCATTGTTGTTTATGTTGCCATGTTGTTGTGCATCAGCTGAAATAAGTTGTTGTTCCGTGGAGTGTAGCAGCTTAAATAATTTATTTCTGTGCCACTAATATTCCATCGAATCTAGAGACCTCCTGCCCCTCAGCAATGAGAATATCATTTTGTGGCCCGAAAGTTGGGGTGTCCAGACAACGCGGTACCCAAGTTCCCTGAAATCAGCCGGGATGACTACAGTTGGTGTGCCAAATACTCAGAGGGTATTTTTCGGCAAGAATTCAACTTTACGTTTCAATATAAAAAATCAGGCTAACAGCCGTCAAGTTCCCGCCCCCCTCCGTGTCAGTTCTCGCCGTTATATTGCTCCTATCGCTCACATCGCTTAGGTGTCAATTAGGCTTGCAGCGTTGGCGCCTGCATCCATTACGCGTCTTCTTCTTCCCGGAGCGGCAATCTGTGGGGTGAGCAGCCATGGCGCGGAGCTAGGATGTGGACGAACCTGCTTAGCTCTCCTCCCTGTAGGCTTGCAGCGTTGGCGCCTACATCCATTACGCGTCTTCTTCCCCGGAGCGGCAATCTGTGGTAGCGGCCCTTGCGCAGAGCTAGGACATGACGAAGCTGCTCGGCCCCGCTCTCCTCCCCATCCTGAGTCGGAGCTCGCCCTCACCGTGGACGCACCCAGGGCACGGTGTGGGGGTGAGAATTGGTTCCCGGTGAGATCTATCACCTTGTCGACCATGCTCGGTTATGTTTTCCTCCTCTAGAATTCGAGCTCGCCGTCGCCGTAGTTGCACCCGCACCAATTCTGCCACCTCTGCCGAGGTCTCTGTGGTAGCTCAAGTTCTAGGGCTCTCCAAGTTCTGCCATGTTGGGCCTGTAAGTGTTGTTGTATGTTAAACTAGCAAATCTCTTTTGTTCAAATCTCTTGGGCTGTACCAACTTCATATTCTCGCAGGAAGTGGCCCCACTTGTTGAACCGGCGGCACTTCCACGATCTCCACGTAACCACGGTGAGTTCTCGAACCGAAAGTTGCAGTTCCCACGTTTCTTCTGTAGTCATTCCTCTTCCTCAGTCATTCCTCTACAGTTTTTCCTGGGCGCTTCTTCTTCCTCTGTTCTGGAACCGTCGGTTCATCTTCTTCTTCCTCTCGCATGAAGTTCCTTGCAGGCATTTCCTTTCACCCATTTCCTTGCAAGCATGGACGATGGGAAACACACAACAGAGGCCCACTTGGTCCCTGCCCATGGCACCACGACTTTGATAGTGGTGTACACAAATGATGGAGCGACTGTGGAGACAACTCTTGCCAGGTTTGAGCAATTGCTTGAGATAGAGAAGCACAAGTTTGTGGGGCTATACTTTGAGTACACCCATGCAAATAAGTAAAAAAAGCCTCCACAAGAGATCGCTGTCGTGCAAATCGCCATACATGAGGAGGTCCTTGTTTAACACTTCTGTAGGTATGTGAAATTTAAATTTGAGATCACCACTTCTGCATCCTTTGTTCCCTTACATCCCTAGAACCATCTAAGTGCAGGAGTAAACCAACTGAGATGCATTGTCCGGCTCTGGTCAAGTTCTTGTGTAGAAAAGGGATAACTTTCACTAGCGTGGATATCACAAATGACACAATTATGCTTTCTCGTGCGTTGATAAAAATCCCAGATGGGCACCACATCGACATCCAAAATTTGTACAAGATCAAAGAATACCGAGCGAAGGATGGCATGGGTGATCTGGCAGTGGAAATCATCGATAAATCCTATGAAAACTAAAGAAATTAAAGCGACTCGATCACGACTACTAGGAGTGGAAGCCGATGAGCCAGGTGCGCCTCGAGTATGCAGCCAGAGAGCCCTACATGGCGTACGAGTTGTACAGTAAGCTCATTACCATGAAAGATGGGATGTTTAAGGGGGGGTTTTTTGTGAGAGAGTTATGCCATGGTTGCAAGCTAGCCCAGGAGAAGAAGCGCGAGGAGGACAGAAAGTGGTTTCAGGACAAGCAAGGATCTTGGGACGGTGGCGACATCAAGCGGTTGAAGGGGAAGCAAGTCAAGGACGACAACAAGTGGTGGTGATACATTATGTGTGTGAACTAGATTTTAGTTTCTAGTTTATTATGTGTGTGATACATTTAGTTACTTCAATACAAAATTTAGACCAATTTAACTTGTTGATGTATTCCTTGAAAATTATAATATAAACGAGCACTAGAAATATTTTGTAGTGTGCATGAGCATGATCAGTAAATATAATTGAACACTAGAAACTTTAAGGCACTCCATATAAAGGAGTAGATTAATATAGAAGGTTCACCAGAGACACCACGGATATATTTTCTTACATGCCACACACAGGTAATAACTAACTAGAACAAAATAAAAGCAGGGGCTGCAGCAGGAGGCCGGGACACGGAGACGCCTAGCAGGGCAAGGGTTTATCAGCAGGAGGCAGCGACAGACTAGTCGATGGGATACATGCCACTCCTGACATACTCCCAGAGGAATTTTCCGTAGGTTGCGTGCCGCGCCAAGGTAATCGGCCTATGGCTTCTTCCTCCGCCTCTGCCAACAACCTCCGCGTGCTGGATCATGCGTTTGAGGTCCACGTTGATTGCTCTGCCACAGAATGGGCAAAATAGTCTCCCCTACGGTGGAAACGGATTAGCCCACACCGTAACCTCCTCAGCACGTAGCGGCTCTTGTTGTCCCTAGATACCTTGCTATCGTCCACTTCGTCATCATCCTCTTGTTGATTTTTGAGAACATAACTTAGAACTCATACATATGATTGAATTGTATTACAACTCAAGAATTGACAACATGTATATGTAAGACAATGTATCCGTGGATATCAAAGATAAAGCATCTCAGCAATAGTTTGATCGGTTCATATATCATTTCATCTCAACACAATGACAAAATAATTGCATCAGAGTGAATGTAGGATAAATCTAGGGGCCTCATAAGTTTCTTCAGGGATGGAGTCAGTGAACCAAGTAACAATTGCACAACCTGTAATGTTGTTGTACATCGCCCCAAGTTCACTAACTCATCCCTGAAAAAATCTGACACCAATGTGTCTGCCTCTATTTTGGGAAAAATTTGAATCATTGGCCACAATAAGAAATTGAAATGTAATCATACAAAACATTATTTAGGGATATACATAGTCAGGTACAACAACAAGCCTAAATATTGTAATTATAAATAAAAAACCAAACAATTAATCTTCAGGTACATGTTAAAAATACTTATGATCAAAACCATTCATATACATATGCATCATACCAATCATTAAAAGATCAGAAACAATTCAAGGATCATATATGTAGTTCCATATGAGAATAAATCTAGGGCCTCATAATTTGTTTCAGAGATGGAGTTGACGAACCACAGTACCAACAGCACAACCTATATTTTTTGTGTGCATTGCTGCCTCAGGTTCACCATCCCATCCCTAAAACACGACACCGTCATAGGTGTCTCCCCTTGAACTCTTTTGGGGCAAATTTCAATCATCGGCCTCGGTGACAAACTAAAATGTAATTCCTATACACTGTGAATGCATGGAATAGATAATTCGAATATCATAGTTCTATGAATGAAGAATAAAGATTGCGGCCTCATAAGTTTATTCAGGGATGGCGTGAGAGAACCAAGTAACAATTGCATAGCTTATATTGTTCTTGTACGTGGTCCCAGGTTCGCTCACTCATCCCTGAAAAAATCTAACACCAATGTGTCTGCCTCTCTTTGGGGTAAATTTGAATCATTGGCCACAATAAAAAATTGAAATGTAATCGTACAAAACAATATTCAGGGATATACATAGTCAGGTACAAAAACAAGCCTAAATATTGTAATTATAAATGAAAAACCAAACAATTCATCTTCAGGTACATGTTAAAAATACTTATGATCAAAACCATTCATATATATATGCATCATACCAATCATTAAAAGATCAGAAACAATTCAAGGATTATATATGTATTTCCATATGAGAATAAATCAAGGGCCTCATAATTTGTTTTAGAGATGGAGTTGGCGAACCAAAGTACCAACAGCACAACCTATATTGTTTGTGTGCGTTGCTGCTTCAGGTTCACCAACCCATACCTAAAACACGACACCATCATACATATCTCCCCATGAACTCTTTTGGGGCAAATTTCAATCATCGGCCTTGGTGACAAACTAAAATGTAATTCTTATACACTATGAATGCATGGAATAGATAATTCAAATATCGTAGTTCTATGAATGTAGAATAAAGATAGCAGCCTCATAAGTTTCTACAGAGATGGCGTAAGCGAACCAAGTAACAATTGCATAGCTTATATTGATCTTGTACATGGCCCCAAGTTCGCTTACTCATCCCTGAAAAAATCTGACACCGATGTGTCTGCCTCTCTTTGGGGCAAATTTGAATCATTGGCCACAATAAGAAATTGAAATGTAAGCATACAAAACAATATTCAGGAATATACAAATGCATCATACAACGCATTCATAGATCAGAAACAATACAAAGATTATATATTTAGGTTCCATATGAGAGAAAAATTAGGGCCTCATTTTTTTAGCGATAGATTCGGAGAACCAAAATACCAACAGCACAACCTATATTGTTTATGCGCATTGCTGCCTCAGGTTCACTAAACATCCCTAAGAAAACGACACCATCAGATGCCCCTGCACTATTTTGGGGAAAAATTGAATCATTGGGCTCAGTAAGGAATAGAAATCTAGTGTTATAGGCCTACTGTGTATCGAAATCAACACTCAACTAGTAAACTCAACTAGATGGCAGATGAGCAGATTGGGGTTTTGTGACTAGACGGATTGGGGTTTTGTGACTAGATGGCAGATGCATCAATCAACCGATCGAATCATATATATACTACCCTACTTCAAGAGCAAAAGAATATGTACACGATTGAGAAAATCCTATGTATGAACAGTGAAAACTACGGCTGTGACTAGAGAAGCTGGCAATGTAGTACCTCGGACTCCACATCAGGGACCTCCTCCTCGAACTCATCATTCGCTGCAATTGCGTCGAAGATTTCTTGTACGGCGATGGGGTCGTCGATGTAGATCACCAGATTGCCTCCGCCTACCGCCTACCCTCCATCTAGATCTGCCGCTGGCACCACGACGTTGTCGTCCACCTGCTACTCGGCGGCGGCTACTACCTGCTGCTCAGCGGCGATGGCTACCACCTGCTGCTCGGCGGCGACGGCTACCACCTGCTGCTCGGTAGCGACGGCTACCACCTGCTTCTCGGTGGCAACGGCTACTGGCTGGATGGATGAGCTCGCACCCTCGACGGCGCGGCGACGAGCGGCGTTTGTGCCTGGAGAAGACGCCTCCGCCTGCTTGGCGACGACCAAGCCATCTGCTACTGCGCCTTCAACTGGTTTCACCTCTGGCTCGTCTCCACGTGTACGCTTTATGGCGAAGGGAAGGAGATAGTGCAAATGAGGGAGCTTCGGCGCACGTGGCAGGTGTAGATTGGGGTCTTGGGACTAGACAGACTAGGGGAAATGACACGAGCTCATGGAAGACGAAGGTCGAGGGGGGTTATAAACACCAGACCGTTCGTAGTCCTCGAGTAGACACGTGTGGTGGGCGGGGGGCTACCACGATCTCCACCCTTTTTTCGGTTCCTTTTTTTTGAAACAGCCATGATCTCCACTTTAGAGCTGCATTGAAAACACGCTCATGGCAGACCTCGATTCCACTGCATGCAAGTGGCGTGGAACCAATTTCTAGCAACGTTAGATCTACTCGGGGGGAGGCCTTGACTCATGGAAGTTACTAGCGGTAGGGCCCAGTTGGAGTTGAGATTGAGAGCGCTGCGTAAAAATGGGATATATCTTATTAAAATCAAGTGGCAATAAATTGCAACGTCCCATCGACAACCATGCACTCGATGACCCCATTGCCATGTGCATGTGTTGTAGTAGCAGTAATAGGATTTTTAGACTTGATTAAACTTGACATGACTGCTCGAAGACTTTTTCCATGGACGGCATCGTGTTCCTTCCTATAGAAGTCTCACTGAGGGAGACATTTGTGCTGTCTCACGCTGTACTATGAAGGGCACGACGTGTGCAACGATCGTCGTTGGATCACACAGAATCAACGGTTGGTGTGCACGATCCGTGTCAGAACTGTGACAACCAATCAGGGAGTAGCAGACAGGATGAGCACAGGTTTGGGCTTCTACGAAAGATAGAGAGAGGGGGGGCACAACTAAGTAGTACCACATAAAACAAAGGGCAAAACTGAGTAGTATAAAAATGGAAAGTGTCTTATACAATGAAATACATTGTGGAATACATCAAATTATGCCAAGATAGATCCACTAGAGTTCATTGCATGTCTGTTACTTCTATAAACCACACATGGATCCACCGGTGTCATTGCATGTCTGTTCTTTTCATGAACCACACCCAGTGTCATTTCATGTCAGTTCTTTTCATAAACCACATAAGGATCCACCAGTGTCATTGCATGTCTATTCTTTTCACAAACCACATGCACTATCATTGCATGTCTGTTCTTTTCATGAACCACACAAGGTGTCATTGCATGTGTGTTCCTCTAGACAAACCACATAAGGATCCACCAGTGTCATTGCAAGTCTATTCTTCTCACAAAACACATAAGGATCCACCAGTGTCATTGCATGTCTGTTCTTTTCATGAACCACACCCAGTGTCATTGCGTGTTTGTTCCTCTAGAAAAACCACATAAGTCATTGCATAACTGTTCTTTTCATGAACCACACCCAGTGGAATTGCATGTGTGTTCCTCTAGACAAACCACATAAGGATCCATCGGTGTCACTACATGTCTGTTCTTTTCATGAACAACATAAGGATCCACCAGTGTCATTTGGATGTGTGTTCTTCTCATGAACCACACATGGATCCACCAGTGTCATTGCATGTCTATTCTTTTGATGAATCACATCTAGAGTCATTGCATGTCTGTTACTTCCCTAAACCACACATGGATCCACCGGTGTCATTGCATGTCTGTTCTTTCCATGAACCACACCCAGTGTCATTGCATGTCAGCTCTTTTCATGACCCACATAAGGATCCACCAGTGTCATTGCATGTTTGTTCTTCTCACAAACCACATAAGGATCCACCTGTGTCATTGTATGTCTGTTCTTTCCATGAACCACACCCGGTGTCATTGCATGTGTGTTCCTCTAGACAAACCACATAAGGATCCACCGGTGTCACTGCATGCCTGTTCTTTTCATAAACCACATAAGGATCCACCAGTGTCATTGGATGTGTGTTCTTTTCATGAACCACACCCAGTGTCATTGCATGTCAGTTCTTTTCATGAACCACATAAGGATCCACCAGTGTCATTGGATGTGTGTTCTTCTCATGAACCACACATGGATCCACCAGTGTCATTGCATGTCTCTTCTTCTCACAAACCACATAAGGATCCACCAGTGTCATTGTATGTGTATTCTTTTCATGAACCACACCCAGTGTCGTTGCACGTGTATTCCTCTAGACAAACCACATAAGTCATTGCATGTCTGTTCTTTTCATGAACCACATAAGGATCCACCAGTGTCATTGGATGTGTGTTCTTTTCATGAACTACTCCCAGTGTCATTGCATGTTAGATCTTTTCATGAACCACATAAGGATCCACCAGTGTCATTGCATGTATGTTCTTCTCACAAACCACATAAGGATCCACCGGTGTCATTGCATGTCTGTTCTTTTCATGAACCACAGCTAGTGTCATTGCATGTGTGTTGCTCTAGACAAACCACATAAGTCATTGTATGTCTGTTCTTTTCATGAACCACACCCGGTGTCATTGCATGTGTGTCCCTCTAGACAAACCACATAAGGATCCACCATTGTCACTACATGCCTATTCTTTTCATGAACCACATAAGGATCCACCTGTGTCATTGCATGTGTGTTCTTTTCATGAACCACACCCAGTGTCATTGCATGTCTGTTCTTCGCAAAAACCACATAACGATCCACCGGTGTCATTGCATGTCTGTTCTTTTCATGAACCACAGCTAGTGTCATTGCATGTGTGTTCCTCTATATAAACCACATAAGTCATTGCATGTCTGTTCTTTTCATGAACCACTCCCGGTGTCATTGGATGTGTCTTCCTCTAGACAAACCAAATAAGGATCCACCGGTGTCACTGCATGTCTATTCTTTTCAGGAGCCACATAAGGATCCACCAGTGTCAATGGATGTGTGTTCTTTTCATGAACTATACCCAGTGTCATTGCATGTCAGTTATTTTCATGAACCACATAAGGATCCACCAGTGTCATTGGATGTGTGTTCTTCTCATGAACTACACATGGATCCACCAGTGTCATTACATGTCTGTTTTTCTGACAAACCACATAAGGATCCACCAGTGTCATTGCATGTTTATTCTTTTTATGAACCACACCTAGTGTCATTCACGTGTGTTCCTCTAGAGAAACCACATAAGTCATTGCATGTATGTTGTTTTCATGAACCACATAAGGATCCACCAGGGTCATTGGATGTGTGTCCTTCTCATGAACCACACATGGATCCACCGGTGCCATTGCATGTCTGTTCTTTTCATGAATCACAGCTAGAGTCATTGCATGTCTGTTACTTCCATAAACCACACATGGATCCACCGGTGTCATTGCATGTCTGTTGTTTTCATGAACTACACCCAGTGTCATTGCATGTTAGTTATTTTCATGAACCACATAAGGATCCACCAGTGTCATTGCTTGTCTGTTCTTCTCACAAACCACATAAGGATCCACCAGTGTCATTGTATGTCTGTTCTTTTCAAGAACCACACCCGGTGTCATTGCATGTGTGTTCCTCTAGACAAACCACATAAGGATCCATCGGTGTCACTGCATGCCTATTCTTTTCATGAACCACATAAGGATCCACCAGTGTCATTACATGTGCGTTCTTTTCATGAACCACACCCAGTGTCATTTCATGTCTGTTCTTCGCACAAACCACATAACGATCCACCGGTGTCATTGCATGTCTGTTCTTTTCATGAACCACAGCTAGTGTCATTGCATGTGTGTTCCTCTATACAAAGCACATAAGTGATTGCATGTCTGTTCTTTTCATGAACCAAGGATCCACCAATGTCATTGGAGGTGTGTTCTTCTCATGAACCACACATGGATCCACCAGTGTCATTGCATGTCTATTCATCTCACAAACCACATAAGGATCCACCAGTGTCATTGCATGTCTATTCTTTTCATGAACAACACCCAGTGTCATTCAGCGTGTGTTCCTCTAGACAAGACACATAAGTAATTGCATGTCTGTTCTTTTCACGAACCACATAAGGATCCACCAGTGTCATTGGATGTGTGTTCTTGTCATGAACCACACATGGATCCACCGGTGTCATTGCATGTCTATACTTTTCGTGAATCACAGCTAGAGTCATTGCATGTCTGTTACTTCCATAAACCACACATGGATCCGCCGGTGTCATTGCATGCTTGTTCTTTTCATGAACCACACCAAGTGTCATTGCATGTCAGTTCTTTTCATGAACCACATAAGGATCCACCAGTGTCATTGCATGTCTGTTGTTCTCACAAACCACATAAGGATCCACCTGTGTCATTGTATGTCTGTTCTTTTCATGAACCACACCCGGTGTCATTGCATGTATGTTCCTCTAGACAAACCACATAAGGATCCACCAGTGTCACTCCATGCCTATTCTTTTCATGAACCACATAAGGATCCACCTGTGTCATTGCATGTGTGTTATTTTCATGAACCCCACCTAGTGTCGTTGCATGTCTGTTCTTCGCACAAACCACATAACGATCCACCAGTGTCATAGCATGTCTATTCTTTTCATGAACCACATCTAGTGTCATTGAATGTGTGTTCCTCTATACAAACCACATAAGTCATTGCATGTCTGTTCTTTTCATGAACCACACCCGGTGTCATTGGATGTGTGTTCCTCTAGACAAACCCAATAAGGATCCACCGGTGTCACTTCATGTCTATTCTTTTCATGAGCCACATAAGGATCCACCAGTGTCATTGGATGTGTGTTCTTTTCATGAACTACACCCAGTGTCATTGCATGTCAGTTCTTTTCATGAACCACATAAGGATCCACCAGTGTCATTGGATGTGTGTTCTTCTCATGAACCACACATGGATCCACCAGTATCATTACATGTCTGTTTTTCTGACAAACCACATAAGGATCCACCAGTGTCATTGCATGTCTATTCTTTTTATGAACCACACCTAGTGTCATTCACGTGTGTTCCTCTAGAGAAACCACATAAGTCATTGCATGTCTGTTCTTTTCATGAACCACATAAGGATCCACCAGTGTCATTGGATGTGTGTCCTTCTCATGAACCACACATGGATCCACCGGTGCCATTGCATGTCTATTCTTTTCATGAATCACAGCTAGAGTCATTGCATGTCTGTTACTTCCATAAACCACACATGGATCCACCGGTGTCATTGCATGTCTGTTCTTTTCATGAACCACACCCAGTGTCATTGCATGTTAGTTATTTTCATGAACCACATAAGGATCCACCAGTGTCATTGCTTGTCTGTTCTTCTCACAAACCACATAAGGATCCACCAGTGTCATTGTATGTCTGTTCTTTTCATGAACCACACCCGGTGTCATTGCATGTGTGTTCCTCTAGACAAACCACATAAGGATCCACCGGTGTCAGTGCATGTCTATTCTTTTCATGAACTACATAAGGATCCACCAGTGTCATTGGATGTTTGTTCTTCTCATGAACCACACATGGATCCACCGGTGTCATTGCATGTCTGTTCTTTTCATGAATCACAGCTAGAGTCATTGCATGTCTGTTATTTCCATAAACCACACATGGATCCACCGGTGTCATTGCATGTCTGTTCTTTTCATGAACCACACCTAGTGTCATTGCATGCCAGTTCTTCTCACAAACCACATAAGGATCCACCAGTGTCATAGCATGTCTGTTGTTTTCAAGAATCACACCCAGTGTCATTGCATGTCTGTTCTTTTCACAAACCACATGAAGTGTCATTGCATGTCTGTTCTTTTCATGAACCACACCCGGTATCATTGCATGTCTGTTCTTTTCACAAACCACATGAAGAACTAACAGTGTCACTGCATGTCTGTTCTTTTCATGAACCACATAAGGATCCACCAGTGTCATTGGATGTGTTTTCTTCTAATGAACCACACATGGATCCACCGGTGTCATTACATGTGTGTTCTTTTCATGAATCATAGCTAGAGTCATTGCATGTATGTTACTTCCATAAACCACACATGGATCCACCAATGTCATTGCATGTCTGTTCTTTTTATAAACCACACCCAGTGTCATTGCATGTCAGTTCTTTTCATGAACCACATAAGGATACACCAGTGTCATTGCATGTCTTTTATTATCACAAACCACATAAGGATCCACAAGTGTCATTGTATGTTTGTTCTTTTCATGAACCACACTCGGTGTCATTGCATGTGTGTTCCTCTAGACAAACCACATAAGGATCAACCGGTGTCACTACATGTCTGTTCTATTCATGAACCACATAAGGATCCACCGGTGTCATTGGATGTGTGTTCTTCTCATGAACCACACATGGATCCACTGGTGTCACTTCATGTCTGTTCTTTTCATGAATCACAGCTACAGTCATTGCATGTATGTTACTTCGATAAAACACACATGGATCCACCGGTGTCATTGCATGTCTGTTCTTTTCATGAACCACACCCAGTGTCATTGCATGTCAGTCCTTTTCCTGAACCTCATAAGGATCCACCAGTGTCATTGCATGTCTGTTCTTCTCACAAACCAGATAAGGATCCACCTGTGTCATTGTATGTCTGTTATTTTCATGAACCACACCCGGTGTCATTGCATGTGGGTTCCTCTAGACAAACCACATAAGGATCCACCGGTGTCACTACATGCCTGTTCTTTTCATGAACCACATAAGGATCCACCAGTGTCATTAGATGTGTGTTCTTTTCATGAACCACACCCAATGTCATTGCATGTCAGTTCTTTTCATGAACCACATAAGGATCCACCAGTGTCATTGGATGTGTTTTCTTCTCATGAACCACACATGGATCCACCAGTGTCATTGCATGTATGTTCATCTCACAAACCACATATGGATCCACCAGTGTCATTGCATGTCTATTCTTTTCATGAACCACACCCAGTGTCATTTCACGTGTGTTCCTCTAGATAAACCACATAAGTCATTGCATGTCTGTTCTTTTCATGATCCACATAAGGATCCACCAGTGTCATTGGATGTGTGTTCTTCTCATGAACCACACATGGATCCACCGGTGTCATTGCATGTCTGTTCTTTTCATGAACCACACCCAGTGTCATTGCATGTCAGTCCTTTTCCTGAACCTCATAAGGATCCACCAGTGTCATTGCATCTCTGTTCTTCTCACAAACCACATAAGGATCCACCTTTGTCATTGTATGTTTGTTCTTTTCATGAACCACACCCGGTGTCATTGCATGTGTGTTCCCCTAGACAAACCACATAAGGATCCACCGGTGTCACTACATGCCTGTTCTTTTCATGAACCACATAAGGATCCACCAGTGTCATTAGATGTGTCTTCTTTTCATGAACCACACCCAATGTCATTGCATGTTAGTTCTTTTCATGAACCACATAAGGATCCACCAGTGTCATTGGATGTGTTTTCTTCTCATGAACCACACATGGATCCACCAGTGTCATTGCATGTATGTTCATCTCACAAACCACATATGGATCCACCAGTGTCATTGCATGTCTATTCTTTTCATGAACCACACCCAGTGTCATTTCACGTGTGTTCCTCTAGATAAACCACATAAGTGATTGCATGTCTGTTCTTTTCATGATCCACATAAGGATCCACCAATGTCATTGGATGTGTGTTCTTCTCATGAACCACACATGTATCCACCGGTGTCATTGCATGTCTGTTCTTTGCATGAATCACAGCTAGAGTCATTGCATGTCTATTACTTCCATAAACCACACATGCATCCACCGGTGTCATTGCATGTCTGTTCTTTTCATGAACCACACCCAGTTTCATTGCATGTTAGTTATTTTCATGAACCACATAAGGATCCACCAGTGTCATTGCATGTCTGTTCTTCTCACAAACCACATAAGGATCCACCAGTGTCATTGTATGTCTTTTCTTTTCATGAATCACACCCGGTATCATTGCATGTGTGTTCCTCTAGACAAACCACATAAGGATCCAACGGTGTCACTGAATGCCTGTTCTTTTCATGAACCACATAAGGATCCACCAGTGTCAATGGATGTGTGTTCTTTTCATGAACCACACCTAGTGTCATTGCATGTCTATTCTTCGCACAAACCACATAAGGATCCACCGGTGTCATTGCATGTATGTTCTTCTCACAAACCATATAAGGATCCACCGGTGTCATTGCATGTCTGTTCTTTTCATGAACCACAACTAGTGTCATTGCATGTGTGTTCCTCTAGACAAACAATATAAGTCATTGCATGTCTGTTCTTTTCATGAACCACACCCGGTGTCATTGCATGTGTGTTCCTCTATACAAACCACATAAGGATCCACCAGTGTCACTGCATGTCTGTTCTTTTCATGAACCACAAAAGGATCCACCAGTGTCATTGGAAGTGTGTTCTTCTCATGAAGCACACATGGATCCACCGGTGTCATTGCATGTCTGTTCTTTGCATGAATCACAGCTAGATTCATTGCATGCCTGTTACTCCCATAAGCCACACATGGATCCACCGGTGTCACTACATGTCTGTTCTTTTCATGAACCACACCCAGTGTCATTGCATGTCAGTTCTTCTCACCAACCACATAAGGATCCACCAGTGTTATTCCATGTCTGTTCTTTTCATGAATCACACCTAGTGTCATTGCATGTCCGTTCTTTTCACAAACCACATGAAGTGTCATTGCATGTCTGTTCTTTTCATGAACCACACCCGGTGTCATTGCATGTGTGCTCCTCTAGACAAACCACACAAGGATCCACCGGTGTCTCTACATGTCTGTTCTTATCATGAACCACATAAGGATCCACCAGTGTCATTGGATGTTTGTTCTTCTCATGAACCACACATGAATCCACCGATGTCATTGCATGTCTATTCTTTTTATGAATCACAGCTAGAGTCATTTCATGTATGTTACTTCCATAAACCACACATGGATCCACCGGTGTCATTGCATGTCAGTTCTTTTCATGAACCACATAAGGATCCACCAGTGTTATTGCATGTCTGTTCTTCTCTAAAACCACATAAGGATCCACATGTGTCATTGTATGTCTGTTCTTTTCATGAACCACACCCGGTGTCATTGCATGTGCGTTCCTCTAGACAAACCACATAAGGATCCACCGGTGTCACTACATGCATTTTCTTTTCATGAACCACATAAGGATCCACCAGTGTCATTGGATGTGTGTTCTTTTCATGAACCACACCAAGTGTCATTGCATGTCAGTTCTTTTCATGAACCACATAAGGATCCACCAGTGTCATTGGATGTGTGTTCTTCTCATGAACCACACATGGATCCACCAGTGTCATTGCATGTCTGTTCATCTCACAAACCACATAAGGATCCACCAGTATCATTGCATGTCTATTCTTTTCATGAACAACACCCAGTGTCATTCAACGTGTGTTCCTCTAGACAAACCACGTAAGTCATTGCATGTCTGTTCTTTTCACGAACCACATAAGGATCCACCGGTGTCATTGCATGTGTGTACTTTTCGTGAATCACAGCTAGAGTCATTGCATGTCTGTTACTTCCATAAACCACACATGGATCCGCCGGTGTCATTGCATGCTTGTTCTTTTCATGAACCACACCAAGTGTCATTGCATGTCTGTTCTTCTCAAAAACCACATAAGGATCCACATGTGTCATTGTATGTCTGTTCTTTTATGAACCACACCCGGTGTCATTGCATGTGTGTTCCTCTAGACAAACCACATAAGGATCCACCAGTGTCAATGCATGCCTGTTCTTTTCATGAACCACATAAGGATCCACCAGTGTCATTGGATGTGTGTTATTTTCATGAACCACACCCAGTGTCATTGCGTGTGAGTTCTTTTCATGAACCACATAAGGATCCACCGGTTTCATTGGATGTGTGTTCTTCTCATGAACCACATAAGGATCCACTAGTGTCATTAGATGTGTGTTCTTTTCATGAACTACTCCGAGTGTCATTGCATGTCTGTTCTTTTCATGAACCACACCCGGTGTCATTGCATGTGGGTTCCTCTAGACAAACCACATAAGGATACATCGGTGTCACTTCATGTCTGTTCTTTTCATGAACCACAAAAGGATCCACCAGTGTCATTGGATGTGTGTTCTTCTCATGAACCACACCCGGTGTCATTGCATGTGTGTTCCTCTAGACAAACCACATAAGAATCCACCGATGTCACTGCATGCCTGTTCTTTTCATGAACCACATAAGGATCCACCAGTGTCATTGGATGTGTGTTCTTTTCATGAACCACACCCAGTGTCATTGCATGTCTGTTCTTCGCACAAACCACATAAGGATCCACCGGTGTCATTGCATGTCTGTTCTTGTCATGAACCATATCTAGTGTCATTGCATGTGTGATCCTCTATACAAACCACATAAGTCATTGCATGTCTGTTCTTTTCATGAACCACACCCGGTGTCATTGGATGTGTGTTCCTCTAGACAAACCACATAAGGATCCACCGGTGTCACGACATGTCTATTCTTTTCATGAACCACATAAGGATCCACCAGTGTCATTGGATGTGTGTTCTTCTCATGAACCACACAGGGATCCACCGGTGTCATTGCATGTCTGGTCTTTTCATGAATCACAGCTAGAGTCATTGCATGTCTGTTACTTCCATAAGCCACACATGGATCCACCGATGTCACTACATGTCTGTTCTTTTCATGAACCACAACCAGTGTCATTGCATGCCAGTTCTTCCCACAAACCACATAAGGATCCACCAGTGTCATTGCATGTCTGTTTTTTTCATGAATCACACCCAGTGTCATTGCATGTCTGTTATGTTCACAAACCACATGCAGTGTCATCGCATGTCTGTTCTTTTCATGAACCACACCCGATGTCATTGCATGTGTGTTCCTCTAGAAAAACCACATAAGGATCCACCGGTGTCACTGCAGGTCTGTTCTTATCATGAACCACATAAGGATCCACTAGTGTTACTGGATGTGTGTTCTTCTCATGAACCACACATGGATCCACCGGTGTCATTACATGTCTTTTCTTTTTATGAATCACAGCTAGAGTCATTTCATGTATGTTACTTCCATAAACCACACATGGATCCACCGGTGTTATTTCATGTCTGTTCTTCTCACAAACCACATAAGGATCCACATGTGTCATTGTATGTCTGTTCTTTTCATGAACCACACCCGGTGTCATTGCATGTGCGTTCCTTTAGACAAACCACATGAGGATCCACCGGTGTCACACATGCATGTTCTTTTCATGAACCACATAAGGATCCACCAGTGTCATTGGATGTGTGTTCTTTTCATGAACCACACCCAGTGTCATTGCATGTCTATTCTTTTCATGAACCACATAAGGATCCACCAGTGTCATTGGATGTGTGTTCTTCTCATGAACCACACATGGATCCACCAGTGTCATTGCAATTCTGTTCATCTCACAAACCACATAAGGATCCACCAGTGTCATTGCATGTCTATTATTTTCATGAACAACACCCAGTGTCATTCAACGTGTGTTCCTCTAGACAAACCACATAAGTCATTGCATGTCTCTTCTTTTCATGAACCACATAAGGATCCACTAGTGTCATTGGATGTGTGTTCTTCTCATGAACCACACATGGATCCACCGGTGTCATTGCATGTCTGTACTTTTCGTGAATCACAGCTAGAGTCATTGCATGTCTGGTACTTCCATAAACCACACATGGATCCGCCGGTGTCATTGCATGCTTGTTCTTTTCATGAACCACACCCAGTGTCATTGCATGTCAGTTCTTTTCATGAACCACATAAGGATCCACCAGTGTCATTGCATGTCTGTCCTTCTCACAAACCACATAAGGATCCACCTGTGTCATTGTATGTCTGTTCTTTTCAGGAACCACACCCGGTGTCATTGCATGTGTGTTCCTCTAGACAAACCACATAAGGATCCACCGGTGTCACTACATGCCTGTTCTTTTCATGAACCACATAAGGATCCACCAGTGTCATTGGATGTGTGTTATTTTCATGAACCACACCCAGTGTCATTGCATGTCAGTTCTTTTCATGAACCAAATAAGGATCCACCAGGGTCATTGGATGTGTGTTCTTCTCATGAACCACATAAGGATCCACTAGTGTCATTAGATGTGTGTTCTTTTCATGAACCACACGCAGTGTCATTGCATGTCTGTCCTTTTCATGAACCACATAAGGATCCACCAGTGTCATTGTATGTGTGTTCTTCTCATGAACCACACATGGATCCACCGGTGTCATTGCATGTCTGTTCTTTTCATGAATCACAGCTAGAGTCATTGCATGTCTGTTACTTCCATAAACCACACATGGATCCACCGGTGTCATTGCATGTCTGTTCTTTTCATGAACCACACCCAGTGTCATTGCATGTCAGTTCTTTTCATGAACCACATAAGGATCCACCAGTGTCATTGCATGTCTATTCTTCTCATGAATCACACCAAGTGTCATTGCATGTCCGTTCTTTTCACAAACCACGTGAAGTGTCATTGCATGTGTGTTCCTCTAGACAAACCACATAAGGATCCACCGGTGTCACTGCATGTCTGTTATTTTCATGAACCACATAAGGATCCACCACTGTCATTGCTTGTGTGTTCTTTTCATGAAACACACCCAGTGTCATTGCATGTCTGTTCATTTCATGAACCACATTAGGATCCACCAGTGTCATTGGATGTGTGTTCTTCTCATGAACCACACCCAGTGTCATTGCGTGTCAGTTCTTTTCATGAACCACCCATGGATCCACCAGTGTCATTGCATGTCTGTTCATCTCACAAACCACATATGGATCCACCAGTGTCATTGCATGTCTGCTCTTCTCACAAACCACATAAGGATCCTCAAGTGTCATTGTATGTCTATTCTTTTCATGAACCACACCCGATGTCATTGCATGTGTCTTCCTCTAGACAAACCACATAAGGATCCACCGGTGTCACTGCATGCCTATTCTTTTCATGAACCACATAAGGATGCACCAGTGTCATTGGATGTGTGTTCTTTTCATGAACCACACCCAGTGTCATTGCATGTTAGTTCTTTTCACGAACCACATAAGGATCCACTAGTGTGATTGGATGTGTGTTCTTCTCATGAACCACACATGGATCCACCAGTGTCATTGCATGTATGTTCATTTCACAAACCACATATGGATCCACCAGTGTCATTGCATGTCTATTCTTTTCATGAACCACACCCAGTGTCATTGCATGTCTGTTATTTTTATGAACCACATAAGGATCCACCAGTGTCATTGGATGTGTCTTCTTCTCATGAGCCACACATGGATCCACCGGTGTCATTGGATGTCTGTTCTTTTCATGAATCACAGCTAGAGTCATTGCATGTCTGTTACTTCCATAAACCACATATGGATCCACCAGTGTCATTGCATGTCTGTCCTTCTCACAAACCACATAAGGATCCACAAGTGTCATTGTATGTCTGTTCTTTTCATGAACCACACCCGATGTCATTGTATGTGTCTTCCTCTAGACAAACAACATAAGGATCCACCGGTGTCACTACATGCCTGTTCTTTTCATGAACCACATAAGGATGCACCAGTGTCATTGGATGTGTGTTCTTTTCATGAACCACACCCAGTGTCATTGCATGTCAGTTCTTTTCATGAACCATATAAGTCTCCACCAGTGTCATTGCATGTCTGTTCTTCTCACAAACCACATAAGGATCCACCGGTGTCATTGCATGTCTGTTCTTTTCATGAACCACAGCTAGTGTCATTGCATGTGTGTTCCTCTAGACAAACCACATAAGTCATTGCATGTCTATTCTTTTCATGAACCACATCCGGTGTCATTGCATGTGTGTTCCTCTAAGCAAACCACATAAGGATTCACCGGTGTCACTGCATGTCTGTTCTTTTCATGAACCACGTAAGGATCCACCATTGTCATTGGATGTATGTTCTTCTCATGAACCACACATGGATGCACCGGTGTCATTGCATGTCTGTCCTTTTCATGAATCACAGCTAGAGTCATTGCGTGTTTGTTACTTCCATAAACCACAGATGGATCCACCGGTGTCATTGCATGACTATTCTTTTCATGAACCACACCAGTGTCATTGCATGTCAGTTCTTTTGATGAACCACATAAGGATCCACCAGTGTCATTGCATGTGTGTTCTTCTCATGAATCACACCCAGTGTTATTGCATGTCTGTTCTTTTCACAAACCACATGTAGTGTCATTGCATGTCTATTCTTTTCATGAACCACACCCGGTGTCATTTCATGTGTATTCCTCTAGACAAACCACATAAGGATCCACCGGTGTCACTGCATGTTTGTTCTTTTCATGAACCACATAAGGATCCACCAGTGTCATTGGATGTGTGTTCTTCTCATGGACCACACATGGATCCACCGGTGTCATTGCATGTCTGTTCTCATGGACCACACAGGGATCCTCCATGTTTCGTGATCTCTTCTACTCAAATCCGATTTGATCTGTAGTGTTTAGAATGAGCATAGAACAATCTTGGTTAACTCATTAAGCATGAATACTAATCATTAATGTAAAATGAAGATGTTTAGTTACAAATAGCTATCTTTAGTTTTGAGAAGATTTAATAAACTCATATTCTATGATGAATGTGGGTGGATATTAAGGCTAAGACATATAACCATCATGTTTTGGTGACCATTGATAATATCTCAACTTAGAGTGAGTTATTGGGATGGCTCTACTAATGTGATCTTGATAGTTCTATTATTCTAGGTTTCTATTAGGGTTTAAAATAATAAGGTGGACAAGGCTTTCATCCACAAACACTCATCTGGTACTCTAATTATCTCTTGGAAGCTACATTTGTCCAAGAGATACTATTCAATGGTTACCTTGGAATAAGAAATGGTTCCACTATCAATTTGATTCTACGGTTTTAGACAAAGAGGTAGACATGGGTCTTGTCCTAGTTTGATATGATCTTGGTTAAGGATTTCTTAAAGATTCCTACCCTCAATTCTTCACTAAGCTCATCTTTATTTAAGGAATTCCTTTCTTAGATAAACTCTATTTAAATCTATCATCTAATTCACTAAGATCTCTTTTTCCTAAATGAACTAGTCATTTGGCTCCACCATATCCATCATCATATGATGACATGGTCATGCCACTTCACAATACCCATTCATTCTTCTCCTAGTATATATGACTTCCATTTCTAAACTACCTCTGATGAATCCATCAATGTAGTTATTTCTAAATCCATCCATTAACTCATTTATATTAACCTTGCATCTACTTCTAAGGCTTGCAAGATTACAATCTTCACTATATCACATGTGATATCACTCCCCTGGAAGAGGTATGGTGCTATCCCCCATAATACAAGTTTGTTCTTATATTAGCTTGGTTAAATTACTATGCCTCCAACTACTCCATACAACTCATACTCTAATGCATCATACACTAGTTTGACTACTCATGCCCAAGCTAGATTAGTCAGCTTACTAGGGTTTTTTCCTAATTTGGTATTCTGACCACTCTTCTTCAACTAGTCATCTATTCTCAAGTAACTTGGGAATCATGAGCACCATCCTTTGATCATATTAAGCATAAGTTTCTAATTGTCTGCTCAAGCTCTTTCATCAACTAAGTAATAGACTTGTACTAGTATCTCTATAAGGTTTATCTTGTTAAGGAAACTTACTTTAGGTTTATACCTAATGGACTTAACAAGATTATCATTTGATACTCTACTATTACTAGCTTTCTTATAACTCCTTAAGTACTCACTTAACCGTTAGGTTTAAATACTTCTTCTAGAGAACTCATGAGTGAGTTATCTCCTCCAACATCAGATTGTTTGATCTCCACTAAGGATCACATTCCATTGATGATGGCACACTCTACCATGACTAATTCCTCCTTCTTATTAATTTACTTAAGGTCTTTGGAAGGTCAATATAATAGGTCAAGCTAAGAGTCAATAAGTTCTAGATCAAGAATTGATCACTCAACATTGATGATCAATTGACACTATGAGTTGGTTAAATAGGATTGTCACGTATTAACATGAAAACAAATATATGTGATGAATGGTCTTGGCTTGACTTCATTTTCTACTCTATTTGTGCTAAGAGTTAATGTTTAAGAACTACCATGCTCATGGTATGAACATCTATAGAAAGCAAGTGTATCAAGGTTTAGTTATTAAGTTTCTTTTCTTGGAGTTATGTTCTTGATTGGGTATTGAAGAGTGATTGTAATGAATACCAAGATATCATCTCTATAAGATCCTTTATTATTCATTAATTAATGTGTTATGGGTTTATATTGATTCCCTTTGATATACCCATAGATCAAATTATACTACCCAAAGATAAGGTTTTAGCAAAGGTCAGATTGAAACTTATCGCAATAAACTTGATGATCTACATCAGTTCCACCAAGTTGAGAGAGGCTTCAATTACTTTGACAAGTTTTGTTTAAAAGCGCAAAAATTATCCAGATTTTCTTTGCATGAATGCAATGCACACACCTCATCTCAGCTTATTTCTAATCTCTAATGCTAGCATGTTACAGTCTCTCCCCCTTAAAATTAACTTCGTCCCCAAAGTTCATACTCTCTTACGTTTTGGAATGAGGAGTTGACTTATATTGATCACGACCTTTCTTGAGTTCCCTTGTGATCACAAATGGGGATAATTGTGGTATCCCATATTCAGATCTTTTTCTTTGAATCCTTTTCATACTTGAAAATATCCATTATCGCTTCTAATTTATCCTATGGTTTCTTTTACTATAATCTCTTGGATTATGTCCTTACAGTCCTATTCAGAATTGGTTTTGGACACATTTTGTCCATTCCAATCGGGTTCTCCTATTACTCTATACTGGTCTATTCTGGAATACTTTCTTCCCTCTTAAGGAAAATTTAAGAATTGGTTCCCCCTTTTAACTAGTCCACTAGAGTTATTCTATTTTATCTCCTTCGATCATTCATCCAAACATACTCTCAAAGGTACTTTTATACAGATGACTTCTTATATCCTTATGAGAATAAGGCTTAACCTCATCATAGTCTAGTAAATCTTCTCCAGCCTTTACTCAGAAAGTCAGATAACAACACTTCTGTGTTTATTGTTTACTCCCCCTTGGGGTTTTCTAATGGTCTCTAAACTGCATGTACAATATCCATTGACTCTATTGTTAGAATCTTGGTCTTTGTACAGCTTATACTTTACCTCTAAAGTCTCACGAAAGAATCTACAGTATACCCACACAGTTGTGGATTTCTGCAACGAATCTTCCAACATTACTTGTCTTACTTTTATCTTCTTAGACATTATTACTTACTGATAAACCTGATTTCATGAAACGTCTCGAAAGCTGTTCGCTTAAATTTTATACGTATTTATGTCTCTCTTAACTAAGGCCAAGTTTTATGCTCTTTAAATTATACCAAGATGACCTAATTAGCTAAATTGCTAGGATACCAGCTGCGGATACTAGCTGCGGATCCTCCTAGGTGTATGGATTACCCTACGGGTTTTCGACTTACTATTGGCATTCTCTCCGAGTTGTCAGAGCTTGAATACCACTTTTGTTCCAAAACATCTTCTTTGCTCCATTTCATGTTGCTTCCATGGACTAGGTATAACTACTTCATTAGCTTCTTACCAACATCACCTATTTTGAGTGAACTTAAGTTCATTCCTTCATGTTGCTACACACCTTTTCTGCACTAATATTCCTTCTTATTGCTGGCTAATAATGAGCTGGGACTGACCCATCCTTCAAAATAGTGTTGATACTCCTTATATTTGGCTGCACTCTTCATGTAAGTCTTCACCTTGATCTTAAGAACTTGGCACTCCCTTACACAAATTCCCTTTTTCTATCTAGGTCTATAACATCAAGTAATAACTTGATGATGCAACATGCATTTGCACACCAAGTCAAACTTCATGTATATATCTAGTCAATCAAGAAGATCCAAGAAAAACCACGAAATCCAAATGTGGTACATATAACACACATTATTCTAATCCCATAATATAGTAGTTGAGTAAAAATCTCTAGAATTCAGGCTTAGTGTGTAGTATATGATACCTCCTAGTATAGGTTTACATCGTGATACTTAGCACTTGGGGTTAAACTATTCTTTGTCACAATATCTACCCAAATTGCTCAGTTGCAACAGGATAATTTTGAGCAAAGTGGTCTCACTTTAATTCTGACTAACTTCTTACCTTTCTTTTAGGACTACTAAAGACTACCAATTTCCGTTCCATCGTAAACTATCCTCACATGATCTCTCAAAACTACTAACAAAATTGTAGTTACTACCTTAATCCAAAATTATCGTAATGTTACAATACCTATGACTTCTATCATGACCCTAAACTATTCTTTACTTACTCCTACTTTAAGATTACTTACTTTATACTTGACCTACCTACACATTTCTCATGGTCTCGGAGCTAATCTCACCATGATATCTCTTCTTTTTATCTAAATATGGTTGATTCATAACAAAATTCTACTCCATCACATGAAATTCTCAAGTGAATGCCACATGATATACTTCCAACTGTATCTATACATACTCTAATGGTCTACCCTATGTGGTATAATGGTATAAACTAGTGGTAAGATTCCGCTGCTTCACATGGATTCTAACTATAGACTCCATCACTAATACTACTCCACATTATATCCTAAACTTAGTCATACTCTTCTTTGATATTTTATATTGCTTAATACATATTAGTGGTGTTACACCTATTTAGAGCTACACTAAAATGGCATTTCCCTAAAGAAGATATATAACTAATCCTTAAGAAAGATGAAAACAACATCCGACTTAAAGGTGACAAGGCTATCCTCAAGTGGAAACCCATCACAATTCATAAGAATCTTTGGTTTAGATAAGATGGCTCCTATAGTCCACTATCCAACCTACAAATCTCCTAAAAGGGTTTTAATCCTAAGGTCAAAGCATATGCTCTGTTACCAGGTACGATGACCCAGCATACCACTACATGACGTAGTACACTATAGTCGTTGACATAACACCAATGAAACATTGTTCACTAGTATTACATCCCTCAGAGTGGTACAACAGAAACACAGCAGGTCCAAGACATGACTATAGATTACAACTCGACTCTTTACAAAAGATCCAGAGGACACCCTAGGTTAAATAGAGTGGAAGAAATTGCTGACAAAGAAGAACCAAAATAACAACTCAGAACTATCTATTTTACTAAGACTAGCATCTGAACTAATTGGCTTGCAATTGCTACTAATGCAATGCTCTACAGAAGTAGGTTTTATGGCTAGAATATGTACTCCTATCTAATTAGGAACTTTGCCTTCACTTGTCAACACGCATGTTGACTTTGTTGACTTTCTTGAAGAGCTTGAGCTTGTGATGAGGGTCTCTTGATCATACGTTGGCATTGATGTCGTCTTCAACGTTTTAGAACCTAGCAAGGGTAAAGAAGGTACGGTTGAGTATGAGCATACTCAGCAAGTTCACTAAAAAGGAGTGTTTGATGCACTGTCTACATCCACAGACAAAAGGTCGTAGGCAATGCAGATTTTTCTAAACATTTCTTCAAATGTTGCTTTTATTCAGAAAAGCTATGTCTGTCAGCCTTCATAAGTTTACCAGAACTTTCATGGAGTTCCTTTCCTGCCGTGTTCGTATCTCTTTCTCAGAAGAAGGAGTAACATGTCATAGTTCTTACACTCTGCAGAGATGCGTTGCTTTACCCATGAGAGACCAAATTCTTGTTGCACAACCGGGTAGCTTATTCCCGTCCACAATTCTGTGATGTGGGGACCAGTAGATGAGCCAAGCCAATCACTACCCTTCTCTGTGACCCCGCATGAAGACACGATCCCCGAGAAGGTTTACCACGGGTACAGTCCTAGTAGCCCTCGAAGACTCTGTAAATAGCTCTGCTGATAGCCACCATCAACTTTGGTGAACCTCCACCAAGACAGCTATGCACAGATAATCTAGACACCAATATCGCGCGGCACTGAGGGGTCCCACCCATGTACTGGATTCTCCACAAGAAATCTACAGCTTCACGATAAGGTCACCCGTCCATGCGAAAGGAAGAAGCTCTAGCTGACTTCTCCATGCCATTCCAGATCGCATGGTGATTGCGTAATATGCGGTGCTATAATCACTAGCAACATTAGTTGTTAAGTCCTATATATTATGTTCCTTTACAACTAGAACTGTATCAGTAGATTATTACCATTTGGTAAATAATCCATAATCATATTTTATAAAATAGTGTTTTCGGACCTTTTTGAAATGCAGGTGATGACAACATTTGAGTTACAAGCATTTGATAGAAAATAACCAAAGGACATGAGCAAGTGTGAACTTGCCGTTTGTGATTGCAAGAATATGCAATCACGGTCTTCAAGACAATAGAAGATCCAAATTCTGTAAACAACATCATTGGTCCGATAAGGACGGATGTTTAAAGCAGCAAGATGCAATAGTGCATAAGTAATGCAATGCAAGTTTGTAAACTCGAATCCCCAGAATAATCGTATCTGATCTAGGGTTCGGAAACTGGGGATGGTTTCTTTACAATGTATTTCACTTTTATACCAGCTTCACACTTGTGCTTCTTATTAAGGCTTGTGAGATTGTGTGAAACAATATGTAAATACAACAAGTAGCACACAATATTAAAGCACTCAAATGTGGAATGCTATCTAAAGACTTTTTATAAAGAGATTGTTAACCAATCAGAGCTTTTATGGAAATTCTTATGTCTTTCTTTATAATGTATCTTAAAATAATAACTTTTGAGGGAAACCTTACTTAAGTAAACAAAAGCATTTAAACTTTAAATTAGCACTCTTAGGGTTTCTTACAAGCTATAGTTCTCCAGGAAGAAAGAATATCTTCATTTGAATAATGACCACACTAGTAGTTGAGACTTATCTATCTTGGTCATTAGATGGTATTATAATTTGTTCACTTCATAATGTTTATATAAGGTTAATTAAGATTAGTAGCACTTCTATTTGAGTCATGTTTTCTTAACATTATAGTTGAATATAATCTTTTATTTCCTTACAAATGAGTGGTTATAATTCATAATATGGAAACAACATTACTTAACTACTTATGAATTATCTTTGGATTTTTACTATGTTCATAAACTTGTGGTTGAAGTAATGGTAAAAGGTTTTATTAAGTCAAAAATATCATTCTTGAAGATTTTATATTTGATAAGAATCCTTTTGGAAAATAATATACACTTATTGGTGAATGGTAATTCAACAAAATTGTATTGAAAATGTTTTGAACTATTTTGACTTCATATTATCAATACTTTAAGACTAATACTATTTTTAGACCTTTAATGGACAATATTAGAGGTATTAGTAATTGTATACATACTTTTATGAATTACCAACTAAGGAAATAGGTTTGATTCAAGTTATTAGAGGATTAGGTTTTTATTTACTTCAAATGTGTAATATTATATTTTTAACTTGTAGTTATTATTTTTGTGAACATTTTGGTATATTCTAAATATTTTTATGATATTTAAATAACATGATATGATTTTTATAAGCTTTATTTTTTTAAAACACTAAACAAATAATAATATTTAGTTAAGTGATACAAAAATGAATGTAACAAGTTTATAAATGTAGATTTTGTTTTTCTAGGACTTTTGATGCATTACACCTATTTTTGTGAATTTTCAATAATAGTATATGTTTTTTAAAGTTTTGTTCTTAATAGAATATTTTCTAATAATAATAACTATTTCATTTAGGTTGGAAAATAAAGTATAATATTAGGATTAAATTATAGAGTTTATCTTTTTGAACATTTTGATATATAATACATATTTTTCTGAATTGTAAACAAAATATATTGAATTTATAAGATTTAACCATTTTCTTAAATTCCTGGAAAATATTTATATTTGAATTTATATTGTTTATTCATTTTCTAATTAGACTTTAAAGTTTAAACAGAGGAATAATTTTTAGACCACAGTCAACCCTAGCCAGGGTCACTAAGTAGTGGGGCCAGGGCCACGTCAGATGCCACCTAAGTGCGAACAAAGTCAAATTGCTGACTAGGCACGTGTGACGCCAACATGGCACCATGCTGACATCAGCACGTCTGCGACCACCGGTCGACGATGATTTCGAGTGCGCGCGGGTGAGCGAGACTACAGGTTCAAACCAGCAGAGCACGAGGATGCTAACCATGCTCACGTAACCTCCTAAAGGTCATCGGAGCACCAGTGCTAACAGCGGCCGACGGTGGCGCGTGGTGGCAGGGCTACCCCGACCACCACAGAAGGCAAGAGGTGTACGGAAGGATATAGGATCTTACCCTAGGCACAACGGTGGGAGACGGTGAGGGTCGGAGGTGAGCGCACCGTCACGGATTCCAGCGAGAAGCTATAGAAAAGAATCAAGAAATTCTTCTGGCTCCGACCTCCCCTTGGTGCCTCCTTGCACCAGAGGAATCATAGCGATGAGGCTCTCCTCCTACACCACTTCATGGAACCAGAGGTGGCTCCAATAGATGACTAGCGGGAGCTCGCCAGCAGTGTCTTCCGTGAGCTTGAGAATGATTGAGAGCGAGAGGAGGAAATAGGGGATATGAATGAACCGGGAGGTCGATGCGGTTCTAGGTAGAGGTTTTATATGGCCTAGCAGGCACGGACACGGCGGCACGACGGTGAGGACCAACAAGATGCGGTGGCGGCGTGTTGCTTGATTCGGGCACAAATCACGGCGCAATCCACCTGGAGGACTCCTAGAGACTAGGGAGAGGCTCTGAGGTGGTCAATCGTGTCTGGAATAGTCCTGAATTGCAACGACGACATGGCTCACCGGCGGCGTGTCGTTCCAGCAGAGGAAGATGAAGATGACGCTCCTCTCTCGCATGGGCCTCTCCTGTCAGCGAGAGATCAAAACGGTATGTGGGATTGGGCCATTATGGGCTATAGTATAGTAAGAAAAAAATATTCACTGCTGCGTTGGGCGTCGTGTATGAACTGGGTTGTAGCCTGGTTCTATTTTGTTATTTCTTGAATCTTTTTCTATTTTCTGATTTCTGTTTTCTTTGTCACTTTAAGTTTATACAAAGATTCAAATAAATTCATTGAATCAACTAGGGTTCTGCATGGTTAATGTAACTAGTTGGTTTGGCATTCTCTTTTTAGTATTTACACTAATCATGATTATATAGAGGATTATTTTCATAAGAAAATATAAATAGGAACTAGGGTTTTAGGGATTCATTTCTTATATAGAAAAGCTTATAAAATTGGTTTCCATTATCACCATAATAGTTATTTTGGTAAGGATTTAATATGGTGAATGATATATACAGAACTCTATTCATATTTAGTCTCACTTAAGAATTGTGATATATATATTATAAGGTTCTAAATCTTTGTGGTTAATAATATGGTGATTTAAATTTCATGATCCTCCAAGTTTGGTGATCTCTTCTACTCAAATCTTATTTGATCTGTAGTGTTTAGAATGATCACAAAACAATCTCGGTTAACTATTTAAGCATGAATACTAATCATTATTGGAAAAATGAAGATGTTCAGTTACAAATAGCGATCTTTAGTTTTGAGAAGGTTTAATAAACTCATATTCTATTATGAATGTGGATGGATATTAAGGCTAAGACATATAGCCATCATGTTTTGGTGACCATGGATAATATCTCAACTTAGAGTGAACTATTGGGATGACTCTACTAATGTGACCTTGATAGTTCTATTATTCTAGGTTTCTATTAGGGTTTAAAATAATAAGGTGGACAAGGCTTTCAACCATAAACACTCATCTGGTACTCTAATTATCTCTTGGAAGCTTCATTTGTCCAAGAGATACTATTCAATGGTTACCTAGGAATAAGAAACGGTTCCACTATCAATTTGATTATGGGGTTTTAGACAAAGAGGTAGACATGGGTCTTGTCCTGGTTTGATATGATCTTGGTTAAGGATTTCTTAAAGATTCCTACCCTCAATTCTTCACTAAGCCCATCTTTAGTTAAGTATTTCCTTTCCTAAATATACTCTATTTAAATCACTCGTCTAATTCACTAAGATCTCTTGTTCCTAAATGAACTAGTCATTTGGCTCCACCATATCCATCATCATATGATGACATGGTCATGCCACTTCACAATACCAATTCATTCTTATCCTAGTATATATGACTTCCGTTCCTAAACTACCTGTAATGAATCCATCAATGTAGCTATTTCTAAATCCATCCATTAACTCCTTTATATTAACCTTACATCTACTTCCAAGGCTTGCAAGATTACAATCTTCACTATATCACATGTGATATCACTCCCCTGGAAGAGGTATGCTGCTATCCCTCATAATACAAGTTTGTTCTTGTATTAGCTCGGTTAAACTACTATGCCTCCAACTACTTCATACAACTCATACTCCAATGCATCATAGCTTGACACTCATGCATAAGCTAGATTAGTCAGCTTACTAGGGTTTTTTCCTAATTTGGTATTTTGACCACTCCTCTTCAACTAGTCATCTATTCTCAAGTAACTTGGGAATCATGAGCACCATCCATTGATCATATTAAGCTTAAGCTTATAATTGTCTGCTCAAGCTCTATCAGCAACTAAGTAATAGACTTGTACCAGTCTCTCTATAAGGAAACTTACTTTAGGTTTATACCTACTTGACTTAACAATATTATCACTTGATACTCTACTATTACTAGCTTTCTTATAACTCCTTAAGTACTCACTTAACCCTTAGGTTTAAATACTTCTTCTAGAGAATTCATGAGTGAGTTATCTCCTCCAACATCAGATCGTTTGATCTCCACTAAGGATCGCATTCCATTGATGATGGCACACTCTACCATGACTAGTTCCTCCTTCTTATTAATTTACTTAAGGTCTTTGGAAGGTCAATATAATAGGTCAAGCTAAGAGTCAATAAGTTCTAGGTCAAGAATTGATCACTCAACATTGATGATCAATTGACACTATGACTTGGTTAAATAGGATTGTCACCTATTAACATGGCAACAAAGATATGTGATGAATGGTCTTGGCTTGACTTCCTTTTCTACTCTATTTGTGCTAAGAGTTAATGTTTAAGAACTACCATGATGCTCATGGTAGGAACATCTATAGCAAGCAAGTGTATCAAGGTTTTAGTTATTAAGTTTGTTTTCTTGGAGTTATATTATTTATTGGGTATTCAAGAGTGATTGTAATGAATACCATGATATGATCTCTATAAGATCCTTTATTATTCATTCATTAATGTGTTATGGGTGTAGCTTGATTCCCTTTGATCTACCCGTAAATCAAATTATATTACCCAAAGATAAGGTTTTAGCAAAGGTCATATTGAAACTTACTGCAATCAACTTGATGATCTACTTCAGTTCCACCAAGTTGAGAGAGGCCTGAATCAATTTGACAAGTTTTATTGAAAAGCGTGAAAATTATCCAGATATTATATGCATGAATGCAGTGCACACACCTCATCTCAGCTTACTTCTAAGCTCTAAGTATTTTCATATAGTATGAACATGCGGTGGAAATTATTTACATTTTTCTAGAATACAGTGAGTAAACTCTAAGCCAAATTATTCGGACGTACTTAATTATTAAAAAACAAATCCTTTCACTTGGAAATTGAAAAGCATTTTCCTAAAAGTTCGGAACTCTCATTGACAACATTATTTACCAAAGCCAAGATGCTTCCTAGAATGAGATACAGTACACTGCCCGCCTCTTCTCTTAACGCCATTTAATTTTGCACCCAAGCACACTTCTTCAAGGGTTGGGGGGGAAGAGACCTCCTCCTCGTCATCCTCAGCCTCCTCCATGTCATCGAGTTCTAAGCAACGATAGGTTGGGTGTTTTGGGTGAAAGGAGGGGTGCATACTGTTGCAATTTATACTATCTATTTACAACCGTGCTTGTATTAATACCCTGAAAATTATCCCAAAATATCATAAATAGATTGTACCAGACTTGTCTCTTCAACAAAAAAAGATTATACTGGACTCGTTGATTCTTGATTTTTCTCGGCTAGGGAATTCAGGAGGCATCGGCTTTATCCAAAAATGAAGAGAATCATGAAGATCCTACTGAATTACTCGGTGTCTCTTACTTCCTCCGTTCAAAATTAAGTGTCTCTACATGCTTATCTCCAGTACTATATACTCTTCACAAAGTTGCATCACCGAACTTGATTGATGGTGATATGGTGTGGGCCCATCTTTTTCTGCACCGCTGCATCTCAGACTAGAAGTATAATCATTGCGTGAATCTTACATGGGGAGAAAGGAGAAATGTAGGATGGTGGATGGATGGTGAGAGGGGGTGAAGGAGAGAGAAAATATACTAATAGTATGTGTACTAGTACCGCGTGTCAGAAACCCATCGTAACATGTAACTTTTTTCTGACATTGCAGCGCCTTCAACTCCTCTCGTGCAGCCTATGTTATTCTAACAATCTCTTCTCGATCTTTGATTTTCCCATCCATTTCGAACCATATTCTTCGTAGTACTAGTACCACTATACTTTTTTGCGGGGGGCTAGTACTATGATGGCTCCAATATTTGCCATCTTCCACTATGTTTAAACATTGTTTTTGGTCAAGTAGTTGCTAAGAAACTCTCAATCCTTGCCACTAATGACTAATAATTGCAAATATATGCAAAACCTATCTTTGAATTATGTTGTGCAGGAAATCATGGTTTTTAATGCGCAATAAGGAGTCATAATGAAGGTTATTGAGGAAGTCCACACGGCTATGTAATTGGGAAGCCATTCCAAGGTGTCATCAAGCTTAACAACCATTGGTACAGGCAGGGCCCGCCCGTACCGTCCACCCATACTAGGTGGTGATGGCTTCGTCTTGTCAAACGCTACAACTTTCATGAAGACGCCTATATATTTTGAGGCTCCAACCACCGGCGAGAGAGCCGCCATTCTCAGATTACATCACAACACCACCAAAGGAGATCCACACCATTGTTCATCCATTGTTTATTAGTACCACCATCCATCCATCAACTAGCCATAGCATTGCTTTGTACTTTAGATATCCTTGTGATTTGGTGACCATTGTAACAATATTTGATTTCAATCTAAGGATTTGTATGGTGTTTTCTATCTCCGATCTATTTGTTATGAGTGAGTAGTACTCATAGGCTGTGGGTTGGGGAGAAACCTTGCAGCGATTATGTGCATGTAGATCGTGAGAGTATTGTATTTTGTTTGCAATTGATATTTGTATCTTTTGTTTCTTTGTCTCTTTTCTCGATTTGTGGACTTGCAGGTACCAAAGATCCCATAGGTTGATAAAGGCTTGAGGTGAGATACTTGGCTAGCGGCAATCTCATAGGAACCTCAGTGATAGAAAGGGCAGTACTGTCTTCACTTAGCGCCCCATTCAGGATCACACCAACATCAACACTTAAAGCTTTGATCTGTGTTTTACACTTAATAATTGTTTCTAGCATGTTGCTTCGGTGTGCACTCGGTTGGATTAAAAGTCTATTGCTATGCCCGCTGCATCACGAGGGCTCTAGTATATTAGGATGTGTTGCCACAAGAGATTATCTCCGTTCAAACATTACACATGACTATGCTTATTATTATCTTTTATCCCATTTGATGTGCAACTGCAGGTGGATCTTCAACCCTGGCCTATCTCCATCCATTGATTCAACCCATTATAAAGTAAACTAGATTGGTCCGGTAAACTAAGGTAAAATGAACAAACAAAGTCTTGTAGACGTGTCCTTTTTATTTCTTTTTATCATTGTTTTCCGAGGTTCGATTAAACTTAGGTCTGCTATGCAAAAAAGCTATTATACTACATCAGTGAATCCGAATCGAAGGTATCAACCGTTTTTCTAGCACCGTTGTCGAGGAAGCAATTTCACTATCCTGGTAAGGTCACTAGAGATCTTGTTTTTTGTTTTATTATTAGTTTGTAGTTTAATTCTTGTTATTATTTTACTTTCTTGTTATCTATTTGAAAACCCAAAAAATTAGTGACTTGTTATTCATTTTCATTACTTAAAAGATACCAAAAATATAAGAGCCATGGCTCAAAAGAGATTAGGGGAGTATGCTACTCCCACTGATGATTTTATTCGTGTACCCATCACATGGCCCGCAGTTGATGCGGAAACATATGAGATAAAGCCAAACCTTTTAAGTTTGGTTCAACAAAACCAATTTGGGGGCTCATCCGCTGAATATTCTTAAACACTTTCACTGAAATTTGCGAAATGATGCGTATTAAGGATGTAGATCCAAATGTTGTTAAATTAAGATTGTTTACTTTCTCTCTTAGAGGAAAGGCTAAGGATTGGTTGCTAGCTCTACCAAAGGGCACTATTAAATCTTGGGAGGAATGTACTAATTTGTTTATGACTAAATTTTTCCCTCGGCTAATACTATGCAGCTAAGATCCAACATTACAAGCTTTAGACAAGAAGACCGTGAGCAATTAGCGCTTGGATGGGAAAGTATGAAAGAAGTCGTAATGAACTGTCCTAGTCATGGGATGGAAGAGTCGCTTATATTACATTTGTTTTATAATGGTCTTAACCCAGTGTCTAAGTCTATGCTAGATACTGCAGTAGGAGGAACAATCATGGGAAAGCAAGTGAGTGTTGCAAAGAAGTTTTTTGATGATATGCAAAATAACCATGCCCAATGGTATGTGGAAATAAGCTTGAATAGAGTAGGTTATGTTGGGTCTGCAGCATAGAAAACAAAAAAATTCCTACGACGAACACTACACGCCAAGATCTATCTACTATGTACAAAGCAACATGTGGACATACATCCAACGAGAACTTACCCTCGAATACAAGGAGTTTTGTTAACGAGTAGGAATTCGTGGTTGATGTAGTCGTACACTTTCCGATCTCAAGATCATGAGGAAGTCCGAGCGCCGCAACTCAGCAGCGCATCCGTCCTCGCACACACGTTCAAGCCACCGGACAACCTCCACCTCCTCGCTCCAGCGATCCAGCGGAAGCAACAACTCCTTCTAGACGAAATGCCACTGGGAACATGTATCTCGCTAATCCGAGACCATGGGGAAATAATTCTAGAGGGGGAGAGAGATCCTTCACAAGGAGGTGTGTGGAAGAAGGACGAAGAGGGTGGCCTTTTATAGGAGGAGGGGGTGCCCCTCCTCTCCATGGCTGGCGCATGGGGGGGTGACCCCTCACCTCCCCCATTCATGTGGTGGTAACCCCTCCATATAACCCCTTGCAATATTTCGATATCACATGCAGAACCACTTTCTGCAATTTCACCCGAGACAATTTCCGGTTTCTATCGAAACAATTCCTACGCTTTGCAATTCTTTCGTCTGAAACATATGTGCTCCAAAATGGTGTCCGGTAACTCTTAAGTGTGTCACCCTATGGTTCGGGAATAATGCAGACATGATTGAGACTCCTCTCAGATCAATAATCAGAAGCGGGACCTGGAGATCCATACTGATTCCTACACATTCAACGATGACTTCTGTGATCATGAGAACCTTTAACGCTAGTAACTAAATCCCTTTGTCTCGCGATATATTACATGTCCGAGATTCGATCATTGGTATCTCCATACCTAGTTTGATCTCGTTACCGATATGCACTCTTTTCTCGTTCCCGTTATATAACATTCTAGTGATCACATCACTTGCTTGCAAGCTATCTTAATGTGATATCACCGAAAGGGCCCAGAGTATATCTATACGTCATCGGGATTGAGAAATTCCACTCTTGATCCATGAGCCTCAACATAACACCTTCGTAGTACTGAACCCATCTTTATAGTCACCCTGTTACGGTGTGACGTTTGATGTTATCAAGATACTCTTCAGGTGTTAGCAATTAACATGATCTCATGGTCTAAGGATAAAGATTACTTCGTATGATGTTATAGCAATATAAACATAACGACTTGATCGTAATGCTATACTTTGGATGAATGTTCATCACATCATTCCACCAATGTTGTGACCTTGTTATTAACAACATCCAATGTCCATGATCAGGAAACCTTGATCATCTTGTTAATCAACAAGCTAGTCTACAAGAGAGGCATAACTAGGAACCCTTTTTGTTTATTAAACACACATGTATTGATGATTCCGATCAATACAATTCTAGGATGCAAAATAAACATCTATCATATATAAGGAATACATAATAACAACTTTATTATTGCCTCTCAGGCATATTTCGTTCAGTCTCCCACTTGCACTAGAGACAATAATCTAGTTCACATAGTGATAAATCTAACATCCACGGAGTTCTGGTGTTGATCATGTTTTGCCCTAGGGAGAGCTTTAGTCAACGTATCTGCTACATTTAGGTTCGTGTGTACTTTACAAATCTTTATATCTCCATCCTTGACATGCTCGCGAATGGAGTGAAACCGGCGCTTAATATGTTTGGAATTCTTCTGAGACCTCGGTTCCTTTGCGTTGGCTATTGCTCCATTGTTGTCACAATAGATCACCATTGGGTCCAATTCACTAGGAACCACACCTAGTTCCGTAATGAACTCTTTCATCCAAACCGTTTGCTGTGCCGCTTCTGAAGCAGCAACATATTCCGCCTCCGTCATTGATCCAGCCACCACAGGTTGTTTGGAACTCCTCCAACTAACTGCTGCTCCGTTCAAGAGAAATACGTATCCGGATTGAGACTTAGAGTCATCCGGATCAGTGTCAAAGCTAGCATCGACATAACACTTAGCGATTATCTCTTCTTCACCTCCATATATAGAAGCATATCCCTAGTTCTTCTCAAGTACTTGAGGATGTTCTTGACCGCTATCAAGTGTTCCGAACCTGGATCATATTGGTACCTACTAGTCAAACTAATAGCATGTGCCACATCCGGTCTTGTACATAGCATGGCATACATTATAGAGACTATGGCCGAGGCCTAGGGGATCTTATGCATCATCTCTCTTTCTTCCGCCGTAGCCGGACTTTGAGTCTTACTCAATGTCTTGCCTTGCAACATAGGTAAGAACCCCTTCTTACTTCCGTCCATATCAAACTTCTTTAATATCTTATCAAGGTATGTACTCTCTGATAGCCCAATTAGGCGCCTTGATCTATCTCTACAGATTTTAATGCCTAATATATATGACGCTGCACCAAGGTCTTTCATCGAAAATTTGCCGTTTAGATAACTTTTAACACTGTTTAAAAGATCTATATCATTTCCAATCAATAATATGTCATCCACATATAATATCAGAAATGTCACATTGCTCCCACTCACTTTATTGTAAATACAAGCCTCTCCATAAGTTTGTACAAATCCAAACTCTTTGATCACCTCATCAAAACAGAGATTCCAACTCCGGGATGCTTGCTTCAGTCCATAAATGGATCGCTGAAGTTTGCATACCTTATTAGCATCCTTAGGACCGACAAAACCCTTAGGTTGTATCATATACAACTCTTCTTCAATATTACCATTGAGGAACGCAGTTTTGACATCCATCTGCCATATTTCATAATCAAAATATGCAGCAATTGCTAACATAATCCTAACCGACTTAAGCATCGCTACGGGAGAGAATGTCTCATCGTAGTCAACTCCTTGAATTTGACGAAACCCCTTTGCGACAAGTCGAGCCTTATAGATGGTCACATTACCATCAGCATCAGTTTTTCTTTTGAAAATCCATTTATTCTCAACGGCCTTTCGATCGTGAGGTAAGTCCACCAAGGTCCAAACTTGGTTCTCGTACATGGATTCCATCTCAGATTTCATGGCTTCTAGGAATTTGTTGGAATCCGAGCTCATCATCGCTTCTTCATACGTCGTAGGGTCATCCATTTCATCAACCATAAAATTCACAACAGGATTGCCGTACAGTTTAGGAGTTGCACGTGTCCTACTTGACCTGCGAAGTTCGGTAGTGTCCTCTTTCGGAGTTTCATGATCAATATCATCAGCTCTCTCTTCATTAGGTGAAGTCAACTCCGAAACAGTTTCCGGTGCTGTGCTACTTGCCATTTCATGAAGAGAAGGTTCAATAACCTCTTCGAGTTCTACCTTCCAACTACTCACACCTTTCGCGAGAAACTCCTTCTCAAGAAAGGATCCATTCTTGGCAACAAAAACCTTGCCTTCGGATCTATGATAGAAGGTATACCCAATCGTTTCCTTCGGGTATCCTATGAAGACGCATTTTTCCGCTTTGGGTTCGAGTTTATCCGGCTGAAGTTTCTTCACATAAACACCGCATCCCCAAACTTTAAGAAATGACAGCTTAGGTTTGTTTCCAAACCATAATTCATACATTGTCGTTTCAACGGATTTAGATGGTGCCCGATTTAAAGTGAATGCAGCTGTTTCCAGTGCATAACCCCAAAATGACAGTGGCAAGTCAGTCAGAGACATCATAGATTGAACCATATCTAATAAGGTACGATTACGACGTTCCGACACACCATTACGTTGTGGTGTTCCAGCAGGCGTGAGTTGTGAAACTATTCCACACTCTTTCATGTGTGTGCTAAACTCGTAACTTAGATACTCTCCTCCACGGTCAGACCGTAGAAATTTGATCTTTCTATTACGATGATTTTCCACTTCACTCTGAAATTCCTTAAACTTTTCAAAAGTTTCAGATTTGTGTTTCATCAAATAGATATACCCGTATCTACTCTAATCATCCATGAAAGTAACAAAATAACGATATCCACCTCGCGCCGACACACTCATTGGTGCACACACATTAGTATGTATGATCTCCAATAAATCTGTCGCCCGTTCCATTGAACCGGAAAACGGCGTTCTAGTCATCTTGCCCATAAGGCATGGCTCACATGTATCAAATGATTCAAAATCAAGTGATTCCAATAGGCCATCAGAATTGAGTTTCTTCATGAATTTAACGCCAATATAACCTAGACGGCAGTGCCACATATATGCATGCAGATATATCATCATCAAGTTTAATCTTTTTAGCATTAACATTATGAATGTGCGTAATATTACTATCGAGATCCATCAGAAATAAACCATTCAACACAGGTGCATGACCATAAAAGATATTATCCATATAAATCGAACAACCATTGTTTTCATATTTAAACGAATAACCACTTTGCATCAAACACGATCCGGATACAATGTTCATGCTAAGTACAGGCACCAAATAACAATTATTCAGGTTTATAACTAATCCCGATGGCATATGGAGAGGCAGCGTTCCGACGGCGATCACGTCAACTCTTGATCCATTGCCAACCCTCATTGTGACCTCATCCCTTGCTAGTTGTCGCTTGTTCCGCAGCCCCTGAATCGAGTTACATATATTAGCAACCGACCCCGTATCAAATATCCAGGTGCTACTGCGAGTACTAGTCAAGTACACATCAATAACATGTATATCATATATACCTTTGTTTGCCTTGCCGGACTTCTTGTCCGCTAAATACTTGGGGCAGTTGCGCTTCCAATGGCCAGTCCCCTTGCAATAGTAGCACTCGGTATCGGACTTAGGGCCAGCTCGGGGTTTCTTTTCAGGCACGGCAACAGATTTGCCACCCTTCTTTCCCTTGTGCTTGCCTTTCTTGTCCTTCTTGAAACCGGTGGTCCTATTGATCATCAACACTTGATGATCTTTCCTAATCTCCACTTCTGCAGTCTTAAGCATTGACAAAAGCTCGGGAAGAGTCTTCTTCATGCCTTGCATATTATAGTTCATCACGAAGCTCTTGTAGCTAGGTGGCAGAGATTGGAGAACACGATGTATGCCTAAGTCAATGGGAATCGTTATTCCCAAGGACACAAGCTTATTGGCGTACCCAGACATTTTGAGTACATGCTCACTAACGGAGCTGTTCTCCTCCATCATGCAGCTAAAGTAATTTTTAGTAGCATTATAACTCTCTACGGCAACATGGGTATCGAAAATCATTTGCAATTCTCCCATGGTATCAAAGGCATTGCCATTTTTGAAACGCTTTCGAAGTTCTGGCTCTAGCCCATACAGTATGCCGCAATGAACTAAGTTGTGGTCCTCCTGATGAGTCACATAGACATTCTTTTTCTCGTCAGGGGCATCAGGAGCTGGTGGGGGGCCTAGCGGCGCATCTAGCACATATTGCTTTTGTGCAGCACTGGGGAGAATCCTCAAATTCATAGCCCAGTTGGTGAAGTTGCTACCATTCGCAGAAAGTTTCTCTTTCTCCATGAACACATTGAAATTAGAAGCAGGTGGTGCCATCTACAACAGAATTTGTAAAGTTTATTTAGACTAAGTTTATGATAGAGTGAGTTCAACTAATCCAAATTACTAATGAACTCCCACTCATAAACGACATCCCTCGTGCCTTTTTGGTGATTACATGAACCAAATCCACTACACCAAGTCCGATCATCACGTGAGGCGGTGTAGCTTCAAAGGCAAGCATCTATATGGGCATCATATCAACTATATGACTCATGCTTAACCTTTCGGTCCGTGTTCCGAGGCCATGTCTGTACATGCTAGGCTCGCCAAGTAAGAACCTTAGTACTCGCATGTGTAAAACTTTCTTAGACCAGTTGTATGAAAGCGTAGAGTCGAGTACACCCGATCATCACATGATGTCTCGAAACACGATCCATAGAACGGTGCATACTCAAGGAAGAACACATTTTATCTTGATATCTAAATGAGGGGTCATCTTACAATGCTACCAAAAGCGCCAAACTAGCAGTATAAGATGCTAACATCTAATGTGTAAAGTGAGATGATATGGTCCATGCATTTGATCTCTATCATTTGCATCATGGTATGATCTCTATCATTCCTTTGTGTGTAAGGCCAAGGTCTATGGAACTTACACTTTGAATTTGTTGTAAGAGTATCTATCATACATCTACTTACAACAATACCACATCAATACACTAGACCAGCAACAATCTAAACTAGACGCCTCTAATTTATCAACTGCAAGTTTTACGTGGCTTAGGGCTTTCGGAGATAGAACCGTTCTCACCTACGAACATGAACCACAACGAGGATAACCAAGTTATTAGCAAATCGTTGTAAATCAGATATTGACTATAGTAGGAGAGACAGACACCCGGCAGCCACTTATGCAAAACATGTTGCATGTCAGTCGTGGAACCGGTCTCATGTACGATGACATGTAAGGTTGGTCCGAGCCGCTTCATCCCACTATGCCACCAATATCCAAAGTACATAGAAGATGCAATACCATGATCATCATCGCCCACATATAAACATATGTGTACTACCCGTGCAAAGCACCTACGCATAGATCAGCCTCTGATACCAGTGATGGGTCCGCAGCATAGAAAACAAAAAAAATTCTACGATGAGAACTACACGCCAAGATCTATCTACTAGGTACAAAGCAACGGGTGTACATACATCCAACGAGAACTTACCCTCGAAGACAACGAGTTTTGTCGTGGTTGATGTAGTCGTACACTTGTCGATCTCAATATCGTGAGGAAGTCCGAGCGCCGCAACTCAGCAGCGCATCCGTACTCGCACACACGTTTAAGCCACTGGACAACCTCCACCTCCTCGCTCCAGCAATCCAGCGGAAGCAGTAACTCCTTCCAGACGAAATGCCACCGGGAACATGTATCTCGCTAATCCGAGACCATGGGGAATTATTCTAGAGGGGGAGAGAGATCCTTCACAAGGAGGTGTGTGGAAGAAGGAGGAAGAGGGTGGCCTTTTATAGGAGGAGGGGGGTGCCCCTCCTCTCCATGGCCGGCACATGGGGGGTGACCCCTCACCTCCCCCATTCATGTGGTGGTAACCCCTCCACATTAAAATGCCTCTTCACATTCCCCTTTAAAGTCCCTACTTTAAATGCATTAAAATTCTCCAAGTTTAATGCTCTCTCATTTAATAAAACTCTTTTATTAAATTTATTCAAAATTTTGTTAATTACATTAATTAACAAACATTCACATATAACCCCTTGCAATATTTCAATATCACATGCAGAACCACTTTCTGCAATTTCACCCGAAACAATTTCCCGTTTCTATCGAAACAATTCTTGCGCTTTGCAATTCTTTCATTTGAAACATATGTGCTCCAAAATGGTGTCCGGTAACTCTTAAGTGTGTCACCCTACGGTTCGCGAATAATGCAGACATGATTGAGACTCCTCTCAGATCAATAATCAGAAGCGGGACCTAGAGATCCATACTAATTCCTACACATTCAACGATGACTTCTATGATCGTCAGAACCTTTAACGCTAGTAACTAAATCACTTTGTCTCGCGATATATTACATGTCCGAGATTCGATCATTGGTATCTCCATACCTAGTTTGATCTCGTTGCCGACATGCAGTCTTTTCTCATTCCCGTGATATACCATTCTAGTGATCACATCAGTTGCTTGCAAGCTATCTTAATGTGATATGACCAAGAGGGCCTAGAGTATATCTATCCGTCATCGGGATTGACAAATTCCACTCTTGATCCATGAGCCTCAACATAACACCTTCGTAGTACTGAACCCATCTTTATAGTCACCCTGTTACAGTGTGACGTTTGATGTTATCAAGATACTCTTTAGGTGTTAGCAATTAACATGATCTCATGGTCTAAGGATAAAGATTACTTCGTATGATGTTATAGCAATATAAACATGATGACTTGATCATAATGCTATACTTTGGATGAATGTTCATCACATCATTCCACCAATGTTGTGACCTTGTTATTAACAACATCCAATGTCCATGATCAGGAAACCTTGATCATCTTGTTAATCAACAAGCTAGTCTATAAGAGAGGCATAACTAGGAACCCTTTTTGTTTATTAAACACACATGTATTTATGTTTCCGATCAATACAATTCTAGCATGCAAAATAAACATCTATCATATATAAGGAATACATAATAACAACTTTATTATTTCCTCTCAGGTCATATTTCCTTCAAGTTCAATTACCGAGGTAAATACTGAAGAGCTTACATATAAAGTAGATGAGTTGCTTAGCTTAGTAAAGGGAAAGAAGATACCCAAGTTAATGCTATCGCTACTGATGTTAATGATGTTAATTTTATAGCTTGCACTCCTTTTAATCCTGCATGGAAAAATAATTATGCTTCTAATGTTCAAAAATATCATTCTAATCCTACAGGAGCTCCTTATAATAATTATGATAATACTAATGGAGCAAATCATGGCAATCTCTCATTTGAGCAAACTAATAGAACCTTTATACAAGATCAAACCTAGAAAAATAATATGGTTATTAAAATCACGGAGAACCATGAAAGTAGTATAGGAAAATAATCTAACAAGGCCGTTGCAATTAGAAATGATGTGCAGGATCTACAGGAAAGGACAACGACTATGGAGGCTCAGCTGGGTAAGGTAGCTGAGGTATAAGCTCTCATACTAGCAAAGTTTGCTGGAAAACCCGAGAAAAATCCGGTAGAAGACCTCACGATGATGAGGGTGGTAACCAATGAAGAGAAACTTGGAGAGCTAGATTATAGCAACGCGCCAACAACGGAATATACCATGGAAGATCTACTAAAGATGATCACCGTGAAGAATCCAGGTATATAACAAGTGAATGATCCTATGTACCAACAATATACACAACAAGTAGCATCTAAAGTTCGATATTTAGAGATGGAGTATAAAAGACTAGCTGATAAGCTTCCAGCTAAGCTAGATGATATATTTGAGCCCACTATTAAAATTAAGTTGGGAATCAATGAGATATGTTGGAATGACATTTGATGACCTCGAAGTTGTGAAGAAAGTATACAATGACTATGCTTTCAAGCTTGGGTTCAGAACACGGATTGGTAACACTAAGTATAGCACATCAAGAGGTGTGTCAAAAGATGCAATTCTTAGTAGTATTTTTGAGTGTGTCCATGCTGGAAAACCAGCTGATGAAGCGAAAAATGCTACAAAGGATACTTTTGGTTTTGCTGCAACGGGATAAGGAGGTAGCATAGACATGAGCAATTTCAGTGCACAAACATAACGTAGCAAACAAGTTGGCCTATAGATGGAAGTGATAGACTTGAGGCAGAAGAACAGGGTGTTGCAGCATGATTGTAAAGCTAGAATGCTTGTTGGGAAGAGAAATGGGATTTGGACTGTCACGGTCTTCAATGGAGAGCACACACACCAGACAGTGATGCAAATTGGGAGAAGACGGTACTACCGGTCTGATAGCTCCAAATTTCATCACTTTTTACCATTGGTTTTCCTCTTGTTAATTGTCGGATTTCCCTAAAGATTGCCCCTTTCCACTAATCTTAATGTCGCAATTAGTGAATCCTTGGTTTCTTGTGATGGTTCTTAGGCAATGAACATTTATTGAAGATCTAATAGCATTTATGGGCTAATTACACCACAATAAGAAAATCCCCAATTGGAGCTACTTTCATTGGAGGCGTCAGTACACATAACGACCACTGGTACGGTCAAGGCACGCCCATACCACCCGGCCGTACTACCCACCAACGCCTTCCTTATATCAATACAAGGAACTTTCATAAAGGGGGAGAGACGAGAAGAACCACATAACAAAAGTTACAACCATCGCAAGCCATCTAGAGGGAGAGATCAGAGATGAAAGAGGAGAAGAACTTCACCTCGTTCTCTGACAATCTTCAACCTCAAAACCACACACTCCACAATAATTCCATCATTACTAAGAAAGCGATAGAGATATTAGCACTTGTAAGATTAGGGTTTGGTACTTTGATCTACCTACGGTTTTTATTTGATTGGATCTTTAATCGCTATTGTGGTTTGCTACAATAACTTGGAGATTTCTATTTGCAATACAATTATGCCTTTGATTTGACTTTCTCTCATGTCTGAGTAAATCCCCATATGCATGGGAGATGTAGGGGATTGGTGAGATGTGATGTGCCTCCTTTAATTCCATCCAATTGTGATCGTTGTAATGTTTATTTAAACAGTGGGAATGAATATCTATGTTTGTCTAATGCGTGTTATCTAATTTAAGGGCCCAGGTAACATGATCCAAAGATCTCATAGGTATGAACTTGTATGCTAGTAATTCGACGACCCTCGAGTGACACGGCCTATATCAAAGAAGAGATAGCATTACTCGAGGACAACAAGGAGCCATCAAGATTAAAGCCTTGATCTAGTCGAAATAGCTTAATTAATATGTTTACCATGGCCGTGGTAACAGGCAGATTGATCATTAGGATTGGCAAGAATTGGCCATGAGGACTCCTAGTCAGTATATGGGTTGCTTGCCTACTCACTTATAAATAAGAATTATCATTATCACTTATTCCGCTTATTCCATTTGGCACTTTCACTATCATCATGAACTGATTATCTCCACGCCTAACTTCTCATCTGCAGGTCCTTTACACACTTTTCACATCTTTACTTTTATGCAATTTACTTATTTCCTAAGAAAGTTCCTCTATCTTTTACTCACCACTTCCACCATAAACATTTCCAGTCAATTCACTCAAGACCTGTGACACCTTGGGTGCGACAGAAACACCGCATAAAAAACACTTTCCTAGGCTCCTTGTTGGGATCGATATAAAAACTAGAATTAATACTTCTGCGGAAACATTCTCTGACGAACCTGTGCACTTGCAGGCTATCAAGATATTTTCTAGCGCCATTGCCGGGGAGCTAAGCGCTAAGTGTTGTTTCTTGACAATAGCATTCATGATCTCCTTTTAAGATAGAGGTACCACTCGATCAGGAAAACACTATCTACATCCATATATTGATCGTGTTTCGATCAAGAGATGATTAGAATTTATTGAAAGATTTACTAATTCGCGTACTGTAGACATGAACAGCGTGATTCCATTGATGGCAGATTTGACCATCACCTGAGGGGCCAAACTTGAGGTACCTTTGGGAGAGTATGGGAATCCATCTAGGCACTTGAGGAAAATGCATGTTCTTGATCCTGAACTTGAAGGCCAGGAATTTGAAATATATCCTGAGCTAATTTATATGATGAAAAAATTGCTTTCATAGGAAAAGAAGAGGAAGACCCTAGTGACCACATACCAAGGGTACACGACCTTTGTGTTACTCTTAAACCAGCAAGTTTACCAATAGAGTTTGTACTTCTTAAACTTTTTTGCTGGTCTTTGAAAGATAATGCTTTAGCTTGGTTACAATCACTAACTAATCATACTATAAAAAGCTGGGAAGATTACATCCGATAATTCATGCATAAATATTGTTCATTTACTAAAATCATGCAGATCAAACGAAGTACAACAAAAAAATTGCAAATAATTGGAGAGACCTTTTATCAAGCATGGAATAGATATTATGCAATGATTATGAAAGTTCCAAATCATGGTTTTCACAAGAGTCTAGTTATCCACTATTTTTATAATGGTCTTAATGACAAAACAAAAGATATGATTGATCTATCTATAGGAGGAGCAATATGCAACTTGACACTGTCGGAATGTGTAAAGCTTTTTGAGGTAAGGTCCTTTAATAACGAACAATACAATCCAGTTGAGGATATTGAACCACAAAAAGGTATGATTGACATACCACAAGATCTTATATTCGAAGTCAAAAAGTCCATGGAAGAGAAAGGTATAGCTTCAGAACATCTAAAAGAAAACAAAGTTGACATTCTTTAAACTTATTTAATAGAAGATGATTTAAATCTTCTAATACAAAAGTTTAAATATCAACAAAATCAATTCCGTGAGAAAAACGATAAACACCTTATGACATAAGAAAAGAATATAAGAGACCTAACAGAAGTCTTTGACAACTTGGGTCAAGCCACAAAACATTTAGATATATATCTAAGTATGGTTAAAACCCAGTGTGAGCAAAGAAATGAAACCCAAACTTTGATTTCCAACCAATGAAATTTCAATACTGTTTCTACTAACATTATTACTAGACGTGGTACAGAAACTCAGGAACCACAAGGGCCACCTTGGGACCAAGAAGATCAAGCTCGAAAAGCAAGAGAGACTCAGGAGATGAGCAAAGAAGAAGAGGATCTAGTCGACCCCCAGGATGACATTGATTATGAGGCCCAGAAAAGGGAAAATGAAGCTTCCAACACTCAAGAAGAAGAGGAAGCGGGGGATAAGCATAAACCATATCATTTGGACGCTGAGACTATCGATTCAAGGGAAGAAACCAATCTCAGCAAGGAACAAGAAGAGCAAGTAATTATCCCGCGTGAAGAACATGCCAATAAGAAAAACTTAGCTGCAAGGAAAAATAAAAAGAATGTTGAACTGGTGACAAAGGTAAAAGAAAAGGTAACACCTACCAAAACGAAACTTCCTTACCCTAACCGAGTTCATTATGAACCAGATAAAGCTATTTATGATTATTTTGCTGAGGCACTAGGCAGCTTGCGTTTAGAACTTCCTTTAACTAATGCTATTCAAGTTCCTACTTATAAAAAAATTATGCGAGACATACTTAATAGGAAAAAGGAGGTAACCAAGACTGTAGCAGTTATGATAAGCTTTGGTGATAAACTTCCTGCTAATATTGAGGATCTAGGGATACCAACCATCTCCTGTGCAATAGGGAAAACTAATATAATCAATGCTATTTTTTGATTTCGGAGCAGGTGTTAGTGCTATGACTTATTCCTTATTTAATAAATTGAATCTTGGAGAGTGTTCTCCTACTTCGATAACACTACAAATGGCAGATAAGACAACTAAACAACCTGTCGGAATGATCGAATATGTTTTACTTAAAATAGATGAACATGTATACACACTGATTTTATTATTCTTGATGTTCCTTAGGCTGACAAACTATTTATCATCCTTGGAAGACCTTTTCTTAGTACAGCTAGAGATAATGTAGATTGCTCCAGTGGTAAGATTGTCTTCAATATATATGATGATCAGATCATTCGATACTTTCCTAAGAAATAAGAGCACAATGGAAAATACATTCCACCACCTAAGCGTGCTTAGGTAGCAAATACTAAAGAAAAACTGCCGCTTGAAATGAACGCCGATGATATGGAGTTTGATTAGTCAAAACTCTAGAATTAAACACTTAATAGGAGACCAATTCTTAATAAATTAAGTTTAATTTTTTTATGATTACTATTTTATTATGTGTATTATCTAATAAGTTTGTTTTGAGTTTTTAGTTCATTCAGAGAATTTACATTAATGAAGTTGAGAAGCAAGGGAAAAATGAAGAAAAGAAAAAGGGTCCAGCACAGATAACGAGCACTGGTACGGCTGTGGTATGACCGTACCGTGCGCCCGTACCATGTCTCAATGAAACCTGCAGCAGGAATAGTGTCGGTGATGACCAGTGGTATGGCTGGGGTACGACCGTACCGTGCGCCCATACTGAACATCGAGGAAATAGACCATGGCTTACGAATAGATAACGACCACTGGTACAGCTGGGGTACGCCGTGCACCCGTACCAGGTCGACCAGGTTTGATCTCGAACACTAATGTTGATCCAACAGTGACGACCACTGGTACGGGAGGGTTGCGCCCGTACCACCCACCCGTACCGCGTGCGTCGCTAGGTAAAGGCCGACGGCGGCTGGCTCCCAGCCAGCCTCCTTCTTCTTCCTCCTCTTTCTTCCTTGTTCTTTATATCTCCACCACAAACCCTCGCCTCCTAAAACCTTTGATTCTTCATTGTTTTCAAGTTTTTGAGTTGGGGAATCTTCACATCGGTAAGTTTCTCGTCCAATCCATACTGTATTCATCACATTGGTTATTTAGATGAGTTCATCATATTTTGAGATTATTATTGATTCCTCATGTTAGGATTTGTAACTTCTACCTATAATCGTTTGTTTATATGATAGAAACTTGATGCCTATAGTTTTCTTCAAAAATTTCGTAGCACAATGCATAACATTGGAAGGATGTTCCACTCGGGCAAGGGCTCGGGTGCGGCAGGACCCTCGGGCTCCGCCAAGCTGCCAGGTTCAAAGAAGAGACGGTCAGAGGTGGACAGCTTGAGGGCTGCCATGAGCTGAGGCTACAAGAGGGTGAGGAACCACAAGGTTTTACCCACCAAGTGGGTAGACCGTTAGTTCCTCTCCTGCCAGGGTCTTCTAGAGGACTTCGAGCAGATGACTGTGCAAGATGGCATGGTCGACTTCTCCTACATCTCCATCGACACCTACAAGATCACCATGTTCGAGTTCCTTTCATCGTTCCACGATGATCTCGAGGCCCAAGAGCGAAATTGCACTATAAGTTTTGTGCTCAATGGGCAACTCCACAACTTGACCATGAATTTTTCAATAGTTTCGGATCCTCCAATGAGGGAGAACACGATATTAATGACAATGTGCACATAGAGGCAATGTAATCTTGGGGGAAATTTTCTGTCCATAGGAACAACGATTACTTGCGCAAGAAGAGCGCCACTATCCAGAATCCTACTATATGTTATTTTCATACCTTCCTTGTTAATTATTTATTTGGTAAAGGTGATGTTGGGGCAATGGCAGGCCCCAAAATGAGTGTAATTCATATGGCCTTGTGTCCAGATATGGAGCACAAGGTAAACTTCGGGGCCTTGCTCATCTAGCACTTTCGCCACCAAAGGTCAGCTTCCACGGGGGACATTCGTTGTGGTGGATTGATCACACAGATCGCCTACGCAAACGAATTTGTCCTACCACACGAAAGAGCTATGGCTGGCAGTAAGGAACTGGATGACATTCATATGACTAGCACCAAGTTCATGGGTGTCTATAGGCCAGAGCGTGCCCTCCGTGCTTACTATTTTTTTGTACCTAACGGTGATCTCCACCAAATCTTGCGTCCTTTTGTCCAAGCTTTTGGTTTGCCAGGTAAAAAGAGTTGGGTCCTCACTGAGGAGGAGTTCCAGCAGGCACTAATCCTCTTAGGAAGGACTGCGCCACCAGGTGGCCATCCCAACTGGGAAAACACGGCAATTGGCTAACAATAGCAAGATGAAGTAGAAGAAGGCTGGCATGGTGCAGGATGGGACGACAACGGTCAGCAGCAGCACCACCACCAACACCAACAACAAGGTATGCCTCCACCACACCCGCGATTCGACTATGTCCCGAGGAGTGATTTTGACCAGGTGGTGCATCGCATTGACAACATAGAGAACACGTTGTATGATGCGAATGCCAACATAGACAACCTTGATGGGGATATGCCAAAGGGGGTATGCCCAGCAGAACGTTCCGATTGGGCTGAAGGGCCTACGAGTGTGTCTGAAAGACAGCGAGTGGACCATGAAGGAAGGAAAGGCCCAGCGACTGGCGACTAGAAGCCCAGAAGAGTACCAGAAGCCCAGTCGGATTAGGTCAAAAGCCCCCGGATCCTTATCTTGTGCGGAGGTAGCTTGTAAACCCTAGCGAGGTGCTTCATATATAAACCTCCCTAGGGTATCTTAGAGACTGACGTTCCATCATACACCCCCTCAAGCGACTTGCTGCCTAGCCGCCGAGCTCGCCACCCTTATAACTCGCTCTCTCATAATCTAATCTAGCAGGAGTAGGTCTTTACCCTCTGGGGGGATGAACCTAGGTAAACCCATGTGCATCCGCCCCCATCTCGCACCGCAGATGGCCGCCAACTCTTCCTCTCGAAACACTCAATCGCTGCCTATGGCAGCAACTGCCGTGGCCATTTCCATGACAGTGGCGCCCACCGTGGGGCATAGCGGGACTGGCCTGAGTTCTGCAGCGAGACCCTATTCGCCGATCGAGCGGCCGCTCGCCACCAGCCACATGATCGCCATCAGTAGGATCTCGCAGATCCTGCCCAACAGCTACATCCCGGCGTCGTGCCTGGTCACGCACGCCGTGGTGATGCCGATCGGCTCCATCAACCTCTTCGTCGGCTTTACCGGCGCGGTCGATCCAGCCGCGACGATTATCGTCGGCGGGTCGCCTCCACACCGCGATCTGCTTTCGGAGGAGCAGGTCCACTCCGTCAGGGGCCTCGTCACCGAGTACGACTCGGCCGCTACCGATGCGGCCGAGACTAACGTCGCCACCAACGATGACGCCCTGAACGACGACGCCGATTCCGCGACCCCTACATCGGTCAACGGATCCATCACCGCCGCGTCACGGGAGGACTCCATCGCGCGAGTCTCCAACCCCGAGGATTTCGAGGATCCCTCTATCTTGGGGATCTTCGACTCTGACTCCGGCTCGGAATCCCTCGAGGATTTTCGCGCTACATCCAATCGCTTCAACACGATTTACATGGCGGGTAGCACAGCCGCCCCACCAGATCCGTTCTCCACGTCGATCCCGCCGACCGCGATGGCCACGGAGGTGGAACAAGCCCGCCTGCGGCTCCAGGAGGCGCAACGCAATGAACTCGCCGAGCGCGAGAAATACCGCCTTGAGCGAGAGACGGCGAAGGAGCTGTCACTCTATCACCAACGCCGCATCAGGACCTGCCTGAACCCTGATGTTCAGGGCCGCGTCATGAACTTCAACGATGAGGGCGACCCCAGACGCGCCGCCGAGCGCGAACACGGCGAGAATGCACCGCTAGGAGGAGGCAACCCCGCGAGACCACCACCCGGGGCACCGGCGACTGGGGCCCCTCCACCACCCATGGGTTGTGCGCCCCCACCAGACCAACCTCGGATCATCATCTCACCTCAAGCCCGAGACGCCAACGGGTTACCACTATACTGCACCCCGGTGGACAACGTCATCGCGGCCGATGCCGCGATCGCCAACCTTGATGTCCAAGGCGACGGCGCGCTACAGATCCAATACGCCAAGGCACTACTGGTTAGGGCCGTCGAGCAATAGGCCGCGGGAGTCGACCCGCGGGGGCGGATGTATTCCTGCTCGTCAGCAAGCAGGGCGGCATCAAGCGGCCACCCCACCGTGGCTAACGCAATAGTTTGCCCACCACCCCAACCCCTGGCGAACCAACCACGGGCTGCCAACCCCGCGTTGTCGACCAACGAGCCGCGACCTGCGAACAACACCATCGCCGCAAACGGGCAACCCCTCGACGCCCAAACGCACATCATTAACAATCAGGTGTGGCGGTCGCGCCAGCCCTACGACCTGCGACACACCCTCGCCAACTGCAGCGACCCGGAGCCGAGAGGCTCGCTCAGCCGAGTCGGGCCACAATGCTTTGGACCCATGATCCGCGGGGAAAAATACCCCGCCAACTTCAAGGCCCCCAAGGAGATCGAGAAGTACGACCCGACGTACGACCCCGCCGTTTGGCTGGACACATATCTCATGGCAATGGGGATTGCAGGCCACACCGACCTGCTTGCCGCTCGCTACCTCCCCCTGATGATGGAGGGTGCGACCCGGCAATGGATCAACACACTACCCGCCGACATCATCGATTCCTGGGAAGAAATGTGGGACACCTTCGTCAGGCACTTCGAGGGCTCCTACACCCATGCCACCACCATCGAGGACCTGGAGCGATGCATCCAGGGACAACACGAGTCGACCCGGCGGTGGATCCAAAGGTGCCAAGAACTGTGGATAAACGCCTCCAGCATCCACCCAGACACGGTGATACACTGCTTCAAGAACGCGTGCCGGTACGAACCTCTAGTCGCCAAGATCAAGAGGGTCTACCAGACGCTTGATAACATCCCCGACCTCCTCGAGATCGCCAAGCGCTACACGGAGAAGGACCCCAACCAAGACTCCGACGACGAGTTGGGTGGAAGACGGCGCACTAGCATCCACGACAGTGGGCGCCTACGCGACATGCGCTACAGCAACACCCACATCACCGGCAAGCGCCGGCCCGGCGGGCGAGTCGACTTCGTCGCAAACGCCGGCTACGGCCAACGCGACTCAAAGAACTACCGCCGCGACGGAGGAAACTACCGCGAGAGTGGGAACTACCGCGCCAACAACGCGACGAGGCTGAAATTTGACCCCGCCGCCCTGCTCAATCAGCCCTGCATCTACCACAGCAGGGAGGGAAAACCCGCCACCCACACCACCGCCGACTGCCACTCTCTCAAAGAGATTGAGAAGGCGAGACGTGCAAGGGAGGACCCCAACAATAACCAACTGCGGGACAACGGGAATGGCGGCGGCTTCGGAACCACCGTCAGGTCGCTACATACCTTCACTGGGCTCGGCACCAAGCGTGAGAAGAAGGTACTCGCCCGCGCGGTCGTTGTCAATGCAGTGACGCAAGTCGACATCCCCCGCTTCCTAAACTGGTCCGAGCAGAGCATCACCTGGAGTCGCCGGGACCACGCGCCAAGAATCGAGTATCCAGGGTGAGTCGCCCTGGTGGTCAGGCCAAAGGTGGCCGACTACTGGCTGCCCAAGACGCTGATGGACGGTGGGAGCTCCATCAACATCCTATACCTCGACACCTTCAAAAGGCTCCAGCTCCTAGAAACAGCCATCGAGCCAACACTGACGACCTTCCACGGCATCGTCCCCGGTCGGAAGGCGTACATGATCGGAAAGGTGACGATGCCAGTCACCTTCGGCACCGCGGCAAACTACCGCACGGAGAGAATCGTCTTCGAGCTAGTGAACTTCCGCAGCCCCTACCACTGCGTCCTGGGTCGCCAGGCATTCGCAAAGTTCATGGCGACCCCACACTACGCCAACAACACGATGAAGCTCCCTGGGCCGAGCGGCATCATCACCGTCCACGGAGACCCCGATATGGCCGTGGAATGCGAAGAAAAAGGCGATGAGCTCGCCGACACCGTCATCGCCACGGAGACTGACCACGCGGAGGAGCTCGCTAAATATGCGGGCAACATCAACAAAGATGATCCCACCATCCTGAAGAAACCAATCGCTGCGAACTCCACGCTCGAGGCAACCACGCACACCCGCACCGTCGAGCTCGTCCTAGGTGACTCCAGCCAAACGGTCACCATCAGGGCGCACATGAGCCCCGCATAGGAAAGCGCGCTCATCGGGTTCCTCCGTGAGAACCGCGACATCTTCGCATAGAAGCCATCTGACATGCTAGGTGTCCCGAGGGAACTTGCTGAGCACAAACTTAATGCAGACCCAAAAGTGCGACCAGTAAAGCAGTCGCTACGGCCCTTCAATGAAGAGCGCCGTCGAGCAATCGCCGAGGAAGTCCAGCGCCTGCTAGCCGCAGGCTTCATCCGGCCAATCAAGTACTCCAAGTGGCTAGCAAACCCAGTCCTGTTTCTAAAAAAGAACAACACCTGGAGAATGTGTATCGACTACACCAATCTCAACAGCGCCTGCCCGAAGGAGGAGTTCATCCTACCGCGCATCTATCAAATCATCGACTCGACCGCGGGATCGGAGTCGCTGTGTTTTCTCGACGCCTACTCTGGTTACAACCAGATCAAGATGGCGGTCGAAGACGAGGAGAAGACGGCGTTCATCACGCCATTCGGCGCATTCTGCTACACGGCCATGACGTTTGGCCTCAAGAATACAGGCGCCACATACCAGAGGTGCGTGCAGGAGTGTCTAGCGAGCCAAATTGGCCGCAACATCCATGTCTAAATCGACAACGTGGTGGTAAAATCACATCAAGCTGAACCCCGGAAAATGCACCTTCGGTGTACCCACCGGATAACTTCTGGGGTACGTAGTCTCCAAGCGAGGCATTGAGGCCAACCCCACCAAGATCGACACCATCGCGCGACTCGGGAAACCCGAGTGCCTGCGCAACGTCCAAAAGCTGGCAGGGCGAGTTGCGGCTCTCAGTCGCTTCATCCCCCGACTAGGCGAGAAGGCAATACCCCTATACCGCCTGATGCGCAAGAACTCAATGTTCTAATGGGACGCAGAGGCCAACAATGCACTAAAAGCACTCAAAGAAGTGCTACTCGTGGCACCACTACTCGCCGCGCCACTCGACAAAGAGCCAATGCTCGTTTACGTCGCGGCCTCCAATCGGGTCGTCAGCGCCGTGATGGTCGTCGAACGACCGGAAGAGGGCAAGGAGTGCCCCATACAGCGCCCAGTCTACTACATCAGCGAAGTCTTAACAGACTCACGACAGCGCTACCCGCAATACCAAAAACTGGTGTACGCAGTATTCCAAGCACAGCGGTGACTCCCGCACTACATCCAGGAGCACCCAATCACGGTGGTATCCTCCGCGCCCCTGCAAGACATCATACGCAATCGTGATGTGACTGGGCGAGTCGCCAAGTGGGCCGTCGAGATCGGCGTCCACAATATTAAGTATGAGCCATGAAAAGCGATCAAGTCGCAAGCCCTGGCTGATTTCCTCGCCGACTGGGAAGAAGCACAGCAGCCAGAGAAGCTCCCATACCTCCACTACTGGTCGCTCCACTTCGACGGCTCCAAGAACGCTGACGACGCGGGGGCTGGGGTCATACTGACCTCCCCCAAAGGAGACAAGCTCCGCTATGTGCTCCACCTCAACTTCTAACCCTGCACCAATAACATGGCGGAATACGAGGCCCTCCTCCATGGCATGAGAGCCGGCAAGGAGATGAACATCAATCACCTAAGATGCTACGGCGACTCCGACCTAGTCATCGGCCAAGTGGTCGGGACATGCGACGTTGTTTCCCCAACAATGATAGCGTACTGCCAAGCCATCGACTAGTTGGGAGGACACTTCGATGGCTATTCCGTCGAGTGGATCGACAGGCGTAAAAACGAGGAGGCGGACGCCCTTTCACGCATCGGATCGGCTCGACAGGCGCCACCAGTAGGCGTCTTCCTCGACATCATCCACAAACCCTCCGTCAGCCCACCGAAGGAGATCGACGTCGGGATCCCACTACAACCCGAACCAGCCTTAGTTGCCATGGTTATGGAACCTAGCGACTGGACAGCGCCATACGTCGCCTTCCTGGAACACAAACTCCTACCGAGCAACGAGACAGAGGCGCGAATGATCGTGCGCCGCTGCAAATCCTTCATCATCATCAACGCCGAGCTACACAAATGCAGCGTGACCGGCGTGTTCCAGTGCTGCGTACAGCCAGAGGAAGGCCGCAAGATCCTCCAGGACATTCACACCAGCGACTGCGGCCATCACGCCGGCGCCAAGTCGCTAGTCGCCAAGGCCATGCGGCACGGTTTCTACTGGCTCACCGTGCACGCCGATGCCACCGACGTCATCCAAAGATGCGTCAGATGCCAGAAGTACGCCAACCAGACGCACCTTCCTGGTTCGGCAGTCAAGACAATCCCCATCACGTGGCCATTCGCTGTATGGGGCATGGACATGGTCGGCCCGTTCAAGAAGGCCCCATCTGGCTTCACTCACCTCCTGGTCGCAGTCAATAAATTCACCAAATGGGTGGAGGCCAAGCCGATCAAGAAGTGCGACGGCAAGATGACTACCAAGTTCCTCCGCGAACTCATCTACCGGTACGGCTACCCACACAGCATCATCACAGACAACGGCACCAACTTCGCCAAGGGGGCCATGGCGGAATTCTATGAGGAGCACGGCATACGACTCGATCTCGCATTAGTCGCTCACCCGGAGTCAAATGGCCAAGCAGAGCGCGCCAACCAGAGCGTCCTCCACGGTCTCAAGCGGCGACTGCAGGTGCCCCTCGAGCGCACCCCAAGATGTTGGGTCGATGAGCTCCCCTCTGTGATATGGGGGATCCGCACCTCCGCCAACCGATCAACTGGGTTCACGCCTTTCCTCATTGTGTACGGCGCCGAGGCCGTAATGCCAACAGACCTGGAGCACGACTCCCCTCGAGTCACCAACTATGTCGAGGCGGCCAACGAGACCGCCCGCCAAGACAGCGTCGATCAACTTGACGAAGCACGCGACCTGGCTCGCTCCCGCACCGCCATATACCAGCAAGGACTTCGCCGTTATCACAGTCGCCGAGTGCGAACTCGCACCTTCTAGGAAGGCGACCTGGTCCTACGATTGGCCCAGGACAAGAAGGGCATGCACAAGCTCTCCCCCCATGGGAGGGGCCATTCGCCATAGGCCGAGTCCTTGGCAGCGATGCCTACTACCTCATCGACATACGGGGTGATGGCCAGTTGGAGGTTGGGAGGCCATGGAATGTAAACCTCCTCAGAAAGTTCTACACTTAGAACCACACAATGTACTCTGTCGGAATATATAAATGAAATTCATTCGGATCGCACAAATTGTGCCCACTCGCCATATTCTTGTGCCACTCGCACTTGTACATGCAAGCAATAGGCCATTCACGGAAGTCAACCTCTGGTCGAGCGACCGGCACGGCAAAGTAGTGCGGCACAAGGGCACCAGAAGTATTCGGGCCTTGTGTCGTCCACGAAAAACGCCAACCCGGAGCCGCCATTGGAGTCGCCTAGTTCGACTGGCCCACCAGGCCAAGACATCCGATACACGCTTCCCACAACGACCTGTCCCTCCCACCCTCGAGCAAAGCGACTCAAACGTTTAAGTACCACGCACGGGGACTCTGCAAAACAGGAACCCCACGCGGCTCGGGAACACACCTAGTAAGAAAGCTGCCTAGGGCTCGCCAAGCGACTGGCTCTCCGGGCCAGGGGAGGAGACGCGTTACAAACAACGCATTCACAACCTTCAACAGGATCACGACCAATACGGTCGAGCACAACGCTCGGGGACTCGCTCACAAGCAAACCCTACTCGCGCTTGGGGACTCGCCGCTCAGGAGACGCGAGGGATAAAAACAAACGCAAAAACAAATCAGACACATAGAAATACACAATCGAGTTATACCCCATTAAAGGGCGGACGCGCTCGAGGACTCGCTCAAATTGTTGAACAAAACATTACCCTAATCATAACACGAGTCGACCAAGTCCCCGCGACATGAATTACAAAAACATCATACAACGTTCGCCACTTGGCATCTATTACAACTATTACATTTGCTCACTCCGCAGGCCCTGACGAAGAAGAAGTGCCACCACCCTTGACGCGCACAAAGGGCTGCCACGGGTTTGCCGGGTACGTGGTCAGCGACTTCGCCAACGATGACCGAAAGGGCTGCTTCGACTTCATGTCGCGGTGCTCGCTAGGCGCCAACACCGTCTCCTAGTACGGCAGAAGATCCCCCATCGCCAAGACACGATCGGCATAAGGAGTGGCCTTCGCAGTCAGCTTCAACACCTCCGACATCTCCACCGTGTCGGTCGTCGAAGGATAGACACTCGTGAAGTCGTCCAGATCGAAGTCGTCCGGGAAGTGCGCGAGACCCAAGCTCAACGCTGTGGCAGCCCCGCGTCTGAATGCGGAGCGCGTCATCCACTCCACAACCGCGGGCACCTCCTTCAGATAGCGCCACACCTCTGTGAGCCCCCCAGGGATGACTTCGGTGGGAGACATGCCCTGAAGAGCCGCCTGGACACACAACGCCGAGGCCGTGGCTGCATTCACCACGGCAGTCACGCACTGCGAGGCGGTATAAGTTTGCACCACCGGGTCGCTTTGGCCTACAACAGCTGAAAAGTCAGATGTCAGTGAAACAATGAAACTCTCAAAGCGGAGACCTGACAAAAGGCTAAGGCAATGCCAGAAACTCAGCAAGAAGCTTGCGCCAATTCTCCTTGACGTGCTTCTCCAAGGCGGCCTGCTCGTTATGCAGCCCCATGATGAGGGAGTCCGTGGCCTTGCGTTCCTCTTCAGCGGCGACGACGGCAGCCTTCGCCCATTCTTCCGAAGAAATTGAGGCTGCCTTAGCATCCTACAACTCCTTGACCAGGGAGGACACTCGCCCATTCGCCGTGTCCAGTTCGGCGAGTGGGACATACCCCTCAAGGGCCTTAGAGACCTCACCCGGGAAACCATCTGCAAGTGGAGATGTCAGAGTATTGCACAAAACCAACTCATATCAAGCAAAGAAGAACAACGCCAAACACTCACCGATCCTCTCATGAAGCTGCTGGTTCACCTCTTGCGCCTCGCGCAAGTCACGCTCCAGGCGCTCTCGAGCAGCCTGCCGATCAGTCGACTCCTTCTATAACCCCTGAAAAACAACGAGCCCAACTAAGCATTGGGAGGAAAAGAAAAACCAGTTCCCAGCCGCTGAAATCCAGCGACCAGGAACTCAGGGACTGGAGAAGGAAGAAAAACAAAAACCAGTTCCCAGCCGCTGAAATTCAGCGACTAGGAACTCGGGGACTGGAGAAAATAGGAAAATAAAAACAATTCCTCGCCGCTGAAATTCAGCGACTAGGAATTCGGGGACTGGACATACCTGAATAGCAGCGCCGAGCATCTTGTGAAGTTCAGCAGCGTCAGTCGACGGGACCGTGAAGGAGGTGCGCCCGCGGCGAGCCCCAATCTCCGCGTCCACGATTTCTGGGAACTGCGGAGACTACGCATCCGCAACGCCTGGAAACCCCCTCCCCATAAAGCAAGGGAATGTCGCCGACGCCCTGGTAGGGGCGCTGGCCGCCGGGACCGGCGCCTCCGGCACGGACGCAGATGGTGCTTGCTCTGATCGCGTCGCCGCCTCCTCTTCGACAAGCGGCGCAATAGCTGGCTCCGCGGCACTTCCCCCGGTCGCGGAGTCATTAGCGCCTCCTTCTGCTTCTTGTCGACTTCAGTAGACGCGACATCCTCAGAGACCTTCCTCTTCTTGGGCAGATCATCCTCTCCCGCGCCAGTGGCCGGTGGAATCTTGGCAACCGAAGGGCGACCAATCTTCTTAGCCCCCGACCTGCACGAGCACTTCCAATCAGCACAACCACGACATGAAAGAAGCAAAGCAAATTGAGACAAGGAAGCACAACTTACTTGGCGACTGGAAGAACACGAAGCCCGGTACTGATATGGGCAGGCTTGTCCAACTCGGGGCCCAGCTTGCGGCTGAGCCCCCACTCGAAGACATCCGAAGCCCACGAAACCGAGGGCTTCCTTGACGACGAAGCCGCAGTCGCCGGGATCTCTGGCTCCGATGCCGCTGCCTTCGACGGCTGTGGCGACTTGGGCGGTACCGCTTCGGTCGCTTCTTGGCTTGGGACACCCGAGGTCGACGGTGCGATCGTCGCCAGGGGCACCTCTACCACCACCTCCGTGTCCTCGCCCTCCAACCCCTTCCTCGGGATTGCGGCCCTTGGGGCCTTGTGCAAGACTTCGGCAGATCCTTCGTCGTCAGAGTCGTCGTCCGACCCGAACACCACCGACGACCTGACCGGTGATGCAGGCCTTTTTTCCGGCGACTTGGGCCGGCGTGGGGGCTTCGAAGGCGTAGCGGTGCGCTGGGACGTCTACTCCTGGCGACCTCGTCGCCTTCTTCGAACTCGTCTAGGCTGCGGCTCGCTTCGACCTCTCGCTGTTTCTGCATTCGGGTCTTGCAGGCCACAGGCGCTGGGGGAGGGACCTCTTCTTCTTCCCCGTCGCTATCGGAAGGATCCCCCTCGGAATCTTCCTCCAGTTCCTGGGGAACTTCTTCGTCAAGCGGAGGGAGCCAACCCTCCAATACCTAAAAAAGCTGAGAACCACTGCGAGTCAAAACACGCCAAGCGAAAAGACTGAGATTGAGATACGGACGCAGCGATTGGAAACGAAACTTACTGTGGGGGCTTCGTTCTTCACGGGAGTATACGGGGCGACCCCGACCGCCGCGCCCATGAACTCCGCATCGGTGATCTTCTTCGGCGGCCTTGTAATCTTCGGCCTCCCACAACTCCTTTCTTGTTCGAGATGGATCATGCTTCCCGCTGTACTCGTACATCCAGTATGGACGAGCTGCCAGCGGAACCAGGCGCCGCCCAAGCCAGCAATTGTAAAGGTTGATTGGAATCAACCCCTGGTCCTTCATCTTCTGGATCTGATCCATCATTTCCGTGACGGCCATCCGCTGATCTTCAGGGAGCTTCTTCGGTGCCAGTCGGCATGGCTTGCTCCTCTCAGCGACGAATTCACGAAGGAAGACCTCGCCGGAGGGAGTAGCTTCCTTGACGTAGAACCAGCTTTTCTTCCACTCGCTAGCGGCCTTCTTCGGCAGGAGGATCTTGACGAAGTTGGCCTTCGGCTTCAACTAGAAGGTGACCCCGTCTGCGGCCAGCATCAAGCCGATGGATGCCTCGCGCCCGATGCGGCCGTGGAAGAGCTCCAGCCACAGTGGGAAATATGGCATGCAGCCGAGGTAGCACTCGCAGAAGGCGACGAAGATCGCCAGCTGCTCAATGCTATGCGGACCAAGATCTGAGGGTTTGATCGCGTAGTACGCGCAGAAGCGGCGGAAGAAGAGTGAAGTAGGGAATCCTAATCCCCTCTCGAGATGGCTGGTGAAGCAGATGAACTCGCCGGGTCGCGGTTTCGGCTCGGTCTCGGAGGAGGGGGAACCCGCCAATTCCCCTTGTGGAGCACCTCGGCGTCCTCAAAGGACCTCAGCTGGGCCGTGGTGCACTTGGATTTGCCCCATGAGCCTTTGGGAGGCGCCATCAAGTGAGAAGTGGGATCGCGCGATGTGGAGAGAGTAAGTCGGGAGGAAGCAGAAAGGAAGAGCAAATGAGGAAGGGTGAAGAATGCGAAGCAGGATCGCGAAGCTGATCCATTACTCCCCTTATATGGGAAATGTCACCCGCCAAAATCGGGATAGCCGTTACCCACGGTAATTGCACCGTAGTTACCGTTGGAAATTCGAACGGATAGTTTGACTAAGATTGACGGTCCAACTCCTATGGTCTACTCGCCAGCCGCCAGTCTCTCTTCTCGCCGAAATGACGACTGGGCAGCAATGATGTTCATTGAAGTAACGGATGGGGCTATGGAGAAATTCTCCTCGGTTCTAATAGAGTCCATCGCCGACTCGACTGGATGCCCAAATTGGGCTCGCTTACTCCGAACGCCAAAAGGACGCGTGCATCCGCATCAACGATGGCCTCGGGGACTACAGGTGGGGATATGCCAAAGGGGGTATGCCCAGCAGAACGTTCCGATTGGGCTGAAGGGCCTGCGAGTGCGTCTGAAACACAGCGACTGGACCATGAAGGAAGGAAAGGCCCAGCGACTGGTGACTAGAAGCCCAGAAGCGTAGCAGAAGCCCAGTCGGATTAGGTCAAAAGCCCCCGGATCCTTATCTTGTGCGGAGGCAGCTTGTAAACCCTAGCGAGGTGCTTCATATATAAACCTCCCTAGGGTATCTTAGAGACTGACGTTCCATCACACACCCCCTCAAGCTACTCGCTGCCTAGCCACCAAGATCGCCACCCTTGTAACTCGCTCTCTCATAATCTAATCTAGCAGTAGTAGGTCTTTACCCTTCAGGGGGCCGAACCTGGGTAAACCCATGTGCATCCGCCCCCATCTCGCACCGTAGATGGCCGCCAACTCTTCCTCACGAAACACTCAATCGCTGCCTATGGCAGCGACTGCCGTGGCCATTTCCACGACAACCCTCACTCAAGACTTCACATCTTTCATGAACGACTTTCCAAACCGCTACTCGAACTTCCCATATCAGCAGCCACCACCTGACGGTAGAGAAAATGGATTCCAGTTAGGCAAAACCAAAGCTTGGGGAGGTTAAATTCCTCCCACCTTTTTGCATTCACGTTTTTCTTTCTCAATTTATTTGTTTTTTTGTTCCAATGCATGTTGACTTTTAGTTTTGCATTCGATAAAAGAAAACCCAAAAATATTAGACTAGTCTCTAGCTTTATTTGTGCAAATTTCTCTTGGCTCTTGTTGATTCTTTCTGCAAGTTGCTCACTTCTAGTGATCGAGCTATGAGACGAACGCAAAGAGTTGACTCAAGTAGAAGACGAGTGAGAAAGAGGAGGTACCGCATTCCTATTTTCCCACTTCCTGTAAGCTTATTCATGAACATTTTATGTCTGTTCGGTTTCGCTTGAGTTCAACTCCATTCTTAGTTCGTTATCTTTAGAATTTGAGCTCAAAGGTTTTTGTCACCTCTTTGGTTCAGACTTTCGACAATTAATATCATTTTGAAAAACCACTCTGGTGATTCAATTCCAAACTTTTTAGAACAAGAGAAAGCGTCCATCGACAACTTTGGTGCCATATTTTTGTCTTAAGGGCTTAATCTTAGTAGTGCTCAACCCCACATACTAATCGTTGACTTGATGATACCTTGTAAAAAAGAATTGTTTGATAGAACAAACTTTTTAGAGTAGGAGATGGAGATGCCAAAACTTGTATTGACTTGATAAAAAAAGAGGAGAGAAAAGAAAAAGAAAAGAAGAAAGTAAAAGTACTTTGTTTCAAATACACACCTTTGGGATGCCAATAACTCCGCTAGCTTTTGAACGACCTATGGTATAATACCGGATTTTAGCAATGAGTTGATGGAATGAGTGGCATGCGTGTCACTATATGGGAAAAATTATTGGTATTCCCAATAGGTCGTGTAGGAGTTTACAAAAGAAATGTTCGTTGATCCTTGAGAAGGAGAAATAAAAGATCCATTATCAAAATATGAGCTGAAACACTTTCGGTACTTTTGATTATTGGCATCACCTCACTACCTAAAATATGCAATTAGAGTTCTTGATAAGCAAGGAAAAGAAGAGGTATTTGATAGCCGCGATTATCGAAGTGGGTGATTAATAAAAAGCTCTAAGTTTATCCTTCTTTTTACATGTACATGTGCACCCTTAATTTTGGCTTAAGCAGTCTAGCTTAACAACATTTTCACTCTCATAACAAGAGAGGCCCTGGAAGAAATTGATTTGCAAATCCTCGCAAATTTTTTAACAATCTCATTTGAGTTATAAGAACTATTAGCTAGCTAATTACTTGCGTCTAGGGATCAAGCTTAAGTGCAACTGTTCAGATATATTATGCTCATGTTCAAGGTTGCAGGATTTGAGGTGATGGAATATGATACAACCTCCAACTTGTAAGTCTTTATCTTGATTCGATTCTTCGCTATTATTCATTATAGCTTTGTCACTCGAGGGAGAGTAACCGCTAAGCTTGGGGATATTGATAGATCCAAATTTCATCACTTTTTACCATTGGTTTTCCCCTTGTTTATTGCCGGATTTCCCTGAAGATTGGCCCTTTCCACTAATGTTAATGTTGCAATTAGCATTTATGGGCTAATTACACCAGAATAAGCAAATACCCAATTGGATTCACTTTCATAGGAGGCATCAGTACGCATAACAACCACTTGTATGCTCGGGGCACGCCCGTACTACCCACCAACGCCTTCCTTATATCAATACAAGCAACTTTCGTAAAGGGGGAGAGACTAGAAGAACCACATAATAGAAGTTACAGCCGGCGCAAGCCATCTAGAGGGAGAGATCAGCTCTAAATGAGGAGAAGAACTTCACCTTGTTCTCCGACGATCTTCAACCTCAAAACCACACACTCCACCATCATTCCATCATTACTTAGAGAGAGAGAGAGATATTGGCACTTGTAAGATTAGGGTTTGATACTTTTATCTACCTACAGTTTGTATTTGATTCAATCTTTAATTGCTATTGTGGTTTGCTACAATAACTTGGAGCTAATTTCTATTTTCAATACAATTATGCCTTTGATTTTTCTTTCTCTCATGTTGGAGTAAATCCCCATAGGTGTGGGAGATGTAGGGCATTGGTGAGATGTGATGTGCCTCCTTTAATTCCATCCAACTGTGATCGTTGTAATGTTTATTTAAATAGTGAGAATGAATATCTATGTTTGCCTACTGCGTGTTATCTAATTTAAGGGCCTAGGTAACATGATCCAAAGATCTAATAGGTATGAACTTGTATGCTAGTAATTCGGCGACCTCGAGTGATGACACGGCCGATATCAAAGAAGATCTAGCATTACTCGAGGACAACAAGGAACCATCAAGATTAAATCCTTGATCCGGTCAAAAGACCTTAATTAATATGCTGACCATGGTCGTGGTAACATGCAGATGGATCATTAGGATTGGGAAGAATTGGCCATGAGGACTCCTAGACGGTATATGGGTTGCTTGCCTACTCACTTATAAATAAGAATTATCATTATCACTTATTCTGCTTATTCCATTTGGCACGTTCACTATCACCATGAACTGATTCTCTCCGCGCCTAACTTCTCATATGGAGGTCCTTTACACACCTTTCACATCTTTACTTTTATGCAATTTACTTATTTCCTAAGAAAGTTCCTCTTTATTTTTACTGACCACTTCCACCGTCAACCTTTGCAGTCAATTCACTCGAGACCTATGACACCTTGGGTGCGACGGAAACACCGCATAAAAACACTTTCATAGGCTCCTTGTTGGGATCAATATAAAAAATGGAAATAATACTTCCGCGAAAACATTCTCTAACAAAATTGTGCACTTGTAGGTTATCACGGTCTCACAGGAAGGTGACCGAGGAGGACTTTCAGTTCATCCAAACTTTGCACAACTAGAACTTAAGCACAACATAGATAATGGGATGCCTCGGAAGTGTGGACGGTGGTGACCCGAGATGCCTTGGTTTTGTGAAGCGTGATGTTTCCAACATAAGAACTATGCTACGCGAGAAAGTGTCGCAGCGAGATCTGAGCATGACTATTGAGTACTTTGAAAGGAGACAAGCAGAAAGCCCAGCATTCTTCTTTGATAAGAAAGTGGACAAAGACAACACAGTGAGATCTCTATTTTGGGTGGACGGCAGGACAAGGGGCTTGTACCCCAAGTACAAGTACTCGGTGTTTTTTGACACTACATTTTGTAGAAACAAATAAAACATGCCCTTTGCTCCACTTGTCGGCATCGACAACCACACACACACAATTGTGTTGGGTTGTGCTCTGCTACCCAATGAAACAATTGAAACATTTAGTTGGGTATTTAGCAAAATCAAAGAAGCAATGAACGGTTTGGTGCCAGGCCATATCATGACAGATCAAGACCAAGCGATGGAAACAACAATTTCAAACATATATCCTGATTCAGTTCACAGATGTTGCAACTTCCATGTGCTATGATTAGCGAGAACAAAGTTGGTCCTCATTTGAGAGAAGGTAGCCCTTTTGCTACAGCGTTCTACTCATGCATTTATAGCATGGACACTGTATCAGAATTTGAGATCTGTTGGTAGCATATGTTGGAAACTTTTGGTATGGTTGAGAACACGCATTTGCAGAATATGTGGAAGACCAGAAACATGTGGGCGCCTATCTACTTCAGACACAGTTTATTTCCCTTTACAAGCACAACGGGGAGATCTGAAGGCCTCAACTCCTACTTCAAAACTTTAATTCACCCAAGTGGCTCAGTTTGGAACTTCATGCAGCAATATGAGTTGCTCCAAAACCTGATGCTAGACTGAGAAGACAATGCAACATTCACCATGGATACAACAACACCACTGTGGGGAAGGTGAGATTTTACATTCAGATTGTTATTCCAGTAGCATTCTTTTATATCTATTGTATCATGTTTGTAAAACTATTGTATCATAATGTAATACCTGATGTAGCACCACTTTAACAGTCAGCAACAACATTTTTTGCAGCTACAACATTGAAAAGCAGGGGCTGGAGTTCTATACAAGGGAGATATTCACAAGGTTCCAAAATATGATTGAGAGGTCAACAAGATTTTATCTAGTGCAGGTACAGGGTGAAGGCATGTGTTTTGATCTCATTCCAAACCCTGGTTATGGTGTCAAAACCTATCAGGTGCAAGTCATGTTTGACGATGAGTGCTACAAGTGCGGATGCAACACATTTGAGATGTGTGGCCTTATATGCCCGCATATAGTCAGGGTGATGGTGCACTTGAATGCGCAGCAAATTCCGGAGAGGTACATGCTACGAAGGTGGTCTGCTACAGCAATAATGCTTGCACCTGTTCTTGGGACAAATAGCATGAGATTTGGGATTCCATGAACCAATACTCTCAAGTAAAATGCTTTGTGCAGAAAAATGAATAAACTTGCTTTGGATGCTTGCTTCAGTGATGAAACATATGTTGTTGTTTCCAAGATGATTGATGAGGCGAGGCAAGTTGTTGCAAACATAAGGAACACACAAAATGCCACACAGCAAGGAGGGGAGCAAGAAGGAGAGCAACAAGAAGGAGAGAAGCAAGAAGGAGGACTAAAAAATGTTCAACCACAATAAGGTATTCCTCCACAACATGATGTAAACAATCAACATCAAGAAGAACAAGGTAATGATGCTCCCCGTAGCACGCTGAAGAATCCTGCTAGGGTAAAGCCAAAAGGAAGACCAACTAAGAAGTCAAATAAAAACAAAACATTGGTTGAGCTTCATCATGAAGTGATGTCTATGCACTTCTATTCTTGTAGACAGTTGTTGGGCCTCCAAGTGCAGAGGTTTGTAGAATTGCAGCAAGTTTTCCCTTAAGTGGATCACCCAAGGTTTATCGAACTCAGGGAGGAAGTGGTCAAAGGTATTCCGTCTCAAGCAACCCTGCAATCAAGATACAAGAAGTCTCTTGTGTCCCCAACACACCCAATTCACTTATCAGGTGTATAGGTGCACTAGTTCAGCGAAGAGATAGTAAAATAGAAGTGGTATGGATATAAGACAATGGTGCTAGAAAATAGCTTGATGGTGTGAAAGAGACTAAAGGCAAACTGAAATAAAGATGGAAGCAAGAAAACATGTAACAGATGTAATTGCAAACGGTGTTTCAATTCTTAGAAACAAGGCCTAGGGATCATACTTTCACTAGTGAACACTCCCATATGAATACCTTCTCTTTATGATACTACTCTGAACACCTTCTCTTTATGATACTACTCTGAACTACTCTCCGGTTGGACACTCTAATCATTGGTAGGGCTATAACAACACACCTCAAAGTTCATCTTTCCCATCTAGATTACCCCACACTGTCACCTTGAGTACTAAATGGGTCCAACAAACACCACAATTTCATAAATACATCCAACTCCAAAGATAACTCATAACAAGTATTTGTAATCTCTAGCAGACATGGGGAGAGCAGAGATCTAATAAAGCACTTGAGTAGCAAGGTAGATCTACTTGATTACAAAGCTCATGATCACAATATGATCATGCATAGAGAGAGAGAGATACACATAGCTACCTGTAGAAACCTTAGCCTCGAGAGAGAACTACTCCCAACTCATCATGGGAATCAGCAATGGTGATGGAGATGGCGGTGGAGATCGATGGAGATGGCTCCAGGGGCACTTCCCCATCCCGGCAGGGTGCCAGAACAGAGACTTTCTGTCCCCCAAATCTCCCCTTCGGTGGCGGCGGTGCTACGGAACTTTTCGTGGCTGGAGGCTTGATGATTTAGGGTCTATGCATCGGGAGGCTTCTTACAGGCGAAGAGGCAAGGTCGATGGGAGGCCAGGGGGCCCACACCACCTGGTGGCGCGGCCAGGGCGAGCCCGCACCACCATATGGTGTGGCCAGGCCCTGGCCCTCCTCCATCTCGTATTCTGGCTCTGTGTCCCCCTCGGTGAAATATTGACTTTGGCTTTTGTCCCGTCCAATTCCGAGAATATTCATTTTCTGACTTTCTAGAACCAAAAACAGCAGAAAACAGGCAACAGGCACTGTGGCATCTTGTTAATAGGTTAGTCCAAGAAAGTGTATAGAAAGTACTCCAAAGTGTGGACAAAACATAAGAAAGTAGATAAAACCAAGCATGGAACATCAAAAATTATAGATACATTTGCAATGTATCAACATCCCCAAGCTTAACTCCTGCTCGTCCTCGAGTAGGTAAGTGATAAAAAGAAAGAATAATTTTTGAGGTGGCATGCACCATCATAAACTTTATCAAAGTATTTGTAAAACATTCAAAGCTGGGATCATAGTACTTGAATCATAACATGAAAGACAAAGTTCTAGCAATAAGACAAAGAAACTATGATGCAACATGAAAAGGCACAAACAAAAGATTCATGAATAAACATGCTTTGCAAGACGTTTGTTTGTTTCACATAAAAAAAACATAGCATAGTGGCATTCAGCTTGTCCCTCATAGTGTAGCAAACATAAATGCATAGGACACCTTCAAAGTTCATAAGAGTGACTAGATACAAATAGTTTAAAACAAGCCATATCAAGGTATGCATCAATCAAGAAGTCTTGGGACAATGCACATAGAACTAAGAATGGCCACTATGCTCTCAAAGTAGGTGCATAAAGGTAGAAGGTGGAGACTCAATATAATGGTGGAAGAAAGGCCTTCATAGAATAAAGTAGGGATTCAAGTTTCATAAAGAGCTTGCAAAAATTATGGTACTTATAGCTTTCATCTCTCATTGCCCCTATCATAAGCATCTTGAAGGTGATTAAGGTTAAAGTGACACAACTAAGAGGATATGCTTGACAAGTTATAAACCAAAATCTCACGCCCCTTACTTATGAAGACCGAAACTTATGCTACTCAACTTTAGTCACAAGTAAGCTCTTGTCATTGTAAGTACATATGTATCATAAAGAATCGCCAACAGGGTACCCCTTGCACATGATACATGAGCTATCCCATAATCAAAATGACATGGCAAGCAGACAATGAGCATCTGAGTGATCTTTTTATTTGCTATTTGCATAGGTTTTTATTGAGGATGCTTCAAGTTTCCACCATGATTAGGCATGGCTTAGGCTAGCAGCCCAGCCGTTTCTCTAACACACATACAAACTCCATGATCTTACAAGTTCCACTTTTATTTCACACTGCCGGGATCCATAAGCAAAAGAACATGATATCAACGGGGTACAAAGTACAAGTGCAATGTTGAAAGCGTTCCCCATGATACATGGTTCTGCTAACTTCAACTGATAAAGCACAAGCATATACGCAACAAAGAAGGACCCAATGGTTCAAGTTTATTAGATGCAAAAAAGTAAAGTGTGCCAACAATGAGAGCTTTAATCACTAGTTTTCTCATATCAAGTTTAATTTGGAAGATAAACAAAAGCATGAATATACTTGGAATAGCATATGTTAGTAGGTAGGTATGGTGGACTCTTTGGAATAACTTGGTTTAGGGAGTTGGATGCATGAGTGGAACTCATACTTGGTTGTGGAGGCTAGCAAAATACTGGGAGCGACAAACTAAGAGAGCAATAATGGCCATAATCATGCAGAGCGACAAAACATCATTGATCAAAGCATAAAGTGATACTAAAAGTTGAAAACTAAAGGATCATAAAGGCTATGGTGACTTTGGATAGTCATAGATGGTGTGAGCATGTGCCAAGTCAACCCAAATAAAGCATCAAAGGAGAATACCACTATACTATGCTTTAATATGCTAAAACAACACATGAGTCATCCAAGGCACATTAAGCAATCTCAATTGTTTATATCAAGTCATGCTACAGCAAAGAATACTAAGCATAAAGCCAAAACAATATCAAGCATGGCATGACAAAGCATAGGCCACAGTCAAAAACAAGCTCTCTTTACCACTTAAGCATGAACTTTCCTACTCTTTTCCAATCCAAACCAAACTATTTGAAAACCAATGCATGAAAGAGGGGGTCCAACCAATTTATTCAGCAAACTAAGCAAACCAAGCAAACGAAAACTAAAAATAGAAACAAAGACGCTCCAAGAACAACACAACTTTGCATGAAACAATAAAAATGAAGTATTTGGAAGAAACCTGAGATTTTTATTTGATGAAGGAGGGGATGCCTTGGGCATCCCCAAGCTTTGACGCTTGTACTTCTTGGATATTTCTTGTGGTGACACGCGTGGCATCCCCAAGCTCGAGATTTATTCCATCCTTCATCTCATTACTCATTCCTTCCATACACCTGAAATTTTTCCTTCATACAAAACTTCACACAATCTTTATTAGCAACATTAGTGGACTCAAGATAATAAGTCTTAAGGTTCAGTTATAACACCAAATAAACTTCCATTATAACACTAGATACTGAAGCACTTCCCTCAAAAAGCTCAATTCCCCAAAATAAATCAAAAAGGAACCAACAAGAAGCAAATGCAGAAAATGGCAGAAATCTGTCAAAACAGACCAGCAGGTAAAGACGAATTTTTTAGAAGACCTTCTGTTGCTCAAATCGAAAAGTGTTGAACTAAAAAAAGTTAGATAACAAACCTGGGGCAGAAGCACAAAAATTCACGCCTCAAAAGGACGTACAGAGATTTTACACGATTGTTTACGGTGAAGCACAGGAATCTGTTTCGGGACATCAACTTTCCCAGTCATTACTTCTCTCTCATTAGAGGTTACTCTTGGCACCAAAAGTAAATAAAAAGGATAAGGAGCGGTTATTACAGAAGTAATAAATTCCAAGACTCATCTAAAACTTTTGGGTTATCTCCCAATAAGTACTTTTCTTTAACGCCTTTAAGTTAGGCATGATAGTTTGAGAAGATGCTCACATAAGAAATATAAATTTAAGTAAAAGAGAGCATCAAGAAGCAAATTCAAGGAACATTTAAGTCTACCCACTTCCTATACATAGGAATCTTGTAAAGAAACAAGTCATGAAAGCACAAAGCAACAAGCATAGTAAAGCAAAACAAGTGCAACTTCAAGACTTTCAACATAAACAGGGGAAACTTAATATTATTGAGATGCATAAAACCATGTTTCCCTCTCTCATAATGACTTTCAGTAGAATCATGAATAAAATTAACAATATAACTATCACATAAAACATTCTTATCATGAACCACATGCATAAAAGAATTATTACTCTCCCTATAAGCATAGTCATTCTTATTAATTGTAGTGGGAGCAAATTCAACAAAATAGCTATCATTATTATTCTCATCACCATAATCATCAAATATAGGAGGCATATTGTAATCATAATTAATTTCCTCAACAATAGTAGGTGGACTGAAAATATCATATTCATCATTGTAATCATCATATATTGGAGGTTTGGTATCATCATAAGCAATAGAATAGCTATCTTCCAAAGCTGGGGAACTAAAAAGATCATTTTCATAAAAACTAGCTTCCCCAAGCTTAGACTTTTCCATAGCATTAGCAATAATGGTGTCCAAAGAATTCGTACTAACAACATTACTATTATCATGCAAATAAAGTTCCATAGGATTTTTAATTTTCTCTTCAAACACTTCATGTCCTAACTCGAGATAAATACTATAAAGTTCTCTAATTCTTTGTTGTTTTCCATTAAGCCTAACTAGTGAAAAAAGAAACAAAAAGATATAATTATAGAATATAAAGGAAATAACTTCGAGCACTCACACACCAGCAACAGTACTATAAGATAGCTTAGTAGCCATAAGATGTGAGTACCTTTTACCTTACCTCCCTGGCAACGGCGCCAGAAAATACTTGCTGGCGCGTGGTTGACGTGGGAGCTTCTTCTTCTTCAGTCCCCGGCAACGGCGCCAAAAAATAGCTTGATGTCTACGCACTTCTATTCTTGTAGACGGTTGTTGGGCCTCCAAGTCCTCAGAGGTTTGTAGAACAACAGCAAGTTTTCCCTTAAGTGGATCACCCAAGGTTTATCGAACTCGAGGAGGAAGTGGTCAAAGGTATCCCCTCTCAAGCAACCCTGCAATCAAGATACAAGAAGTCTCTTGTGTCCCCAACACACCCAATTCACTTATCAGGTGTATAGGTGCACTAGTTCAGTGAAGAGATAGTAAAATAGAAGTTGTATGGATATAAGACAATGGTGCTAGAAAATAGCTTGATGGTGTGAAAGAGACTAAAGGCAAACTGAAATAAAGATGGAAGCAAGCAAACATGTAACAGATCTAATTGCAAATGGTGTTTCAATGCTTAGAAACAAGGCCTAGGGATCATACTTTCACTAGTGAACACTCCCATATAAATATATTCTCTTTATGATACTAATCTGAACTACTCTCCGGTTGGACACTCTAATCGTTGGTAGGGCTATAACAGCACACCTCAAAGTTCATATTTCCCATCTAGATAACCCCACACTGTCACCTTGAGTACTAGATGGGTCCAACAAACACCACAATTTCATAAAGACATCCAACTCCAAATATAAATCATAACAAATATTTGTAATCTCTAGCCTAAGTGCCACCATGCTGTGCACGCTGTCACTTTCACACACATGGGGAGAGCAGAGATCTATTAAAGCACTTGAGTAGCAAGGTAGATCTACTTGATTACAAAGCTCATGATCACAATATGATCATGCATGGAGAGAGATATGAACACATAGCTACCGGTAGAACCCTTAGCCTCGAGAGAGAACTACTCCCTCCTCATCATGGGAATCAACGGTGATGGAGATGGCGGTGGAGATCGATGGAGATGGCTCCGGGGGCACTTCCTCATCCCGGCAGGGTGCCAGAACAGAGACTTTCTGTGCCTCGAATCTCCCCTTCGGTGGTTGTGGCGCTGCGGAACTTTTCGTGGCCGGAGGCTTGATGATTTAGGGTTTATGCATCGGGAGGCTTCTTATAGGCGAAGTGGCAAGGTCGCTGGGTGGCCAGGGGGCCCACACCACCTGGTGGCGTGGCCAGGGCTAGCCCGTGCCACCATATGGGGTGGCTAGGCCCTGGCCCTCCTCCGTCTCGTATTCTGGCTCCGTGTCCCCCTCGGTGAAATATTGACTTTGGCTTTTGTCCCGTCCAATTCCGAGAATATTCATTTTCTGACTTTCTAGAACCAAAAACAGCAAAAAACAGGAACTGGCACTATGGCATCTTGTTAATAGGTTAGTCCAAGAAAGTGTATAGAAAGTACTCCAAAGTGTGGACAAAACATAAGAAAGTAGATAAAACCAAGCATGGAATATCAAAAATTATAGATACATTTGCAATGTATCATGAAGCAAATGCCAAGAGAAGGAAAAAAAGATCAAGAGACAAAGAAGAAGGAAATTGCTGCAACGCATAAAACCAACAGGAAGCCAAAAAATAAAAAATGCCCATACTTCAATGAAGAGAGTCACACCGTGAAACAATGTGTATACATGGAAACATTGATTGCAGGCAATGCTACGAAAATAGAGTTGAAACTATAGAGATGCAGCTACATGTACTAGCAGATGTAGCATTCCTATTGTTAATGTGTAGCATATATACAGTGTACATGTAGCATCATCCTGATGCAAGATATGAAATTTGTGATATGATAGAATCTTGTTGGTAGAAAAATTATTGACCATTTGGATCATACTGTATATCATGTGGTAGCATTATTGTTGTTTATATGTAGCAAGAGCTAAAATTTCTACCAAAGTCAATCTTATGTTTATCAATGAATTCTGTAGCAAATTATGTACTTGGGTAGCATATGTTCTTCTTGAATATAGTAGTTCTGCACACTTGGAACATTGTGGTGACTAATGTGGTAGCATAAAAGTTCTTTGTATACATCAATAGTTGAAATTGCTAGCAAAAGAATGTACTACTTTCTGAAATGAAGCTTGTAGAAAATCTTGAACACTTGAGTAGCATAACATTTTTTTGCATGTAGCAAAGTGGTTACACAAATGTAGCAAATTAACACATGTCTAGACACACAAAAAATTGACAGCATGTCTGGAGTAATACTCATTTGTAGCATTTCTGCAGCATGTATATAGCATATACAATACTCAAATTTAGCAAAACCATCACACTACTGAAGCTTCAGTAGATAATAACAACATGATAAACATAAAAGCTTATATAAATTCAAGCGTAGCGAACCGTTACAATCATGCAACGGTTATCCATCCAAGTATTACGCTTTGGGAGTACACGAACACATCCACGATTACATCAGTTTCAACCTTACATGTAGCAAAAAATAAGAACACATAGATCACAAAATAAAGTTTCAACTAACTGCTTAACACATGCCCTGACAGTCCCTCCCTAGCTATGCTTCTTTTGTAACTCATCTTCCATCAACTATTGAATGGATCCTTTGTTTTGCCTTGCCTCGATCAGACCTGCTGCAAGAAGCTTCCTTAAATCTGGTATAGCATTGTTGTCGAACTCCGCCATGACCTTGCCGTTGAAGTTTTCCATGTAGAGGAAGTAGAAGAATCCACAATCAAATCTACCAAAAAACAAACAAATAGATTAGTAAAACCAAGCAGGAACATATGTAGCAAGTGTAGGAACTTAAAGTAGCATAAGTTGTAAACTAAGGTAGCAATAATAAAACAATAATGTAGCATATGCTTGCTGGTAGTGATCATGATAAGGATTGAAAAATAGCAAAACAAAAAGAAAGCAAGCAAATCTTACATGGTATAGTTTGCTGCGGTGATCAGGATTGGTTAGTAGGAAAGTGTCGAAGTTTATATTGTCTTCCAGCTTCTATTGTTTCACAAGAATAGCAAAGTTTGCGAACTGAAAAAAGAGCAAACACATTGCATGGTTACTGATCTGCACAATAAAAGGCCGAAGAATAAAGTAGCAAACACAATGAAACTGTAGCAGGAGTACTAACCAGATTGCGTGCACTATAATTCAACACACCAGCATCCTTGGCACCTTTCATTGAATCAAAAATGTGCATCTTCTTTGCTACTAGGTTCATACAAGGAACTACCCAATGGTTGAGTTTCACAATAGGAAAGTATAGCTACATTGTAACATGCAAATATTTAGCATAATGTATGATAACATATAGCAAAAACTTGAAGACATGAAAGCAAAAATGAACAAGATAGGAAGAGGATGTTAACTCACAAGGTCACATTTGAAAATCTTGAACTTTGCATTCTGCTCTTTCAATTCATCCATACATGCTTTTGCATTGAATACTTATGGATCAACAACAAGCTTCTACTGTTTTGCATTGAAGTTCAAAAGAAGTTAGATGAGGCAGCAAGAAAAGCAAATAAAAATTGCTACTCTATGTATTAGTCACCGCAATCTTTAGAAAAAAGTGGAAGCAAAGACAGATGACTAATGTAGCAACATATGATTATTTATGTAGAAACATATGATTACTTATGTAGCATAAAGTAATAGTAATGTAGGATCAACAAATGTAACACAACTACAAGGTGGATGGAAAGTGGTAGCAACTAAATAAAACTAAGGTAGCAAAATCTATTGACTAAAGAAGCAAGAAACTAACAGTAATGTAGCAGAATAGTTGTATTGAATGATGAGCAAGTAAAAAATCAATTAAAAAGAATGCTACTTTTTACTTTACATCTTACTCACCACAATGTGTTGTGTGAAACTGTACTTCCTCTTCTGCCACACACTTTTCTTGCAAATAATGTTGGACTCATGGTTGAATTTCTCAATCCAAACATTCATCAACTCACTATAGATATTTTGTCATGGTCGAAGAGATGTTTGGAAATTTCTGTAGCAGGTATAGTACTGCCCAATCTCCACAAAAGGTGTCTGATACATCCAAAATGTATCTACTTTCCCGAACACTTTTGCTATTGTTTCTCCTCTAAACTTGTGTGATTTGGATGCAACTAACACGGACTGACGCTGTTTTTGTGCAGAAAATCAACTATCAGGAAAAATCCTGGAAATTATGCCAAAAATCATATTTCACCAGAAGAATCCCGGAGCCAGAATATGAGACGGAGTGGGACTGGGGCCCAGCTAGACCACCTGGCCGCGCGGGCTGGGCCTGGCCACGCGGGCTGGGCCTGGCCGCGCCATGAGGTGGTCTGGCCGCCCCAGAAACCCCCTCGGTCTCCCTCTTCGCCTATAAGATGCCTTCTGACCTAAAAAATCAGAGGAGGGTCGATGTTTTTCCAGAAGGAGTTTCGCTCCGCTGCCACCACCATATTCCACGATTCGGAACTAGAAACTCCGTTTTGGCACCCTGCCGGGACGAGGAATTGGAGGAGATCATCGCCATCATCATCACCATCTCTTCTCCATCGACCATCCATATTTCCCACATCTATGAGTGATTAATCCCCCGCTGTAGGCTATGGGGATGGTAGGGATTGGATGAGATCGTTCATGTAATGGCATCAGATTGTTAGGGCATGCTGCCTAGTATCTACTATTAGTGCTTTTTGACTTTGTTGCGACTTGTTATGCTTAATTTTTGTCACTAGGGCCCGAGTGCCATGATTTCAGATCTGAAGATGTTATTGATTCATTATGATAGTACTGTTTTTGGTCTTATCTGCAAGTTGTATACACACGTTGTTGTCCGGAACCAATGGCCCCGAAGTGATAGAAATCGGGATAACCGGATGGAATGGCTTTCATGTGAGGATCACATATGTTCACGGAGTGTTAATGCTTTGCTCCGGTGCTCTATTAAAAGGAGCACCTTAATTGCCAGCAGGTCCCTTGAGGCCCCGCTGCAAATGGGCTGGCAGGACAAAAGATGTTGTGCAAGTTCTCATTACGAGCATGTATGACTATATATGGAACACATGCCTAGGATTATCTAGTACTTGGATGCTTTATCTTATTTATCTGGAATTTTCCTATGTTCTGATTGCTATGTGAATTGTCTTGTCCATGCAACGCCCGTCCATCCATCCCTATGCCAACCGCACTCGAATCCCACTGTTTACTGCTATTGTTACTGCTGTCTTTACTTTACTATTGCTGCTACTTTGATATTCCTACTACAAAACTGTTGCTACTGATAAACTGCTGTGAGCAAGATTGTTTCCAGGTGCAGCTGAATTGACAACTCAGTTGTTAAGGCTTATAAATATTCTTTGGCTCCCCTTGTGTCGAATCAATAAATTGTGTTTCACTTCCCTCGAAAATACTGCGATACACCCCCTATACTTGTGGGTCATTAGTGTCCTACACAAAGGAATGTACATGTAGTAGACAGTTAAAGTAGCAAATAGGTAAAGTCAAAGTAGCAAAAGAATTAAATTGAAGTAGCAGGTAGTTCAAGCAGCATAGGAAAAATCTCATTAAAAACATACATGCACATGTAGCAGACAGTTAAATGCAAAGTAGCACACCGATAAAGGTAAAGTAGCAAAAATAATAAACTAAAGTAGTAGGTAGTTCCAGCATCAGGGGTTTCAATGCAAAAACAGTAGAAAAAATGCAAATATCATAAGTAGCAAAACACACATACACATGTAGAAACTAGTTTTATGCAAGGTAGCAAAACAATTACTTGAAAGTAGGAAAAACAGAAACTTTTCTGTGAACTAGTAACAATAGTATACTACAATTATAGCGGCAAACTTATGTACCGAATAAAGTTCAAAAAAGAACAGAAGACTTACGGTGCCCTATCCTTTGCGTGGCTCTTTAATTTCTAACCATTCATCAAAAATGTGGAGTAAGTTTGTTCGAAATCTTGAGAGACCTACATATTTTTGAACTTTGGAGGTGTGATCTCTTCTTTGGCAGCCCTCTTAAACCTAGTCTTCTTCACATGTATCAAAAAACCCGAGCTAGCATCTCCCTTAGCGCTTGACTCAATGGAAACAACAACTTCAAAAGAAAAAACAATTGTGTATGAAGCAAAACAAGTAGGAGCATAATTATGAAGCTATAGAACTACTATAAAACGTTCATACCAGGTGCAATGGGAACAGCCGGTGTTGCAGGCTCGACCAAGGTGGAAGGTGCAGGCTCGACCAAAGTGGAAGGTGATGCTTGAATACTCTCAAAGGTAGCAGTCGGGGCATCAGAGGTAGTGGTCGGGGCATTAATGGATTTGGAAGGCGGGAGAGACTAGGAACTGCAAAACTCTGCATATTCCCCAGTCCCAGGTTCAAACCGATCGAACGAGGGTTTGTTTGGAGCCCTGGCCCAAGCTTCATCAGAAATATCCTTCCTCGGGCTACTACGAATTTGCGGTGACCCAGCATACCACATCATGTGTAGTACACTATAGTCGTTGATATGACATTCACAGAACACCATTCCGTAAATAACACATCCCTCAGAGTGGTACAACAGAAACATTGCGGGTCCATATTACAAACATACACACTTCATTATTACAAACCAAGAGTTCTTAAACTTCAAGCATTATGAAATTACAAACCAAACTTAAGTAGTTTCAGCGGAAGATATAAAATCCAAACTCATCCTTCGAATTGATCTCAACAACTTATTCTATATAGTTCCTGCTGCTCGGCTCAATTGGTTTAGTAATAACTAATGCAACTACTCAGACTCGTTGCCCTCCACTCCATAGCGTATCTCGTAGTCCACCCCTTCAACTCCTCTGGACAGGTCCGCTTCTTCGTAGCAGACATCCTCTTGTCCATCAGCTACATACATCGAAGTGTCTTCTGGATTCTCTGAGTCTAAGCAGGGGTTCAAAGGAAAGAATGAGTAACAGCGATACCCAGCAAGTTCATTATATGCAAGGTAGGAAGTTTGATGCTCTATCTACCACCTCGGACAACATGTCCTTGGTACTATGCAATTTTTTTATAAACATTTCTTCAAAGATTTGGTTTTATTATAAAAAACTATGCCCATCAGCCTTCACATGTTGACTACAACTTCATGGAGTTTCTTTCCTGCCGCGTTCATAGCTCCTTCCCGGAACAGGGAGTAACATGTCATAATTCTTACACTCCGCAGAGGTGCGTTGCTTTACCCATGAGAGACCAACTCCTTGTTGCACAACCGGGCGTACTTTCCCGTCCACAATTCCATGATGTGGGGCCCAGTAGGTGATCCAAGCCAATCACTACCCTCTCCGCGACCCCATAGGTCTGCACGATCCTCAAGGGCTGACTACACCTCCATTAAGCCTCCAACTAGGGCAAGCTATAACCCTGGTGAGTTCCCGAAGACTCTATGAGTTGGTGATGCCCCTGGCAAGCTCCCTAAAAGGTCTGACTATACCTCTGGCAGCCACTCATAAATAATCTAGAAACCAAAATCATGGGGCCTAAGGGTGCCCACCCATATGTTGGATCCATACCAGGAATCCCAACGTCGCGATAAGGTCATCTAGCCTCCATATGAAAGGAAGAACATACAGCTGACTTCTCTGTCCTATTCCAAATCTCATGGTTAACGCGTATTATACGGTGATAGAATCACTGATGTCATGGGTTGTTAAGCCTATGTGACTTATGCAATTGGAACCCTAAGTTCCATTGTTGCTCTTTATCATCACTTAGGATGATAACTACATCTTATTTATTAGAGAAGATAACATTTTCTTTCTCTAGATCATAGATGATAACACACAATTTGCAATATCTTTGATAAAGACTCTTCAAAGGACATGAGAAAGTGATGAACTTGCCTTGCGACTGCAAGGTAGTGAAGTTGGATGCTTCCACTTGACCTTGAGCTCCGGTTTCTACAAATAACCATTTTTGCCAGATAAGGACAATACTTAAAGAAACAATATGCAATGCATAGTAATGTCATGCAATGATTTATTAATTACTTCTTTACATGTTTTACCCTCTTAGTAAAAGTTTACTATTTTCTTTAATATCATTCTAAGAGTAAAAATATAAAAAATTTAATTCTTTATTATTCTTTTAAATATTTTCTGAAATTTCTTTAAGAAAATAAGATTTATTTTTAACACACCAAATTTACTTTTCAAAAATACATATTAGTATTTTTCCATAGTAACATATTCATTTAGGATCTTAAAATTGAATTTTATTCAATTTTAAGTGTTCCTTCTATTTTTGTAAAATTCTAAAGTAATTGGCCAAAATTAATAATGAACTGTTTTTTTAGTTACCAAAAATTCTATTGGTTATTTTTACTCAATAGAGAATATTCTTGTGAGTTCATAGATATATTATTTATATTTTTAAGATTTTTATTTTATTTCTTAGAACCATTTAATTCCTAGGGTATTTTGGTCATTCGTCAATTTAATTAGATGTCTCCCTTTTTAAATTGGACCCAGCCCATTGGGCTGGCTCAGCCCTGACCCAGCCCATTGTAGAATTCAAAAGTAATTGGCCAAATCATCCTCATCACTTTCCTTGATATAATCGGGTGCAAATTCCTTGCTACTACCAGGTTCATACCAGCATATAAGTGATCTACACCTTCTTCCATATAGTACTTGATAAGGTGCTGCCTTCAGACTACTTTGATAGCTATTGTTGTTGGAAAATTCTGCCAATGGTAGATGATCTTCCCACAAACCTCCAAATATAATGCACAAGCTCTAAGCATGTCTTCTAAGATTTGGTTGGTCCTTTCTGTCTGACCTCTAGTTTCTGGATGACAAGCTGTACTAAAATCCAATTTAGAACCAAGTGTTGCTTGTAATTGTTTCCAAAATGCTGATGTAAACACAGATCCTCTGTATGATACAATCTTCTTGGGTACCCCGTGCTTACTCACAATCTCTTTGACATAAATTTCCACTAATTTCTTAGCATTATCCTTTTGGTTCACTGGAATAAAATGTGCACTTTTTGTGAGTCTGTCCACAATCACTCATATCATATCCTTCTGCTTCGGTGTCATGGGTAATCCTGTGATAAAATCTACACCAATTCTTCCATTCTGGAATTTCCAAAGGTTGTAATGGTCCTGCTAGACTTTGATGTTCTGCTTTTACCCTTTGGCAAGTATGGCATTCAGATACATACTTTGCAATATCTCTTTTCATATTATTCCACCAGAACAACTCTTTTAAATCCATGTACATCTTTGTACTACCCAGATGTATGGAATATGGTGTTTCATGGGCTTCCCGAAGTATCACTTCTCGAATTTCTGTCACATCTGGTACACAAAGATGGTTTTGACCTTAAAGATCCATAATCTCCTAGGTGAAAAACAGATGTTTGACCTTGAGAGGTTCTTCGAACTTCTTCAGTAATGAAAGGATCTTCACCTTGATGTCTATAAATTTCATGTTGAAGATCACTACTCTGCTCTTTAATTACTCGAAGGTAGCTAATCCTCCAAGAACTTTTGTACTTATAAATTGTATTTCCATTCTTTCCAAATCCCTTTGTAGTTCTTTCAGCAGTTCTCTATTCAAAGGTTGTATATCTGTGCTTTTCCGACTTAAAGCATCTGCCACGACGTTTTCTTTTCCAGGGGTATAATTGATTGTTAGATCATAATATTTAATCAACTCTAGCCACCGTTTCTAACTCATATTCAATTCCTTTTGAGTGAAGAAATATTTGAGACTTTTGTGGTCAGTATATAACTCACACCTTGCCCCATAGATAAAATGTCTCCATCCTTTTAAAGCAAAAACTACTGCTGCTAATTCTAAATCATGGGTTGGATAGTTCACTTCATGTGGTTTCAACTGCCTAGATCCGTAATCAATTACCTTATGATCTTGCATAAGCACACGACCTAATCCTTCCTTGGATGCATCACAATATACTGCGTAATCTTTTCCTGGTTCTGGAATTGCTAGGATTGGTGTTGTAGTTAATCTGATTTTCAACTCCTAAAAACTTGCTTCGCACTTCTCATCCCATATGAAAGGTCTATTCTTTCTTAATAATTTGGTCATTGGTCCAGCTATCTTGGAAAAACCTTCTATGAATCTTCGATAGTAACCAGCCATACCTAAGAAACTTCGGATTTGCTTCACATTGGTTGGTGCCTTCCAATCCAGTATTGATTGAACTTTGGACGGATTTACAGCAATTCCATCCTTACTGATCACATGACCAAGAAAGTCTACTTCGTCCAACCAAAATTCACACTTACTGAACTTAGCATAAAGCTTATGTTCTCTTAAGATTTTCAATGCTACTCTCAAATGTTTTGCATGCTCTTCTGTATCTTTGGAGTATATCAGAATATCATCAATGAATACTATGACAAACTTTTCTAAGTAAGGCATGAAGATTTTGTTCATCAAATTCATGAATATTGTTGGTGCATTAGTCAAACCAAAAGGTACGACTAAATACTCATGATATCCATACCTTGATACAAATATTGTTTTAGGAACATCTTCAGGTTTAATTTTTATCTGATGGTATCATGATCTTAGATCAATCTTGGAGAATACTCCAGCTCCCTTGACTTGGTCAAATAGATCTTGTATCCTTGGTAATGGATACTTATTCTTGATAGTGACATTGTTGAGATTTCTGTAATCCCCACACATTCTTCGTCCCCCATCTCGTTTGTCCACAAAGATCACCGAAGTTCCCCACGGAGATACACTTTCCTGAATGAATCCTTTCCGGGATAGTTCATCAATTTGCTCCTTAAGTTCTTTTAATTCCTTTGGCCCCATCTTATATGGTGCTTGAGCTATTGGTGTTGTACCAGGTAACAGGTCAATAGTAAACTCTATTTCCTGATCAGGTGGCATTCCTGGTAACTCTGCTAGAAAAACATCTCGAAACTCCTTCACCACCGGAATATCTTCTAATTTGATCTCCTTCATTGAGTTCAATTGCAGATCTACCATGATATGACTATGTTTATCCGCCTAATAGCCTATCCTTCCTCCACTTGGAGACTTGATTGAAACGGTTTTCTCTTCACAATTGATCTGAGCTCCATAGTCTATCATCCAATCCATTCCCAGCACTACTGCTATTGCTTTTAATGGGATCACATAAAGATCTGCATAATAGGTTTGACCATAGATTGAGATGACTTGGTTTAGTTTAATATTTCTAACTACCATGATCCCTCCGGCGGTAACTACTGTCATAGGTTTTTCTAACGGTGCCCTTCTACTCCCGAATTTATCACAAAATTCTTCAGATATGAAAAAGTAGTTGCACCAGTATCAAATAAAAAATTTCTGGGATTTGTGAGAATATTGAGCATACCTATCACCACCTGATTTGAGTTATCCACCTCCTCAAAGGTTGCGCAATTCAGCTTTCCCGTAGGTCTACCTCTCTTGCCATTGTTATTTTTGGCATAGCTTCCCCCTCGGTTAGGCTGTCCACCTCCTCCTACACTTACTTGTCCTCCACCTTTTGTGGGCCAACCACCGGGTGGTTTGTTTGGGCAATCAGGCTTAATATGACCCTTCTGTCCACATCCAAAACAAATTATCACTGGTTTTTGACAATCCGTGTTGATATTTCCCGGAAGTTTGCAATTATGACATATGACATTCCTTCTAGGATTGAATTGTCCTCCACTGTTATTGCTACTCCTGTTGTTGTTGTTGTAGGGTACGTTTCTAGGTTGAAACTCCAGATTAATTTTGGGTGTAGTTGCCTGAATCCTCTTTGTTTCCTTCTTTGCTCTCTTCCTACGGTTCTCTTGGACATTTTTGTAATCATCTTCAAAGGTTATAGTTGCATCAAGCAACTGTTGAAAAGTTTGAGTGACGGCAAGCCTCAACTGCATCTTCACAAATGGATTTAGTCCACGCATGAACCTCTTCTTCCTTCTCGCCTCCGTGCTAACTCCTTCAGCAGCACAACGAGATAAATCACTAAACTCCCGAATATACTTCATGACACTAGAGTATCCTTGTTGTAGTTCTTCAAACTCCCTACGCTTCAACTCTATGATACTTTCTGGAACATGGTATTCACAGAATCTTTGTTTGAACTCCTCCCAATTGTACTCTCTCCCTGGAGGTTGCACAGCTAGCTGACTCTCCCACCATGACGCTGCAGGTCCGGTCAATAGATGTGTTGCATACCTCAACTTTTCTTCCTCATTGCATCCTACAGTTCTCAACTTTCTTTCGGTATCTGTTAACCAGTCCTCTCCATCCATTGGTTCAGGAGCGGATGCGAAAGGTAAATTCCTGGTATCCTGGAAATCCGAAAGACTAACACCACGTCCTTGAGGTGCCCTCTGTTGTCCCACTTGATCTACCAAACCCTCCATGAATTTGTTCTGGGACTCTTGCATCATTTGCATATATTGCATAAAGTTCTGCTCCATCAATGGCCTCATTGATGGTGGTGGTGGTAAATTCGCTTGCATTCTGGCATCCTCGTCCGCCTTTTCTTCGGCTTCGCGCTCCATGCGCTGCTGCTTAGTCTCGTTTTCTACACCTATTTCCATACCCCCCTAGTCATGTAACATAAAGCGAATACTCATAATTACATCATGCATATGTGTTCTGAGCTCAACTTCATGCATAGAACTAGTCACACAATGGAAAACAAGATCCAAATAAGAACCAAATATACATTACACACATATTATACATTACAAACAATATAGTTTATACAACATGATTACAAGACCTTACTAATTAAGCATTACAAGCTCATGTGATACTATCCCACTTATTTATTTTACATTAAGTCCTCCGACCCTAACTCTCGTATCCTACAGAGATACTACTAGTCAAAATCACACTCCCCAGAAGTTGCGTCATTCATCGTACATACCCGGAGTGCAACCGTGCTGACGTGAAGTACGATGCACCATCTGTGGAATGACTTGCCTCTTCGACGGACGATATTCAGTATCAGAAGTCTCCGGACTTGACACATCATTCAGCTGAAGTGCATACATACCTTCCAATTCATCTGAAGTATCTCCTACATCCTGATTCTAGAGGAATCAACAGAATATTCCCCTCCTGGTGCCCCCAAGTACTCTGCTGGGTATGATAGTCCTCAACTATGATTGTATTGTGCACATTATCTGGAGTAGGATAATTTTCTAGTGACTCGAACACCCTTTCTTCAGGATCTTCCTCCTCAGACTCTACATCCTCCACATGGGCATCTCTTCCATCAACGGAATAAGATCTTATGCCCATGCGACTAGTCTGCCCAATATCTCCAACTGAATCTTCCACAAGAATAGGATTCCTGGCAGATCCATCCATTGATCGGTACCTCCATTCTTCAGAATTCCCAATAGGTAATTCTAAGTCCTCAGTTCCCCAAGAACTCTGTGGTCTGGATGACTAGTGCCCTCATCAGGATATCTAATGGGTTCTGGTATCGGTGAGTAAGGATATGGTGTAAAAGATGCTGGATTTATAGGTATATCCTTGAAAACTGGGTTAACCCTATCCACTGCTTCATTCTCCAGTTTAGATCCTAACTTCTCCCTTCTTTCAGGATTCGTTAAATCCTCTAACATATCAACCTGATCTTCTACAATAACCTAATGTTTCTTATAAAAAGACCTAACCATCAGTCGATACAGATCCATAAACTTAGAAGCTAGTTCTGGATGCTTCCTTACTAAAGTAAGATGATCGGGTTCCGGTTCCTCGTCTATAGAGTCATGAGGAATCACATAATATGTGCTTCCAGGTAACTCTTCTGCCTTGTTCTCCTGAACATTGGCTATCGCCTCCACAATAGCAACATGATATGCTGCTAGGTGACTTCTACCTCCCCCCATAGGTAAATTGTGATATAAACCAAGCTTCTTTGGTAGTTGGATGCTAACATGATATTTGGCTAACATTCGTCCATCATGGTATGTCATGGTATTGACTAGGATATTAGTTGTGCAACCAAAAACCCTCAGAAGTTCTCGAAGTTGTTCAGTTAAATCCCCCTGATAGTCATCGAGAGTCTCTTCTTTCCTTGCCAATGTCTGTTTTGGGAACTTTGGTGCCATTTCCACTATATAAAAATAGATATAATTAGTATCCATTAATTATAATGATGCATCATAATAAAGAATTATCGCACTAAAAATATAACGAAATAGTCCCAATTGAATATTTATCATATAATCTAGAGAACTCTTTACCGTTGCTCCTAGACTCCTACAGTTATTTCCCTTTACTAGGTTTCCAACCTAAGGTCAAAGCAATTGCTCTGATACTAGTTGCGGTGACCTAGCATACCACTGCATGTGTAGTACACTATAGTCATTGATATGACATTCACAGAACACCGTTCTGTAAATAACACATCCCTCAGAGTGGTACAATAGAAACATTACGAGTCCATATTACAAACATACACACTTCATTATTACAAACCAAGAGTTCTTAAACTTCAAGCATTATGGAATTACAAACCAAACTTAAGTAGTTTCAGCGGAAGATATAAAATCCAAACTCATACTTTGAATTGATCTCAACAACTTATTCTATATAGTTCCTGCTGCTCGGCTCAATTGGTTTACTAATAACTAAGGCAACTACTCGGACTCGTTGCCCTCCACTCCATAGCATATCTCGTAGTCCACCCCTTCAACTCCTATGGACAGGTACTGTTCTTTGTAGCAGACATCCTCTTATCCATCAGCTACCTACATCGAAGTGTCTTCTGGATTCTCACAGTCTAAGAAGCGGTTCAAAGGAAAGAGTGAGTAACAGCGTTACCCAGCAAGTTCATTATATGCAAGGTGGGAAGTTTGATGCTCTATCTACCACCTCGGACAACATGTCCTTGGTACTATGCAATTTTTTATAAACATTTCTTCAAAGATTTGGTTTTATTATCAAAAACTATGCCGATCAGCCTTCACAGGTTGACTAGAACTTCATGGAGTTCCTTTGCTGCCGCGTTCGTAGCTCCTTCCTGGAACAGGGAGTAACATGTCACAATTCTTACACTCTGCAAAGGTGTGTTGCTTTACCCATGAGAGACCAACTCCTTGTTGCACAACCGGGCGTACTTTCCCGTCCACAATTCCATGATGTGGGGCCTAGTAGGTGATCCAAGCCAATCACTGCCCTCTCCGCGACCCCATATGTCTGCACGATCCTCCGGGGCTGACAACACCTCCGTTAAGCCTCCAACTAGGGCAAGCTATAACCCTGGTGAGTTTGCGAAGACTCTATGAGTTGTTGATGCCCCTGGCAAGCTCCCTAAAAGGTCCGACTATACCTCTGGCAGCCACTCATAAATAATCTAGACACCAAAATCGTGGGGCCTAAGGGTGCCCACCCATATGTTGGATCTATACCAGGAATCCCAACGTCGCGATAAGGTCATCTTGCCTCCATATGAAAGGAAGAAGATACAACTGACTTCTCTGTCCCAATCCAAATTTCATGGTTAACGCGTATTATACGGTGATAGAATCACTGATGTCATGGGTTGTTAAGCCTATGTGACTTATGGAATTGGAACCCTAAGTTCCATTGTTGCTCTTTATCATCACTTAGGATGATAACTACATCTTATTTATTAGAGAAGATAACATTTTCTTTCTCCAGATCATAGATGATAACAGTGGAACCCTAAGTTCCATTGTTGCCCTAAGTTAGTGTATTCCGTATAGTCAGATCTGGCAGGAGTAGGGGCTTTACCTCATCACGAGGGCCCCGAACCTGGGTACTTCCTGCGTTGAGCCACGCTCGCTCGTACCCAATCTCGCCTGCGGACGCCGTCAATAGCTTCCCTGCTAGTCCCCACACCTCTATCTAACCTTCTTAGGTACCGCTGTTCCCAATACAACGACACCGGCGCTGTGAAATAAAAGTGAAACTTGTAAGATCATGGAGTCTGTATGTATTTTAGAAAAACGCCTGGACCGCTAGCCTAAGCCATGCCTAATCATGGTGGAAACTTGCAGCATAATCATAATGAGCATTCTATGAAGCATCCTCAATAAAAATCTATGCACATAGTAAATAAAAAGATCGCTGAGATGCTCATTGTCTGCTTGCCTTGTCATTTTGATTATGGGATAGCTCATGTGTCATCTGCAAGGGGTACCCCATTGGCGGTTCTCTATGATACGTATATACTTACAATGACAAGAGCTTACTTGTGACTGAAGTTGAGTAGCATGAGGATCGGTCTTCGTAAGTAAGGGGCATGAGACTTCGATTTATAACTTGTCAAGCATATCCTCTTAGTTGTGTCACTTTAACCTTAACCATTTAAAGATGCTTATGATAGGGGCAATGAGAGCTCAAAGTTAACGAGTATCATACTTTCAGCATTTGGAAGCCTTTCAAATTATTTAAAACCTTTTCTTGTTGAGTCTTCGCACATTCTCCGAGCACTTTCTTGAGAGCATAGTTGTCATTCTTTGTGCTTGTCCCATTACTTGATTATTTGTGTTATGACTTTGATGCTTGTATCTTTGATATCTTTAATTCTAGTCATCACTTGAACTTCAGAGGTGCCTTGACATTCATAATCAAAGGCAAGCGAGATACCACTCGATCATACCTTTTTATGAGAATTGTAATGTTGCTTATGTTTATGCTTCATGCTACTTATTATTTTTGAGTTGGAATCTCTTCATAGCTTGCAATGCCTATTGAGTAAACTTAGTTGCGTACTCTTTATTATGAACTGTCTAAGAAGTTGACCACATTGCTGGGAATATTTACATCATATGAAGAAAATGTGTTCGTGAAAGTCCTTTTATCGCACTCAGTTTTCAACTGAATTGCTTGAGGACAAGCAATAAGCTAAGCTTGGGGGGTTGATGCGTCCAAAACGTATCTACTTTCCCGCACACTTTTGCTATTGTTTCTCCTCTAAACTTGTGTGATTTGGATGCAACTAACACGGACTGACGCTGTTTTCAGCAGAATTGCCTTGGTGTCTACTTTTTGTGCAGAAAATCAACTATCAGGAAAAATCCTGGAAAATATGCCAAAAATCCTATTTCACCCGAAGACTCCAGGAGCCACAAATACGAGACGGAGAAGAGCCAGGGGGTGGCCACACCACCTGGTGGCGCGGGCCAGGCCAGGCCAGGCCACGCCAGGGGGTGGTGTGGGCCCCCTAGGCACCCCCTCGGTCTCCCTCTTCGCCTATAAGAAGCCTTCTGACCTAAAAACTTTGGGGGGTTTGACGCTTTTCTAGAAGGAGTTCCGCTCCGCCGCCACCACCAGATTCCACGAGACATCACCAGAAACTCCGTTCTGGCACCCTGCCGGGACGGGGAATTGGAGGAGATCGTCGCCATCATCATCACCATCGCTTCTCCGTCGACCATCCATGATTCTCCCATCTATGAGTGAGTAATCCCCCGCTGTAGGCTATGGGGATGGTAGGGATTGGATGAGATCATTCATGTAATGGCATCAGATTGTTAGGGCATGGTGCCTAGTATCTTCTATTAGTGCTTTATGACTTTGTTGCGACTTGTTGTGCTTAATGCTTGTCACTAGGGCCCGAGTGCCATGATTTCAGATCTGAACATGTTATTGATTCATTATGATAGTACTGTTTTTGGTCTTATCTGCAAGTTGTATACACACGTTGTTGTCCGGAACCAATGGCCCCGAAGTGATAGAAATCGGGATAACCGGATGGAATGGCTTTCATGTGAGGATCACATATGTTCACGGAGTGTTAATGCTTTGCTCCAGTGCTCTATTAAAAGGAGCACCTTAATTGCCAGCAGGTCCCTTGAGGCCCCGCTGCAAATGGGCTAGCAGGACAAAAGATGTTGTGCAAGTTCTCATTACGAGCATGTATGACTATATATGGAACACATGCCTAGGATTATCTAGTACTTGGATGCTTTATCTTATTTATCTGGAATTTTCCTATGTTCTGATTGCTATGTGAATTGTCTTGTCCATGCAACGCCCGTCCATCCATCCCTATGCCAACCGCACTCGAATCCCACTGTTTACTGCTATTGTTACTGCTGTCTTTACTTTACTATTGCTGCTACTTTGATATTCCTACTATAAAACTGTTGCTACTGATAAACTGCTGTGAGCAAGATTGTTTCCAGGTGCAGCTGAATTGACAACTCAGTTGTTAAGGCTTATAAATATTCTTTGGCTCCCCTTGTGTCGAATCAATAAATTGGGTTTCACTTCCCTCGAAAATACTGCGATACACCCCCTATACTTGTGGGTCATCAGTAGTCTGTTAACTGAACTTTACTTACTATCTTATATGATAGCTGTGATCTAATTGAGATTATCTCTCTGGTTCTTGTTGATATACTTTGGTATGAAAGAATTGTAGTTGGATGTTTAATCTAAATACTCTCTGATACTTGCCTAGTACAAGATTCAAATATATTAATTATGATTCCTAATTGTTATGTTAGGAAAATGATTAGATGATCCGTTGCAATATTGGATTATGGAATCCCTGGAAAAACCACTTGGTTAAGATAAGCTCTTGTGATACCCTCTATGGAGTGGCACACAGGCTTTGTCTCAAAACTGGGCTGTTTTTATTCATGTTCTATTGTACCTCAGAGTTGCATATACTTCTATTAAATAAGTTAGCTTATGATGCTGGTTTGAGGCAAAACTACAAAAAGTAGCCATATTTACATGCTTCTTTACTTCTTTGATGATCTGTGATGGATAGGATGTTATAAGAAGATTAAGGTGGATCCTTAATATTTAAGATAAGGCCTTTAAGATGTGTCATTTCTGAGGTGCTACCATCCATAGGATGTGCCCAAAAATGTTTATCCAAAGATGCCTGTGTATCTAGTTATGAAACTAGAGATTTCTCTCCAAGATCAGTGATGCAAAAGCTGAGATCTTGGTAGTAGATGGTAAAGTTTTATCATTTGCTTTATATCTTTCTTCTAGGATGGATATACACCTCACTTGGGTGTTTTCTGAGAAGATTAAGTAAAACAACACATGCTCCATTGAATCTATGATGACTTAATCATGTGGTGGTTTTATTTGTACTCACCAATTACTTGATGGTTGATGAGGTTGTGGTGCTGCTTGCTGGCTTGATCTAGCTATGCACCTCCTGGTGCTGATCCTATGATTTTGTGCTTGGCCTTGCTATTCACCTGCTCCACCCCCTCCTTATCTTACCATCTTGTGAAGAACTGGTGGTTGATTGGGTAATCTGGTTGAGTATTTGGCTATGGTTTCGGCAAGTTCAATAAGCTGTGAGTGTGTGCTTGAGAAGGAGAAATGAGTTCTTTTACTATGCTTCCACTGGTGCTCTAGGTGAGTGCTTGTACTGCTGCTGGCTTGACAGCAGATTCCATGCAGTTTGGTGACTAAGCTATGTGTATGTGTGAGCTGTTCATATGGATCAGCTCAAGTAACTTGGCTTTTACTATTACTTGTTTACTTATTGATAGCTTGGTGAAACTTACCTCTCTCCACTTGGCTTCTACTGTGACCTCTGGCTATTTACTAAAAACAACAGATACTTCACCTTTGGTGAAACTTGCCCCTTTATTTACTCAATGATGTACTATGAACAGTGCACTTCACTGTTCACCACTGAGAGTAAAATTAGCTAACTAACCCTTTATTTTCCTTTCAGTTGTTTATCTTATTTGCAGGAACAAGATCTGTAGATACAAGATTTAGTATAGGAGTAGATAGGTAGTATAGGTTTTAATTGTAACCTTCTTTTTATTCCTTTTGTAAAGGATCTTGTAAAGATATTATTACAAGTTAATAAAGTTTGATTTATGTTCTTTGTAATCTTATGCCTTTGATGTACTTATCACCAGTTCTATCCTTAATATGAAATAAAGAAATAAGAATTCATTTCTTATTTAATTTTCCGTGCCTTTAATCCTTTTTGTTGGTTACTATTTCTATACTATAATCATACAATGTTAAGAAGGTTTTTAGAAAACCATTCAATATTAATAACTTCCAGTTCTTAAATATTTCAATTGATTTGAATTTCAAATTTGAATTCAAAGTAATTTCCCCAAAATCTTAATACTACCTAAAGGTCATGTCAAAATTCATAGAAATCACTAACAAGAGCTATTCCTACCTCCAGTTAGCGAAAGAAACTCTGATCCCTTTAGCGTTTTGTTTGGCGAAAAATTTACCCTGATTTTACAGATGTATGTATGCACAAACTTATATTCCTATTTTTACCATTTGTTGGATCCTAATGCTGGGATGTTACAGAATTGGCGACCTATCAGGGCTAACAACATCAGTTTTCTTAGTAGCATCAGCTCCCTTGGTGGTAGAATCCATGATTATTGCAGTTTGAGGCACGTCGACACTTTTTGTTGCAATAGCAAGCTCCACAGCGGCAGCAGCAGCTGCACAATTAGCATGCTTCTCAGTACCAGCTGCAGCACCAGCATGCTCATGACCCTCAGGTGCAGTAGCACCATGATCCTTAGGCTCCGATGTAGCATAAAGCTTATCATCATCCTTAATTTCTGAACCATCATCATCCTGCGACAGATCATCAGGTGCTACGGTATTGGTTGGGAAAACAACACTTGGTCCAGCTTCTTCTTTACTTGATGATTTAACATCAAACAAAAGGGTAGCCGTGTGTTGAGCCTTCATGCATTTTAGACTGGCAGACAGGTTCTTCATTATTCCATCAACATTAGCTTCAAAAATTGTCTTGTGCTTCTCATACAAGTGCTTGAAATGAGCAGGAACCTGTTAGCAAACATTAGAAGCATGTTAGTAAGCCAAAGACAACAAAAATTATGTACTTTAGAGCATTGTTATATAATAGAATAAAGTGTAAACTCTAGTCTAGTGGCTCGGATTCATCGCCCGTCACCGCTATCACGGCGTACAGGAGACGAATCCTTGAAACATGTGGTGTAGTAAAAATATATTAAGCTTTTTTCGCATATGGGTAGATAATTTGGGGTAACTTATGCACCACCCCCACCCTAAGTCGTCAACCTACGTAAAGTGTAAACTCTAATCTAGGAGCTCGGTTTCATCGCCCGTCGCCGCTATCATGGCATACGGGCGACGAAACCTCGAAGGGTGTTAGGGTACCGAGGCATCATCGCCTGTCGCTGCTACCGCGTCGATGGCGACTCAGCCTCATTACCCTAACACCTAGGCTAACGCATTGGAAGTAGGAAATTAATAAAACTAAGGCAGCAACATTTATGTACCAAAGTAGCAAAACAAAATAAGTAATGTAGCAGAACACTTTCAGTACATGTTGAAAGAACTACATAAACTGATTGGAAAGTGGTAGCAGAGTAATAAAACTAAAGTAGCAAAACCTATGAACTAAAATTGCAAACCAAAAACATTAATGTAGTAAAGCACTTGTAATACATGTTTAAAGAATTACATAAACTGATTGCAAACTGGTAGCAGAACAATGAGACTAATGTAGTAATAACCATGCACTAAAGTAGCAAAACAAAAACATTAATGTAGCAAAGAACTTGTAATACATGTTTAAAGAACTACATAAGCTGATTGCAAACTGGTAGCAGAACAATGAGACTAATGTAGCAATAACCATGCACTGAAGTAGGAAAACAAAAACAGTAGTGTAGCATATTTTATACCTGCAAATCCTGGTCGCTAGGGAAATTGAGCCATTCATTCAATGACGCAGAAGGATTAACATCAATCTGCTCTCAACAAGAGCAGATTGGTTCAAATCATCATAATCAGAAGTTGTACCATACGGTGTTGCCGACAACAGGAGAAACTACACACAAGAAAAGGTCATATTAAGAGGATTACCGGAAGAAGATAAAACTTTAATGTTTGTGGTGGTGGAAAGTACACTATCTCTCGCCTCCCAAAAATAGTGCTGTTCTCCAAAATCTTTCTATCCCAGTCATTTTCTACAACAAAAGCGAAGTCACTGGACTTGACCGAGCATACTCTAGGAAATGACTTGTCAAAGTTGTGATCGCATGGTGGGAAAACCAAATGATCCATATATGCAATTTACAAAGAAGGCATATTAGGTATATTATAACTGGGGCAAGACGGAGCTCTCTCATGACCTGGATGTTTTTAGCCATTGGATTGTTCCATGCAGCCTTTTCTTTACTTGTGCATGAACTGACCCAGTTATCCCTAGGGGACAGGTCTCTGTACATCGAAAGGACGTTCTCTGCTAAATTGGGCCAAAAGCTGTTAGCGACCCACTTTTGTAAAGTCCGATTTTGTTGTTGTCCTTTCCTGACATCGAAGGGTCTCTTCTACCGCGTTTGCGATTGCAGCAGAGGCGTTGTGCCGGCGGTTGAAATGAGGAGTTAGTCGCCTCCGGCCCACTCGCTCCATTCCTCGTGATCCACCATGGATGGTAGAATCGATTTTAAAAAAGGTATGATCTATCCATCTCTGTCTGATCTTCTTTCCCCACTAAAATATTCTTTCCTTTTACGTTTTGTAACAGAGCAATCCATCATCTAAATGTGATCCCGCAGAGGAATCAATCACTGGTGGCTGTTGCAGCAGAGGAGGGGGCATACAATGGTACTTCCTCCGATCCAAATTAATGCTCTCACATTTGTCTAGATTTGGATGTATCTAGTCATGTTTTAGTGCTAGATACATCCGAATCTAGCTAAATATGAGAACGTTAATTCGGATCGGAGGGAGTAGATTGAAGAAAATCGATGGGCCTCTGTTGTTTGTTAGGCTGCCGAACGACGGAACACCGGAAAATTGGTGGTGTGGTTGTTCATCTTCTAGATACTGTTCGATTTCGTCTCTTGTCGCTCCTGCAAAAACTCTATCATATTTAAGATACTACCCTTGTAATTATTAGTATCCAGATTTTTTGGAAATGAGCATATATTAATATCACACGGATACCAATTACACCCAGCCGCTGCAACAATGCATACCCTAATGGCAATACGGATACACACAGCCGAAAAAAGAAGAAGAATTACAAAAAAGAAAAGTCCCGCTGCACGAATCTGATCCTCAGCAGCAGCGACACTACCACCACCAAAACAACACCAGAAGTCCAACCCCTCCAAAAGAGACGCCTCCAAGAAGGAAATAGTGCACAAACGATGTCATCGCTCGATCAAAGATCTAGGTTTTCACCCTAGAGAAAGTCCTCGCTCGCAAAGCAATGCCTTCTGCAAGGCCATTGCCAGGCACAACCAATGAAGGCCAGACCTTGGGTTTTCACCCTACAAGGTAAGACTGTGAACTCCTCCTATGATGTCGCCCCCTCTAACAAACGCTGCTACGAGTCACAGATAACCAAGCCAGATCCTCATCGCCATATAGACTCAATCCACCATAGCTCGCCCACATGTCTTTGCCTTCATGACATTCTCCACATCTGACTTCACCATGTGTATCGTCAAAGACATGTCGCATGATGGTAACAGGTAGCAGAGCTTCACCTTGCTCCCACTGAAACCAAACAGCCAGCAAAAAACATAGGTGCGCATGACCAAATTCCTTCTGATCCAACAAACTCCAGGCATATGCGCCACTCTGGCCAGATTCATGGAGACACACATCAAGTAGATCTTCGTCTTGGTGCGAGAGAGATCTGAGGACCACCCCCTTTATTGAAACTGAGCCAGCAGCCCCCACGCTACCCGCCGGAAACTAGCAGAATCCGCCGCATAGCGGCAAGATCGCCCGGTCGACCACTCCGACGGAGAAGGAAGTCACCACCACCAATCCAGGGGTAGTAGCCCCAAGCACCCTAGCGTCGCGAGCATGACCCGGAGATCCTGGGCGTCGGCGTCGGTGACAAACGGAATAGATCTCGGGCCGAAGGCACGGATTTCTGCCGCCGCGTGTAGCCATCTGGGACAAGGACCCCCAGCCGCCGCCAGCCACGATGCCACCGCCGAACCAGCAAGGGCGCGGACGCCGCCGCCGCCATGCCAGATTGCGGCCAGGGTCACCGCTGCCGCCACGCCGCTAGATCTTTGCCCGACGACGCCCCGGGCAATGGCGGAGGGCGGGAGATTCACGAGGGGGAGATCGGCCGGGGAGGAGGGAGGCCCGCCCGGCATGGCGCGGCGCCACCGTGGGGGTGCGGGAGAGGGGTGCGGGAGAGGGAGAGGGTTCTGATCTAGATCTCACCAGTATCCAGATACTCTAAACTCTCAGTACATTAACTTTTGATTTCCTCTTGCTATTTCAGGCTATGGGAAAACAAGTCAAAGAAGACCAAATAATAGATGTAGTGTCGTTTGAAAAATCTAATATGAAGAATAGCAGTATTAATAGAAATGAATTGAACCAATACAATCAACTATCTTAATATATGTTCACAACAAAGGATCTCCCTAGCAAAATTTACATGTGTGGGTTGAGTTAACAGCAGAATGGACTTTCTTTCCGAGCAACTTCCAAACCTGCAATCAATCAAACCAATTCCACATATTAACCCAGTATGTTGGAATTCATGGATGCTATGTGTCTTTTATTTGATAAAGTACAAGTCTGAGCTTATAGACTGAATTATGTGAAATAGTGCATGAAATCTGAACTGGAGATAAATTATATTTATTATATTTTACAAATGTCAGTTACCCTCCAGTCAATAGTTGAAACTCGATTTTAATAGCGTTCAATAATTTCTGTTTTTAGCTAAAGGCAAAGGCTATATGAAGTGATAGCTACATAAATTGATATGGTTAGATGAGATAACTTTTTTTAAACAACAACTCTTGGTGTTTCAAAATCAAATCACATAGCCTGATGGATCTTTCAAGTACGTGATGATATGCACTAATCAAGAGAACCTGTATCCTTCTTCATCCTTACTAATGATCATGCCGGACATGTTGTGTTCGAAGCACTAACCCAGAAAGTATCAATCATTCCTGTTATTAGGATGAATTCATCTGACTGTTTGTTTGCTTTGTCCTGACATTTTTAGCCTTCGGACAGGATCACACCGTTCATTGACTAGAAGAAATTATGTGGAGTACTTCTCTTTTTACAAAGATAGTCTAATTGTTGTTATTTATGTTGTAGCCATTGTCGAGGCTGGCGTAATGGAGTTAATATGCTTGCATATGAAGAAGCGACGAAAGTGAAAGCTTTAAAAAACCACAATTATAGAATTGCAGGGTCCAAGGTAATTTGATTGATCACCTTTTCTCCTTCCATCATTCTTCGTTTTTCCTACCACTGAATTGAGTTGCTTGGAATTCGGTGGCTCCATGTGAGAGGATTTTTTTAAATGCAATTTAAATGAAAGAACGATATAAAAGTGCATCCACATAATATTTAGGAAATTTTCTATCTTTCTATCTCAAAAATAGATGGGCGCGGCAACACACGCCATCATGATCTAGTACACAGTAAGTCAAGCACCACAAAAAACAGCAAACCGCTACATACTAACATACAAGAGGGGAAATAACTTACCCCAAGAAGAACAAAAGGGCCAGTTATCCAAAATTCAAATTTCCTACAATCCTTTGGAAGGACAAGTTCTTGCTTCTTCTTCTTCTAAATATTGCTCACAGATTGCATCAACAAACCCAATAAATGATCATCCCAAGCATACTCATCGGTTTTGGTTGGGTCAGCCATAAGACCAACATATTCCAAGTTAACATGGTTGGAGCTTTTAGGAGCAACAACAGTGGCCAGGGAAACAAGATCCCATGTGCTAATGATGGTTTCCTCATCAGTCTCTGCACCATTCTTCAAGATATCAATAATAGTAGCTAACGCTGCCCTCTTCTTTCCAGCATGGTAGAATTCCCGAATCTCGTCAAGCGCTGCACCTCCAATGTTGGAAAGGTCAATAGGCTTGTTCCCGCAGTGGATTCCAAACACTTTCCTCACCATATCCCTGGTAAACACCACCTGGTTCTTCCGAAGCTTGTACTCATGCAGACGAGGAGTTGTATGGGCAGCAACGAAATCCATAAGCTCATTAGGAATCCTAAATTGTGCCACATTCAGCAATGCCCTGAATGCACTCTTTGATGCAATAATGCATGTCTTCGCTGGAGAAAGGTTGTCTGCAAGGGTATGCAACCACTTGGCACCGAACCGGTCCTTCGACATCCAAATGTCCTGCTTAACCTTACTAACATACTCAACCTTTTTCTTGCGGCTCACAACAAGATTTTTCCCCTTACGAACCTTGTTCTTACCATCTGGAGCAACCTGCAGCAGAGAAAATAGAAATCCAAATATGGTTAACATGCAACCTTAACCTCCAAAAAAGCTACATGTAGCAACCAACCAAATATTGCATGCAAACAAAAAGAAGCTACATATAGCTACATGTAGCAAACCTAACCAAAAAACTAGCATGTAGCATCCAAACAAAAATTAGCAAGCCAACCAAAAAATTTGCATGTAGCATGTCAACATATCAAAGCATAAAAGTAGCAAAATCCTACTTAAAGCCTACATGTAGCAAAGAGGGACAATAAACAAACAACTATGTAGAAAATCATAGCAGTTACCACATTTAGCAAATCCTGCTGATAAGTGCACAAGTAGCAAATCCTACTACTGAAAAGCACAAACTAGCAAAATGCTACTACTAAAAGAGCAGAAACTACCAAAATCCTACTACTCAGAGATCGCAACAAGCACAGCAACCTGCTGAAAGAGGACAACTACCTCATGAAAGAGAAAAAAAGCACCACAAGCACAAAAACTAGTCCCCACAGATCCCCCACACAAGCAACGTCTAGATACATGTAAGAGGAAGGATCATCTATTCCCCACGGTTCCCAAGAAAGCACAAGCAACAACTACTAGGCACAATGAATGAAAATGGAAGGAGAAAAGGATGAAATAGTACTCACATCAAAATTTCTGCCGCCGGAGGTGCTCCCTCCTGCCGCATTGGTCATCGGCGGCGGTCCCATCACCCTGCTACCCTAGGGTTTCTGCAGGAAATTGCTCGGGATCAGAGAGGAATAGGGAGATTTCTATGGGAGGAGGAAGAGTGGAGAGCGGGGAGCACGAACCGGAGAAGGGTCCGCGGTCGGCGGCGGTCGAGGACGAAGCGATCGGCAACGGCGCGGGCGTCGCACCACGGTCGCCTCTCCTCTAGCGGTGACACCTCTCTCCTAGCTCGGGTGGAACCATTGAGTCGATGGAGTCGATTATTTGCGGCGTGGGACGTGTAGCAAATGTTTGTACGCGGACGGAGGCGGGACACGTGGAAAACAATGGACGACGCGATCAAGTTTCATCCAACGGCGCGCGACCCGGAGGATGCGACGACGCGATCCCCCGGGGGACTAGTATCATTTTCCTTTATCCGGACTTGTAACCTCTGCATATTTTCCACGTCCGTCACTTTCGCTAGTGCGAGAACATCCAGAGACAGAATAGTCTCGAAAGAGACTCCTTTTTTGGTGAAAGATCGCAAACACGACCCTGACCATATCTTCCCCCATCTCCTTCCTAAGATGATCTACTAGGAGTTAAATACAGTAATAGTCCCTGTACTTGTCGCGCTGGCTCGATTTAGTCCTCATACTCGGAATTTGTTGAATTTTACCCGTGTACTTGTGAATTATGTTTGATTTAGACCAATTTGATGTTTGCTAACAAATTTGAGCTAAGATAGATGACAGGTAGACTGGAATCTTGCGAGAACATCCTCCCGCATGTGAGAATTTTTTTAAAAAGATCACAAATGTTGCAAAATACAAATTGGTCCTTGTACTTGTCTGGTTGGCTCGATTTAGTCCTAGTACATGGAATTTGCACAATTCAGTCTGTATACTTGGCAATTGGACTCGATTTAGCTCAAATACATGTTTACTGTCGAATTTGAGCTGATGCGGACGACATGTGTACGCATGTCCCGCTTACAGGAGACTAGCTAACCTGAAAATTCATAGAACTCCCTCACACACCTAGAACGTACATTTTCGCTCCCATATATTTACATGTACCAACTCCCATCTAATCAATAAGCCAGCACTCCATGCCATTACAGTACCTTTGAATGCAAGACTATTGTATTTGAGAGGAAGGGAAAGGAGGGAGGTGATGATGGCGACGATCACTAGACCGAAACATGTAACTTTTTTCATAGAGGGGAGATGACGTTCGAAGCGGCACCACCGATAGCCGCGGAAATGTACGTTCTAAAATGCGGGAGCGGGGTCCTGCAAGTTTCCACGCTAGCCACTCTCCTACAAGTGGGACCCGTATCCACGTGTCGTCCGCATCAGCTAAAATTCAACGACAAATATGTTTTTGGACGAAATTGATCCTAATTGACGAGTACACGGATTTAATTGTACGAATTACGAGTATCTGGACTAAATCGAGCCAATCAGACGAGTATAGGGACTGCTATTATATCTAGCCTCAGTTGTGATAGTTTTTTGCAATTTTTTTTAGATGCGGGAGGGTATTCTTGCAAGATTTTAGTCCACGTGTCATCCGCGTCAGCTCAGATTCGATGGCAAACATTGAATTAGACTAAATCGAACTCAATTCACAAGTACGCGGGTAAAATTTAGCAAATTCCGTGTACGAGGACTAAATCAAGTCAGCCCGACAAGTATAGAGACTATTACTGTATTTAACTCACTAGAAAAACTACCAGCTAAGAAAGATGGCCACTGCTTTGGTGGTGCTTTCTTACTTCTTCCCGGCGAGGCTCTAAGCCACTCCCCACACTGCTGCACCTCCTCTTTCTCAGCACCACACCCTCACTCTGGATGTACCAGCAGCCCACAATCGAAACAAAGGTGGGGGCTTTTTTCATACTCCCTCCGATCCATATTAACGTTCTCAGATTTTCTAGATTCGAATGTATTGAGTCATGTTCTAGTGCTAGATATATCTGAATCTAGAAAAATCTGAGAATATTAATTTGTATCGGGGGAAGTACTTCAGATGGAACAAAGTACCTTCAATCCTCTCCTCGTACTCCCTCAGGCAAACACCTCGGAGGAGGGGTTTATGCACATTGATTTCCACTATGATTCTCAACTCTCTACCCCATGAAGTCCCATCCTCTTCAACATCCGCTGAAATATACTTGCCAACCCAGTCTCCAATCAATTTTCCATAGACCACATTCATCATATACATATGGAGATCTATGACATGACTCCCAGACACGTAGTGTACCAAAAACAATGTCAGAAGGATGAACTTTACCATCACACTCCACCAACAACAACGGGTTGAAATCAAATTGCCATGGGCCGTTCTTGATCACATGTCGCCAATCTCCCTCTGATTCAAAACGGACGATGAATCTGTTTTCCCCAATGTCCTTGAACTGTGTTGGTCGATGCAGGCCCCAAGCACGTATCATCGCCCTCTCGAGGATGCTTAATATATTCTTCCTCGGCGTGCAAGCCTTGCCCACCATGACCCACTTCGGCTTCGGTAATGGGGAAGATCCAACATCCTTGATCATGATCCCTAATGCGTCCTTATCCGTAAGCACCAGATTGCCTAGCCTCGCTGACAAGGCCGCTGAAAGATCCTCAAATCCTTTCGCCGGTAATCGGGACAAATGCCCTAGGCTTAGGGCCGCCCTCTGCTGACTTCTTACCAGAAGAAGCCATGGAACCACGCCTCCCCTGAGTTGGGAACCAACCCAGAGAGACGATCCCGAGAAAATAGCCGCTGGAGCAAGGACCGCGCTGTCACGATCAAGCTCCACCGTCGATGGCAACCATCCAACGAACATGAAACCCTAGTATGTCGCACGATCGCCTCTCATCGCCCTAAGGGTAACTCCCTCTCGTGGTGGACCCTCTATCAATCCTAGTCTCCTAGAGCAGCTAGATTGCCCAAATAAAGAGCTCACGTGGGGTCAAGGAGATATGTTGACCCACGTATCTGGTGAGAAATCAATGAACTTTTTTCCAACTACCAAGACTACTAATTTCAAGTACAAAGCTCTACAATGAATGCGCTACTGCTCTTACATTCTACCTGAATCCGAGCATTGAAGCAAGCTCCTTTTTTTTGTTGAAACAAGCTTTTTATCGCAACATAACCAAGTCTCGCCTCGCAACTCTGACCAATCCACTCATCATTGCAAATAACTGCTCCCTACTCACTCTTTCAACACTTGTCTACTTTCGATATAGTCAGGTGGGTTCATGTTTGTGTGAGTCAGGTGGGTCCATGTCCCTGTGTCCAAGCGTGTGATCCAGACTTCCGATATTATAAATATGGTCTCAGACAAGAGGCCACAGCATCCGTTTGCAAAATGAAAGATGGCCATGCCGCCATGGTGAATGAAGCTGGATTCATACAGAGCTCATGCGATCATTCTTTGTTTGTTCGTTATACTTCTTATGGTATGGTTATTATTATTTTTAAGTCCGAAACAAAAGACAGACGATCAAGGTTGCTCGCCACAGATGCTGTAAAGGTTGCTCTGCCACCTGGTACAAGGACCTGATCATGGTAGAAACTTTTTCGTATCAATGGAACCACAAAGCACGTTCTGTATGCAAAACAACATTTGCACCCGAAAAAAACACAATCAGAGTGGTCTCGAGCATCTGATGAGGCAGAGGGGCTTCATAGTTTCTCAGCATCCAGCTGATGTTGATTAACACGAGGACATCTGACAATTAACCTAGCCTACCTGTCTCACTCAGAGCGTTCAGTTACGCTCTACAGAACAGCAAAACCTGTCACCTCCGTTTCTTCTGTGAGTAGTGCAAATCAAGTGCGTACAAGTTTCTGTTGTCCGTCTACTTGTGGCTGCTGATCCAGGTAATCCTTTCCAGTGCTACTGCCATATATCTTCAAGGATTCCAAGGTCTCCCTACATATTTCAATTCGGATTGTAAGTATGATGACTAATGTCTGTTCTAAGTGAAAGATCGTTACGGCAAGGAATAGAGGAATATCATTGAGAGGTTATCACAAGAAGCTATAGACTAAATTTAGCCCAAGTATTACGAGTTGAGCTGTGTCTCCCCAGCCTACTGACTCATGGACTAGTCACGCGGTCACGACTAGTCGAGGTTTTCAGTTGGAAAGTAAGTACTGACTCATAGACTACTCTTGACTAGTCGAGCGACTCTTAAAGGGACAAGTAGGATACCGTAATCCATCTTCTATCTCGACATTTCCTGGCTCCAATTTAAGACCATCAAGAAATGCACCACATGCCTCTTCATAGTCCTGAAGATAAAAGAGCTAGCGTGTACATAAAAAAGGATTTTCCACAGAATATGCGGAACTTGTGTACATCAAAATGGTTTTTCCACTGAAAATAAAGAACTGTTCTAAAATAAACTTATCACACCTTCAGTAACATCAGAGCAGTTCCTTCACGGTAGCAGGCCTTTGCCCAGCCAGGTCGCATCATCCTGCAAGCTTGAGTCCTCCAAGGCCTTCTCCCCATTGCCAAAGCGAAGCCAGCATAGGCTCCTATTTGAGAGCAAGGTTGCATTACCAGGGTCGAGCTCCATTGCCTACAACACGGAAGAAGTGTTTAGCAAAATTCTAAACAATGTTTTAGATTTACCTGCAAGAATTCCTTGTGCTGGGTGAATCACTAAAACAGTGTAATCAAATGTAAGCAGTAGAGACAAGTCATCAATGAAATGATTTAACTTGCATAACCATGTCCGAATATATTACGGAGTACTAGATATCTGCTCAGCCAAGCCATAATCTGCCCTGGATGTACAAAGGGAATATGCATCGGTTGATAAATGCAGCTGAAACAACATAGAATGCAACCAATACACAAACAAAATACAAAATCAATGGTAATCCCAAAATAAATAAGAGCACGGAAGTTATTTCAATGGCAAAGTCTCTCGAAACCTCCTTATGATCTTATACCGGTTTTCCAAAATTCTGACGAACATCCAGGAGCACCCCTCTTACCATTTGCAGTTGAACAGTTCAGGAGATGCCTCGATTCATATGCCATTGCATGCTGTAAGCAAGCTAATGCAAGTGCGGCTCGCACAACGTAGCAACCCCGAATAGGAATCAGGAAAGATGTTCCTATTAGCTGAATCCATCCATGGGCTTGTCAAGATTGTCTTGAGACCACGTATAGACTAACATAAGTTCATTGCTTTTTCTTAATACAACAAAGTACAAGAAAGCCCCTTCTTGTTCCATGAAGGGAACAGAAAAAAGAGACTAAAATGCACTATAGTCCTTAAACTTGTTCTGGTGTGGTCAATAAATCCATAAATTCTGATAAGCAAGATGCAAAATATACCTCATGATCAATTTTTGCTGCAAGAAGATAATTTCCAGTCTTGAACGCCTCATGTGCTCTGGATTTTGCACTACCAAGCATAGTTTTCTGAAACAATGAGAACAATCAAATGAATAAAAGATTATAATTAATTCATCCTTACTCTACTCAATAGTTCTACCATTTACAAAGTGGCCCCGAATATTCAATCAAATATTAACCTCATGGCTCTCAATAAAATAATATAAAGGCCAATGTCGACAGTTGAAGAATTGTTTCATTTCCACATGTTTCTACTGGCCTAACAGTCAATTTCACTGATAGAACTGGATAGCCTGTTTTGTTTCAGAATCACACATTTTTTAAGTTCTACCAATCAACATAACTGATAACTGTATCTTCCATCTGTAACAGAATCCACAGCAAAAACAAAAAAGCTTTAGTCTGAAGCATGTTTTATAGGCTACCGCTACAAGAACCCCACAGATCATAACCACATCACTAAAAACTATTATATTCTCTTGGATAATCCATTGCACATTATTTTACCTTAATTGTTAAATGCTCATCTCGGGCCAACTTGGTTGGAGGTCAACACTGGGGTTAATCCTGGTTATGTTGATACTTACAACAATTAAAAGGGTTCAGAACACATAAGTATGATCTTCCAACACATATAGGCACGGCAACAAACCACAATCCATGTTGCATGCCACAGAATTAACATGCAATGTGCCCTGAACAAGTCACTTGATACGAACTATCGAGTTGGCAAGTTTAACAGAAGAGATAAAAATGATACTCCCACTGGCACCATTTAATTGATGCAGCGAGTATAAGAAAACCTATAGACTAAAAGTGAGATCCACGACAACTAAAACGGGCTGGAGGGAATGTTTAAAATTTTCAGTTAACTTGTATTGCTCCCAAACAAGTGCATGCAATACATGTGACACATTTTTACTTCACCGGGTCATAGCAAACAATCCCACTGCATCAAGACAGCTGGCATATTTGCCATTCAGGATCAATAATTCTCAGACACTAATTGTAACTCATTACATAATGAAGGGACAGTGAAGCGTATGGGTTTAAGCACTTTTTCCAAGTTACAACAACGAATTGCAGAAACCTTAGGGAAATCTCACAGCAGCATGGCATAACTTATGCATACCTTTGCTAAGGGCACTGATTTTACATGACTTATGACTCCATCAACACTCCAGTCACGCACATTACGAATACGAGAAGTAACCGGAAATAAAATTTTGACATGTTCACGATGGCCAGAATGTGCAGCAATTTCAATAGGAGTGCGTCCATACTGCCAAGAACAAGCAAGATTAATTTCAAATAGTATTTGACAAAAGAAAATGATGAAGCGGGAGACGAAAGGTATCTAGAGAACCATTGAGAAGACATGGTATAAAATTTAATATATTCTAGAGAGTAGCATAATAAGCGGAACTTAGTTAACATAAGCTGTTAAGAAATAAGGTGGAGTTCTTCTAACGTAGCAGTGAGCACACAGAAATACAGAACATGTGACTCGCTGTCCAAGGTCAGTCTACCACCACTTAAGAATAACATGTTACTATACGCAATCATTACATTATAATACTATCACATAATTTGCAGGATGAAGCAGATCTGAAGTAACTTTTGCTAGTATTTGCAATCTCAGCTTTATTTTTTCTCGACGCTTTAACGACAACTTCTACAATTTCATCTAACAATCCAAAGAAGTTCTTGGAAAATTCAGAATTGGTCAAAGTTAGAACTCCAAGGTAAGTTCTTCCTATTTAGTAGATAGCCTAGCCTAGAATGATCGCATGCCTCTAAATAATAAAATAGAATAGGGTGTTAGATTTAAAATGTAGGTTCGGTGTTTCATTTAAGAAACAACATATTTATTGTAGGGTAAATTAAGTGGACCAAAGATATACAAAATAGACCTGCTAGTAAGAAAATTGTTCATAATATATGTTTTAAAGTTTACAATTAAGCTGGAAAATCAATAAGGTATTCCGCAATGACCTTCTAAATGAACTGTGTACTAGAGTATGTCCTCTCTTAAGTGTGGACGAGAGGATCCATGTAGATGTAGCAGCAAGGTAAAAAAAGCTTACACTGTCAGTGACATTAGCATATGCACCAGCCAGAACTAAGCACTTAAGGATGTCAGCTGAGGCATCAGTGGCAGTAATTATTAAGGGTGTCTCTTTACCAATACCGTCCACATCAGCACCAGCCTAACAATAAAACCCTTGGGTTATATGCTTCATAAAGAAAAACATATATATTGCAATTCGTCATTGTCATAATCACTTTAGGAAAATTACAGAAACTCGGTAATGTAACTACCCCTTTTTCACATTAGCACACTGACATATAAGTTGATGTGTGAAGATGGCATACCTCAAGCAGGAGTTTCACACATTTCAGTGAGCACGAGATAGTAGCAAGACCAAGAGCTGTATGACCAGTACTACTCAAAGCTAGCTTATACTGTTGAGAGATGAAAAAATTATGAGTCCCATATAAGCACAGCCGCCATAAAAATTAAAGAAGGAAGGGAGGGGGCAAAGAACTACAATATAATAGATAGTATATACTTAACCATTTCATTGTGAGTAAAAGTTTTTGTGAAACAGAAGAAATAAAATAATTAACATATATGAACATTATGAAAGTAAACGGATTAGCCTCTCATGTTATCTATGAAATAGTGATGAATCCTTCTCATCCGTCTGGGAGCACTCCCAAAAAAGCATATCAAAGAAATGAAGATCAAAAGAGTGAGTTTCCAGCCCAGCAAGGTCAATGGCCAGACAAAAGCTAGAGCTATTAGTCATTGTACATTATGTCCCAAGCATGTTAAACTTAAACTTGTCAGACTATGTCATGCAAGGAGAAACTAAAAGCACTGTGTACAGTTTATATAGTCAGATTATGCATGAAAAAAGTGTGTGTACAGTCAGGTCTATGGACTCCGCCTGGTCACTGATAGAACATGTGCAATAAAACAAGAAAACTCAGCACTGAAAAGGATGCTACAGGTCGATCTGTAGATTAGAGAAAATGGGATTGGTTTGAAAAAAGGGCGACTATGGTTGAAATGGAGCAGGTGAAGAGTTATGCTCCACCTGATTACAGGTTATAAGTTAGAAGGAATGAAAAGCACAAGTGTAACACACAAAGCCAGTGACATGAAACATAAATAGGAAATAGCTGCTGGACAGGGAAACAATGAAATAACTATGTTGCAAACTTCACCATTCTAAATAGCAAGCCAGTTCATAAAAAAGAAAATATGGGAATGGCCCTTACATCTGCATGGTGGTCCAACAAAACCTTCATAATACCATCCTGCCCATGGATAGCAGCAAGATGCAGTACTGTCCCTCCATGACTTAGTGAATCAGGGTTAGCTCCTTTGGAGAGTAAGAGATCTACCATTTCAACTCCTGGATACAAAATACAAGATATATGTGAGTCTATAAATACTCTGTTGTAACTCCTCCATTGCAAACTAGAAGACACACATCCAATCCAGTGGGAATCCAGCCAACGAAATACAGAGTCAACAACTATGGGTTGGAATTGGTGGAGCACGCTGAATTTGGACAGAAAGGGCATGTTTAGACTTTTGGGACTTGGCTAAACTAAATTAATAATGACATGGGAAAATAAAATCCATGCATACTATGATGTCTATGGGGAAAAAGGGAAGAACTTTTTACAGCAAGCACCTTACTCCCTTTAAATATTTGCCACTGCAAATAATATCCAGTCAGAAATTTGTACTCAATGTCGCACTATTATATGGGTCCTCGCCCAGACACAGTATACATGGAGAACAACACTTGGGAAAAGTGAGTTATGTGAGTAGATACTTATGTGTATAGATCGATACTACCTCTCGCGAGGAGACTGAGTTTCAGATCTGGGGCTGCCAGGCGGTTGACGCTGGCGATCTTCAGAGATGAGGACGAGGAGTGCTCTAATGGCACGTTCCAAGGATCCAGGGGAGAAACAGAGGAGGATCACAGAGGGAGAAAGGGGCCTGACTTTCGCTCCGCTTCTCGTCAGCGAGGTGTTCAATTGGGGGGCGAGCAAACCGCGGTCGGGTCGGAGGCTGATGGAGCACCAGAGGGCTCCTTCCCCCCTGCGGCCTCTGCATCGGCTCGTTTGGCCCCATCGACATTGGAGGAGGAGGTCAGGAGGAGTACAGTGGGACAGTGGCCTCGGAGGCGTCGTGCTTGACAAAGGAAGGAGAGAAGTCTGAAATCCCTGTCAGAAGAGGGGGCTGCGTCAGTTCGTTAGTTAGCAGGGGCTCGAGCTCCGATTCGGGCCAGGAAGAGAGGGAGGCCTCGGAGAGCTACCTCCCCTCTCTCCCGGGCGGAGCAGTCGGTGAGGCATTCTCTCTCGCAGATCGGGGGCCCGATTAAGATGCTGCCAGAGTTCTCAAGGAAGGAGATGACGGCGGTTGTGGCACTTCTGCAGCTAGAGACGCAAGCTCAGGTGATTGTCCAAACATTGGAGCTGTTTGCCCAGCAGCTGGAGGAGTAGGTGTAGAGGGAGGCAATTCCCAGGTTGCGCGGGAGAAAGCAAAGGTGCGTCCAGGAGGGAGAAAGTTCAGGCTATGGAGGGGGCCAGCTCACAGTGGAGACAAAAGTGGGGATGGGCTCAAAGGGCTACGGTTTTTTGACCAGCTCTGGGATATTCCTCCACGTCCTACCTACCATGAGCCAGCTGGGAGCTCCTGCCTACCGCTAAGATTGGCACAGGTGCAGATCTCACCGTGCAGGGATAGGACACCAAGGCTTCTCCTGGTAGCTAGGTTTCCTCTTCTCCCTCCTTCGGCAGCGGAGGAGACATCAGGGGTGTAGTGTCTGGGTGCTGATTTTTCGGAACCAGATCCCGTGGTGCTTGAGAACGGAGGGGTGCTCATGGCTGACCGTGGACGAGGAAGGGGGAGAGAGGAAGTCTAGAAACTCTGGCCAGGAAGGATGGCAACCAAATCTTGGTCAGATGCAACAGCAGCAAGCTAGCTTTGAGTTTGGGCAGATGCAACCTCAGTTCTTCCCCAACCAACCCCCTTTTGGGTTCCATCCAGGTAATATGCCTCCTCCATGGGGTTTTTCTGGGCCTTTTCATGGTTTTCCTCCCCCTCAACAGTTTGGGATGCACCCAAATCAGTGGGTGGCACCCCAGGGTAATGTCTCCCTGCAAGATCAAGCTCAGAATAGTGAACAAACCAGTAAGTCTAAGCCTGTCCCTAAGCCCAAGAAGAAAGGGTCTGGGATTATGAAGGATCAAGCTATGGGCTCTTCTACTGGTATGGTTCCCGCTCAGATGAGCTATCTGGATACAATTTGTTTGTGCTGTGGTGAGCCTAGACATCATCAGAGTTCCTGTGACAAAGCACAAATGTGCTTCATCTGTAAGTCTCTGGTACATTCAGTGAAGAACTGTCCTGTCAGGAAGAGGCCCAACCAAGTTGCCAAATATGTAGGAAGTGGAGCTAATGGGTTAGGTTTCTACCATATTGAGTCTCCTGAGGTGATCCTTAACCCAGTTGCATCCACCAAGAACTGTGGAGTGGTGCTAGTGGAAGAAGGGGAAATTTCTGAGGAAGAATTAGCTGCCAATTTCTCCAAGATTTACAACAATTGGCCCTGGAAGATCAGAGAACTGGGGTGCAGTGGTTCCTTCTTGGTTAAATTTCCACCTCACATCAATGTGGAACAAGTTATAGGGTACCCAAAATTTGCTTTAGTCAAGGAAGGAGTCTGGGTTAAAGTTGAAGCTTGGAATGAAGACCCTGAACCTATTGAATCTTTGTCTGATGCTTGGATCAAGATCATAGGGTTATAGTCCAAATGGTGTGAATGGAACATTCTAGACCAAGTTCTCAGTCTGTGGTATTCTTCAGGATGTTGACTGGCTTAGCATTTCCAAGAACAATGCCAAAGATGTGAGAGTGAAAATTAGGTGTAGAGATCCTAATAAACTACCTGCTAGTAGGCTTTTTGACTTCCATGGTCACCTATTCCAGCTGGGTTTTACTCTGGACCTGGTTGAAGTGGGGGATTTCCAAGAGGATGACTTGCTGGGAGATGAACTAGAGGTTAGGAATAAGAGAGATGGTTCTGGTGGTACTAACCAGCAAGGACAATCTGATCAGGGTAGACTACATGAGAGGAATGGAGGTGCTAGCAGAGGGACCAATGCCTCTAACAACAACTCCAACCCACCTACTGGCCAACCTGATAAAAACAGATCAAGGGGGCTCCAGGAGTGTGCTCCCACTACTGCTTCAGCAGTTTTTTAGCTGCTGGTCCAGAGAGGATTAGTTGATATGGATGGAGATTTTGTTTGGGACAGGTCTCTAGGGGTTTCATAGGTGGATACTGAGGTGCATGAGTGTTGGAGTGAAGAAGAGAGTAGGTTTATGTCTCTTGAGCAGGGAATTCAATTGGGAGAGGTTGATCAAGGGCTAAGGCAAGAGTGGCCACAACTCCTTGATGACATTATGCCAAGTTTTGAGGAGATTGATGTTAACTCTGATAATGTGACTCACGGACTAAAAAAGAGACAGAAAAAATGGGGTCCTGTACAACCAACCAGACAGAGTAGCAAGATAGATAGGGCTCAGAATATTATTGAGAAAGCTCAGGAGAGGAAGAAAGTGGTTAATCTAGAGACTCCAAAAAATATGAAAGGTATAATGTCCCAGAATCCCTTCCATTCTTTATAAGTAAATGAATTAGATGATATGGCTAGTGCTATTGGTTTAGAGATTAATGAAGTAGAAGATAGTGCTAGTGGTAATTGTTTGAATTTAGATAGTTTTGATAGTGCTTCTAGTAAAGATAGCCTAGAAGATGTAGTGGATAAATGGACTGAAGTAGTTAGGAAATCTCAGGGCAAGCACCCCAAGAAAGTAGGTAAATCTTAGTGTGTTTCTGGAATAGTAGAAGTCTTTCTGCAGCTGGCAGAAAGAAATATATAGAGGATAATATAGTTCCCTTACATCTAGATTACATTGGTTTTCAGGAAACTAAGAAAGATTCTTTTAGTAATTCCTTTATGAAAACCATTTTAGGGAATAGAAACTTTTCTTGGAATTTTCTTCCTTCCATTGGCTCTGCTGGTGGGATTTTGGTAGGTGTTAGTCTAGATTTATTTGAAATCCTGTCCTAGGATATCAAAACTTTTTCTGTTAGTGTGGTAGTTAAAAATTTATTAGATGGTTTTATTTGTAGGATCACTACTGTGTATGGGTCTGCATATGAGGAGAGGAAACAAGAGTTTATTTCTAAACTTCATGAACTTTTCATGGAATGGCAGGGGCTTCCATAGTGGGAGATGATTTTAATTTAGTGAGATCAGTTGAGGATAAGAGCAATCATAATATAGATTATAGATGGGCTAACAAGTTTAATGCCTGGGTAGATTTGTGGGCATTGATGGAGATTGGGCTAGGTAATAGAACTTTTACTTGGGGGAATAATCAGGCGTGATTATGAGTAGAATTGATAGACTTTTATGTACTACTGAGTTTGATGCCATTTTTCCTCTTGCTCATGCTAGGGCTTTGGCTAGAATGGGAAGTGATCATACTCCAATTATTTGGGATTCTGGAGAAGGTCATTTTCCTAAGAAGAGTAGATTTAAATTTGAGAAGTGGTGGATTGCCAGACCAGAGTTTAGGGATGTAGTCATTAAAGCTTGGTCCCTACATTCTAATAGTGCTAATGTCATGGACAGTTGGCAGGCTAGAGTTAGATTGTTTAGGAGACTAGCTAAAGGTTGGACTATTAATCTAGAGGCTGATATTAGAAAACATAAAAAAACTCTAATGGAAGAATATGATAGTTTAGATACTAAGTATGAATCTTAGTCTCTCTCTATTGGAGAAAAGCTCAGATTTGAAGCTATTCTCCAGGAGATGAATAGTCACTGGATTATGGAGGAAACTAAAGCTAGACAAAGATCTAGAGACAGGGATATTGTAGAAGGAGATAGAAATACAACCTATTTTCATGCAGTGGCTAATCAGAGACGTAGGAAAAAGCTAATTCATGTATTAGATGGACCAGAAGGCCCAGTCACTCAGATTAAAGATATGTTAAGGGTAGCTTCTGAGTATTATAAGAACCTCTTTAGTAAAGAAGACATGTCTGGTATTAGACTAAGGCAGGATTTCTTTACTGAAGAAGATAAGATTAAAGATAATGAAAATGAGCTTTTGGGAGCTCCCTTTACACTAGAGGAAATTAAGGAAGCTGTCTTTAGTTCCTATTCTGATGGGGCTCCTGGGCCTGATGGCCTCTCTTTCATGTTCTATCAACATTTGTGGGATATTGTTTCCTTTGATTTGTTAGAAATGTTTAATGCCTAGAATAGGGATGAACTAGACCTATATAGACTGAATTTTGCTATGATTACTCTTATCCCAAAAGAAGATGATGCTAAGGAAATGAAAAAGTTTAGGCCTATTAGTTTGTTGAATTGCTCCTTTAAGATCTTCACTAAGGTTATGACTGATAGATTAGCTACTGTGATCGGTAGATTGATAGATCATCAACAATCTGCCTTTATCAGGGGTAGGTTTATCCTTGAAAGTGTAGTTACTGCTCATGAAATTATTCATGAGGTCCATAGGAAAAAACAAAAAGTGATGGTCTTTAGAATTTACTATGAAAAAGCTTATTATAGAGTGAATTTAGATTTCTGTATGAAATTCTAGAAGCTAGGGGTTTTTGTCCTCAATTCATTAGACTAATTAGACAGATTACCCAAGGAGGATCAGTTGGTGTCAAGGTGAATGATACTAAAAGTGACTTCTTTTTGACAGGGAAAGGGCTGAGGCAAGGGGACCCTATTGCTCCCCTGCTTTTTAACATTAATGTAGATGTTTTCTCTAAGATGCTGGTTAAAGGGGATAATCAAGGGTTATTAGAGGGCTATGCTCTAATTTCTTGCTTGGTGGTGTAGCCTGTCTGCAATATGCAGATGATACTTTGTTATTCCTAGAATATGATGATAGAGTAGCAATTAACCTTAAATGGATCTTAACCTTTTTTGAACAACTTTCAGGAATGAGGATCAATTATCATAAGAGTGAGTTGATCCCAATTAACATGTTAAGGGTTGAACTCCAGCCTTTCATTGAGATCTTTCAATGTGTGGCTGGTGACTTCCCTGTTAAGTACCTAGGGATCCCTCTTCATCATAGTAAATTGAGAAGAGAAGATTTGCAACCTTTGATAGAAAGTATCATTAGAAGGATTGCTAGCTGGAGGGGAAAATTGCTCTCCTCTGCTGCAAAAAGAGTACTTATTCAAGCCTATTTAGCCAGTATACCTATTTACCTGCTTTCCTTTTTTCAAGTTTCCAAAGTGGGCTTTGAGTCTGATTGATACCCAAATAGAAAATTTCTTTTGGAATGATGAGGAAGAAAACCATAAGATTCACCTGGCCAACTGGCCTTCAGTATGCATGAAGGAAGACTTTGGAGGGATGGGAATACCAAACCTACAAGATCTGAATCTGTGCTTAATAGGGTCTTGGGTTAGGGGGTATATTCAAAGAGAGGGAGCTCTTTGGAGGAGAGTGATTGATGCTAAATATAACACAAAAAACCCAAATATCTTATGTTGCCAAGAAACCCATCCTTCTACCTTCTAGAAAGGTATGGTGTGGGCTACTAGGGCCACTAAGTTTGGGTATAGATGGCATGTTGGGAATGGTAGGAAAATTATATTTTGGGAGGATATTTGGTTTGGAAACTCACCTTTAGCCTCTCAATTTTGGGATTTGTACATTGTCTCTAATCAGCAAACTAAAACTATTGCTGACCTCTGGGATGGGTCCTAGCTAAAATGTGATTTTAGGAGAACCTTCTCTGATGATATGATGGTTCAATGGTTTGATCTACAAAATATTGCCAGATCAGTTGCTTTCTTTGATGAAGAGGATCAACTAATATGGCAATATGAAACTAATGGGTTTTATTCATCCAAATCCATGTATGCTTTAGTGAACTTTAGAGGGATTAAGCCGATTTATCTCCCTGTTGTTTGGAATCTAAAAATTCCACCTAGAATTCAGGTGTTTCTCTGGCTGGTTTCTCAGAATAAGATTATGACTAGAGATAACCTGAGGGCTAGAGATATGCCAAAGCCACTGGAATGTGAGCTTTGTAAATAAATTGAAACTGTTAAACACCTCCTTTTTGAATGCATTGTAGCTAGGCAGCTTTGGGAGGAGGTTTTGGAAGTGTTTTCCATTCATGTCTTGGACTATGAATCTGTAGCTTCTAAATGGCTTGCTAATAAGAGGTGTTTACATTTTAATGTTGTGACCTCGGCTGTCCTCTGGGCACTGTGGAACAATAGGAATAGCATTGTTTTTAATAGAAAAACTTGGATTAATATGAAACAGGTTTGGCGTCTGGTTCTGCTCTATCTGAAGGAATGGAAGGTCCCTTTCAAAGATTTGGAGGGGGGGCTTATCGATTGCTTCATGACCAGGATGATGCAAAATCTGAGAAACCCCCTGACCCTCCCAGCGCCTTGAAGTGTGTGGACTTTGGGTGGATTTCCACTTGGAAGAATACTACATCTTCAAGCTATGGAGGGACAGCATTGCTGGAGCAACTCCAGGAACACCCTAAGCAGTCTGGCTCGATTCATGTGGTGATCTGATAGGTGGTGTTGCGACTGTGACAAAATCAGAGGGTCTGTAATATACTAGTATTCCTTTTGGTCGTGGTTCTTGGATAGTGCTCTCTACCTAGCCCTGGAGTTTGGTTTTTCTTCCAGTTTAGCGTTTGTTGGTAGTTTTTGGATAGTTGCTGGGCTGGAGTTTTACTGGTAATTCCTTGTTGTGACTTTGGTACTCTTGTGAACTCTGTAAGTTTCATTTTCATTAATGGAACTGGGGAGAGATCCCTGTTAGTCGAAAAAAATACTACCTATCGTGGTGGAAAAATGGAGAGGGGTATACCCATCATCGTTGAGACTCTCTTTATCAACACCTTGATCAAGAAAGTAACACACTAATTCCATATTCCTAGTGGCAAGAGCAGCGGTGAGAGGTGTTTTGCATGTCAAGGGCAAGGATGCAGATAGGATAAGCACAAATTCAGAGTATCTAGAATAAATGAGAGCACCTAGGATGATTCCGTGCGGGAGTGGAGCTACTTATAATGGAGAGGAAAGGAGAGGGCTTGAAGGCGACACACCCATCAGCCCTACGTCATCGACATCCATCCGAAGGTCCTCGACCAGGTAGCGGCACACGGGCAGGCTGCCGCCGAAGACGGCGGCATGCAGCAAGCCATTTCCGAAGCCGTCCCTGACCGCAGCCAGCTTCTCGGCGAGTCGACGGCCTTCCGCACCCCTGCCCACCGCCCTCGCCACCCCTGAAACGCAGAAGGATCAGGACCAAAATAAATAAATCAGTACGGAAACAGACGGGAACAGGAAAATGAAGAACTCCGCAAAAAAAGGAAAATGAAGAAAATAATCGCCAGCTTAGGGGGGTGAATACTCTTGACGAGGCGGAGGTCACCATCGTGGGCTGCCGCGATGAAGCCCCGATCGAAGGATGGGTTGGAGGAGAATTGGCTGGGTTCGTAGAGAAGGAGGGTGCCATCGTGCTCGAAGGCAGCGAGAGGGGAGAGATGCGGCCGCGGCGCCATGCCGACGGGGTTGGTGGTAGATAGGTTTTAAGCCGTACGCGGGAAGGAGGGGAGGAGCGGGGAGTGGAGTGTAGTAGAGTCCAGGGAGGACGACGCGTGGGAGGACAAGATGGAAATGGATGCCGAGCAGCGTCGAATTTCCTGTGTTTTCTTTTCTTGGGAGGACTCCGCTTTTTATTTTGTGCAGTGCTACGCATCCTCGACGATATTTGCCCCGATTCCTGGTCGACGGCGCGACACGTGTCAAAAAACAGCAACTTCTTCCATTTTTGCTACATTAAGGCATGTTTTTGTTATAAATTGTTCCGCTTTTGCTACATGTAGTAAAAAGGTTCTCGTCTGAGATTTCGCCGGAGATCTCACTGGCGACCGTGTAGCAAAAAAGTTGTGCTAATGTAGCAAACCTGATGCATCCCGTCCTACGGACGCTCCTACATCTACACCACCAAGTCCCCCAAGTGGACCAATGACCCGTGTCCGAGCCAACCTCCTACAAGCTAAGGTGAATTCGCTCCTCTCATCATGTGACTTTGACATACACTTGGATGGCTTGCTACTTCATGCCACTACTCTGTGCATTATCAGGTACGAAACCCCACCGCGTCGACCCAGGAGCCCTGAAGCTGCACCTGACCTGAAGCTACCTGAGTCGGAGTGTCCGCCCCAATCCAGCCGGAGTATCCGGCACAACCGGAGTGTCCGGCCTACCCAACCCCGTCCTGGCGCGGACAATCAGTATGCTACATCGGACTCTACCCGGACACTACCCGGAGTGTACCGCCACCCCGGACTGTCCGGTCCACCCGACCCGGACTGTCCGGCCTAAAGATGGGCCTGCGAGCCATAGCTGGGCCCTGAGGCCCATGCACCCCTCTACTTCGCCCAGAACTCTACTCTAATGCCTAAATTACCTCTGAACTTGTGGCTGACCTATATATAGTCCCCCACCTCTATTGTAAACCCTAGGCATGATATTTGGAATTAGTGGAAACCCCTTGTAGATCTATCTAGTTCTTGCCTCATGCTCATTTGACAAAGGAGCACCAAAAATCACAAACCTCGTTGGAGTTTGCATCGTGCCTCCGCGTTGTACAAGGCCTAGGCAATGGAGATCCATTGCCTAGAAGTCAAGATCTCATCGAGTCTCCCATCTTGTTGTGCCAGTTCAAGAGAGAGATCCCCGACCGACACCGATCCTAGGGATTGCGACGGATCGGTAGCCGCCAGAGTGAGCAATTGGCTTGTATCGTGTCTTCGTGGTGTGTGTGTGTTCATCATGTTCTTCGCGCGTGAGTTCGCGGTTTCGCTCTCTCCCTCACCCCCCCACACCCCCTTCACCACTATTTCAAGGGATTCGTGAATGATCGGGCCATCCTCGAGGTTGCCCCGCAACATATTGGTATCAAGAGCTTCGTTGCTCATGAATCCCCCCACAAAATTTTTCTTCTATCCACCAAAAATTCGAGAATCCCCAAAAAAGAACCCCAAATTTGCCTTTGGATCGATCTCTTGATTTGGAGAGTTATTTGTGGTTTTGATCCAACCAAATCTTGTCTTAGGTGTTGGTCCAGCTTTATCCTGTGTTTTCCCAGCCCAATTTGGCTAATGTTTCGCGGATTTGAGGACCCAAGACGTGGATTTCCGCTCAAGAACACGAGCAGTTCACGATCTGCCTGCAGACCGGAGTTTCCGGCCTGCAGACCGGAGTCTCCGGCCCACACCGGAGTTTCCGGCCTGTCCACACCAGAATCTCTGGTCTGGACCAGAGTTTCTGGCCCGAGACCCCAGAGTCTCCGGCCCTGACGCCTGTTTTTGACAATTTTGCCTCTTATCTTGCATTGGATAATTTCCTATTTTTTTGTGCCCGTGTGCGTGTCGTCAACTAATAGCAAGCTTCCGCATAGACAACTCCCGCGCTCATCGACACCACGGCCCACGAACATCCTTCCGCACCATCGACGTCAAGTTCATCATCACCAATGAAGGTATAACTTGTGTCACCTTGTTAACCCCTATCTTCCCTTGTGTGTACCTATCCCACGAGAGTGGCTCATCTTGTGTTTGCTTGAGCATTGTGCATTTGTCCTTGGACAGTGAGAGTGCAAGAGCAATAGCAAGTGTGACTAGGTAGCATCAAGGGAGAGAAAAAAAAAGATACAAATAAAAAGAAAAATAGTCTCCCATAGCAAAAGAGAGTCTCAAAGCTTGTAATAAAAAAGAAAGGAAGAGCGCCCAAGGCAAGTACGCAATGAAGGGTTTGCAGGATAGAAAACAAAAAATTTCCTACGATGGGAACTATACGCCAAGATCTATCTACTAGATACAAGCAACGGGTGGATATACATCCATGGAGAACTTACCCTCGAAGACAATAAAGTTTTGTTAACGAGTAGGAACTCGTGGATGATGTAGTCATTTGCTTGCCGATCTCAAGATCGTGTGGAAGTCCTAGCGCTGCAAACCAGCAGCGCATCCGCACTCGCACACACGTTCAGGCCACCGAACAACCTCCGCCTCCTCGCTCTAGCAATGCAGCGGAAGCAGCAACTCCTTCCAGACGAAATGCCACCGGGAACATGTATCTCGCTAATCCGAGACCATGGGGGATTAATACTAGAGGGGGAGAGAGATCCTTCACGAGGAGGTGTTAGGAAGAAGGGTGAGAGGGGTGGCCTTTTATAGGAGCAGGGGGTACCCCTCCCCATGGTTGGCGCCCGAAGGGGGGTGACCCCTCACCTCCCCATTCATGTGGTGGTAACCCCCTCACACATAAATTTGTCCCTTAACATTCCTCTTTAAAGTCTTTACTTTAAATGCATTAAATTTCTCCAAATTTAATGCTCTCTCATTTAATAAAACTCTTTTATTAATTTTATTCAGAATTTTGTTAATTACTTTAATTAATAAACATTCACATAAAACCCCCTGCAACATTTCAATATTACATGCAGAACCAATTTCAGCAATTTCACCCAAAACAGTTTCAGTGTCTATTGAAATAAATCCAGCGCTTTGCAGTTCATTCGTATGAAACATATTTTCTCCAAATGGTTTTGGTGTCCCTTAAGTGTGTCACCCTACGGTTCGTGAATAATGCAGACATGATCAAGACCCCTCTCAGATGAATAATCAGAAGCGGGACATGGAGATCCATACTGACTCCTACACATTCTACGATGACTTCTATGATCGTGAGAACCTTTAATGTTAGTAACTAAATCCCTGATACATTGCAAATGTATCTATAATTTTTGATGTTCGATGCTTGCTTTTATATACTTTCTTGTGTTTTGTCCACACTTTGGAGTACTTTTCATATGATTTCTTGGACTAACCTATTAACAAGAGCCACAGTGCCAGCTGCCTGTTTTCTGCTGTTTTTGGTTCCAGGAAGTCAGAAAATGAATATTATCGGAATTGGATGGGACAAAAGCCAAAGTCGCTATTTTACCGGAAGTCATCTAGAGCTAGAATACGAGACGGAGAGGAGCCAGGGGGGCCACAACACCACCTGGCCGCGTGGGCCAGGCCTGGCCGCACCAAGGGGTGGTATGGCTGACCCGAGCACCCCCTCGGCTTCTCCTTCCGCCTATATATTGCCTTCGGGATCAAAACCCTAAGTTCTCGATCAGAAATCCACGAAAGAGTCTGTAGCCGCCGTCGTCTCTATCCCTAGATCGGGAGGGATCTAAAGCTCTTCCCGGCACCCTACGGGAGAGGGGAATTCACCCTAGAGGCCTTCTTCATCATCATGCAAGCCTCCGGTGTGATGCATGAGTAGTTCATCTCTGGACTATGGGTCCATGTAGTAACTAGATGGCTGGTTCTCCTCCTTTTTGCTTTCATGTTTAGATCTTGTGAGCTCCGTTCATGATCAAGATCATCTATTTGTAATTCTACATGTTGTGTTTGTGGGGATCCGATGGATATTGAGATGCTATTTCAGATTGATTATTGATTCTATCATGTCTTTGTTATTTGTGATCTTACATGCTTTCCGTTGTTAGTAGCTATCTTGGGCAAGTAGATGCTAGCAACTCCAAGAATTAGTATTTATGATCGATAGTGGGTTCATGCCTCTGGTAATCTGGGGAAGTGACAGAAATCTCTAAGGTACTAGATGCGATGTTGCTACTAGGGAGAAAACAACAATCCTTTGTTCATAGATCAATCGTATTGTTTACTTTACACGCGATTAATAAAGCAATAATTTGTTGCTTGCAACGTAATACTAGAGGGGGTTCGGATGATAACCTGAAGGTGGATTATTAGTCATAGATGCAGTTGGATGGCGGTCTGTGTATAATGTTGTAATTCCCAATCAAGTCTCAAAGGAGTCAAGATGGTTAGCATATACTTGTATGCTTTCTCGATGTTTGTCAATTGCCCCACTATAATTTGTTCACCCAACATGTTATCTATCTTAAGGAGAGCCACCTCTAGTGAACTATGGACCCCGGTCCTTTCTTTGCATACAATCTACAAACTGTTTACTGCTTTGTGTTTACTTTCTGCAAACTATTACTTCCTTCCATTCGATACGTTTAATCCTTTGTTTTCAGCAAAACCGGTGAGATTGACAACCTCATCACAAGTTGGGGATAAAGTTCTATGGTTGTGTTGTGCAGGTCTCCACGTTGCTACTAGCACCGGTAGTGCGCCCTACCAAGGCTTAGCTAGCAACACCTTTGGGGTGTTTCCTTGCTCCTACTGGTTCGATTAAACCTTGGTTTCATAACTGAGGGAAACTTACTTCTGTGCTCATCATACCTTCCTGTTGGGGTTCCCCAACGAGATCATTGATGACCCACAAGTATAGGGGGTGTATCGCAGTATTTTCGATAAGTAAGAGTGTCAAACCCAACGAGGAGCAGAAGGTGCTGGCTAGTGGTATGGATCAGGAATTCTCTACAAATACTTAGCAAACGGATTTTTAGGGGTTTTCGATAAAGCTAGTAAACAAAGTACGAGTAAATAAAAGACAGTAAGAATGAATGCAGCAAGTGGCCCAATCCTTTATGCAGCAAAGGACAAGCTGGTTGTATTTCTATAGATGACCAAACGTTCTCGAGGACACATGGGAAGACTGTCAAGTGCTTTCGCTTCATATAGTCGATTAATCTTCTCTAGCTTGCTAAGTGTTGTGTGGGTGAACATGTGCTAATTTACCGCCCCATCCAAGACTTAATACATACTTGTGATTAAACCCCCTTGCAAACATCCGTAAGTACAAGAAAGTAATTAAGGTAGAAACCTAACCAAAGCTTTAAACTCTAAGACCCTTACGTCCCTTGTGCAATGGTTTCCTAACGGGGGTTCAAGTTTCTGTCACTCCGGCAACCCCTACGATTAGTAGCCAAATACACAATGCATTCCCCTAGGCCCATATACGTGAAGTGTCATGTAGTCGACATTCACATGACACCACTAGAAGAGGTACACCACAACTTAAATAACAAACTATTGAATCTTTCTCAACACAACTCCACTACTAACAACAAGACTTCTCCCATGTCCTCAAGAAAAAAATGAACTACTCACAAGACATCATACGGATCATGATCAGAGATGGAATAATGATGTATAACAATCTGAACATAAACAATAATTCAATGGTTCACTCAATAGCATCAACTACAAAGAGTAATCAACACCGGGAAAGTTTTCCCTATGAACTATGCAAGATTCAACACAATTGTTACAGCAATATGGAGATGGTGATGAGGGTGCTGATGGTGGTGATGGTGGTGATGATGATGATGATCCCGATGAAGTCCAGCTTGATGGTGGTGTTGATGGCGACGATCTCCCCTCTCCGGGAAGGAATTCCCCCGGCAGAAATCTGTCTGCCGGAGAGATCTTTCTCTCTTGGTGTTTTCCGCCCCGCAGAGGCGGAGGAATCTTTCTGTGGTCGCTCCCGAGTCTTAGGGTTTCGTGGGGATGATATACGCCAGAGGGGAGAGGTTGGAGTGGGCCAGGGCGGCCACACCACTCCCAGGCACGACCTAGGCCTGCCCGCGCCATGGGGTGGTGTGGGCCCCCTGTGGCCCACCTCCACTCCATCTTCTGTCATCCTGAGTCTTCTGGAAAAATAGAATTTTCCATATATTTTCCCGGATTTTCTGATCTTCGCGAATTTTGCCTCCAAACAGCACCTTTTCCATCAGAATCCTGACTGCAGCGGTCCATGCTCCAAAAGTCATCAACCATGCAAAAACAGATGAAATAACATAAGTATCACCTCTCAATATGAAATATATCAATGAATAATAGTGAATTAAGACATAGAATAGTGATGCAAAATGGACGTATCAACTCCCCCCAAGCTTAGACTTCGCTTGTCCCCAAGCGAAACTGAGCTCAATAAACATGACCTTAGGTTTATGGAGTGAAGAGTCGATAAAAGAATACGGACAAGAAGCATCACATTCATCTAATACATAGATCATAATAGAAGACAACTCACTATTATATAACTCAACTTGCAATGAGTAAAGGAAACACAATAAAGATACATAAAGTGAATCATAATTGGTAATGGCAAACTTAGCTCTTGGTCGCAGAATAGTTGATAATTTGCTGGAGTTCACAAATAGCTGGTTTTCAAAGAAAGCTTTCAAAGTAGTAAACTGCAAGATAAGAGAAATGTGCAAAACAAGGAACATAAGAAACATGAATGCATAAACCATCATACGGAAACACTTCAACTCAAAATACTTGCTGAGATAAAAGGGAATAGGTTTACTGACTCAACTACAAACTAAAAAGAAACGCCCTTCAAGGAGGGAAGCAGGGATTGCAAGTCTCATAAAGAGCTCCCAAAAATTATGATACTTTCTAGCTTTTAGCTCTCATTGCCCCTATCATAGGCATCTTTAGGTGATCAAGGTTAAAGTGAGGTCCAATCTGAGTTATATGCTTGACAGACTATAAACTGAAAATTCCAAGTCCCTTGAGTACGAGGGCCGCTCCTCATGCTACTCAACTTTAGTTACCCGTAAGTTCTTGTCATCGTAAGTATGTGCGTATCATTGAGAACCGCCAATGGGGTACCCCTTGCCCGATGATATGGAAGAATCCCCATATCAAAATGACAAGGCAAGCAGACAATGAGTATCTCAGCAATCTTCTTATTTACCATGGGAAAATGGTGCTTTTTTCTCTCTTTCCTCTTTTCATAGTATCTCTCTTTTTTTCTTTTCTTTTTCTCAATAACTATCTCTCTCTTTTTTTATAAGAAGAATGCTTCATAGATATCATTATGGTTCGCTGCAGGTTTCCACCATGTCAGCATGGATTAGACCAGCGGCCCAGGTGTTTCTCTAACACACATACATAACTCCATGGACTTACAAGCTCCCCTTTTATTTCACACCGACGACATCCGCAAACAAAAGAGCAAGGTATCAACTGGGTATATATTTACAAGTGTTGAAGGCGTTCCCCGTGACAGCACGGTTCTGCTAATCCCCAACCTATAATTTGCAAGCATATAACTTTCATGGAGAGTTCACAATGGTTCAGGTTTATTAAGTGCGGAAAATAAAGTGTGCCATCAAGTTCGTGAGAGCTTTAATCACTAATTTTTTCATAACAAGTTTAATTTGGGAGGTAGATTAAACAGGAATTCACTTGGAATAGCAATAATGCTACTAGGTAGGTATGGTGGACACAAATGGCGAAGGTTTTGGTTTAAAGGAGGTGGATGCACGAGAAGAATGCCCTCTCAGTATAGGTTTTTGGCTAGCAAGGCTGGGTAGCAAGTACAAGAGTTGAAGGAAACAAACAAACATACAAATGATAAAAACAAACATGCAATCTTCCTTGGAAGCACAAAAGATCTTAACTAGAGAATGCTAAACTTATGAGCAAATCAAGAAAGAAAGATGATGAAATTATTTTCCTCTAGAGTACTTCTATCTTTTTCTTTTCAACTCTCAAAAAGGGTGTTGCTACTGACCAAGCCAAGTTTGCCAAAACCAACTAAATTAACTCAATGATCCCAAAGTGCTACCAAAACTAACAACAAGATCAATCATATAACCACGAATTGAAAACTATCATAAGCTATGCAAAAGAGTGAATGATAGAACTTCTCATTAATATTCCATAACGAAAACTCACACTAAGGGATACAAATCTAACGAGAGAGGGGACACTTCCACAATGCAAACCATACTACATAATAACTCCTCTATTCATGATATGACTCTACTAATAAGGTAAAAAGATAGAAGATAGTGATATGATACCGTGGCACTCCCCCAAGCTTGGAACAAACCAAGGGGATGCCAAACCTGATGACGAATTATTCCTTTGGTGGTGGTGGTATCCTCTTGATGAGCTCCTTGATTAGTTTCCCAAGGTCCTCAATCTCTAAGGTGAGAGTGCGAATCAACTGTGAATTTTGCTCAATGCGGCTCATGATCATGTCGTGTTGAGAATCCCAGATCTTGCTATTCTTTCCCCACTCTTCCTCCTTGAAGTCTTCTTTTCCTGCATGGCTAGAACGAGGCAAATCCCAATTGGAGGGTAATTTCTCCTTGGGCATATTCTGGTATTGATGCTCATGGATAAGAGTGTGGAAAGGATCTTGAATCACTTTCATGCCATGAGTAGTCCTGTTTTGTTGCAAGCATGATAATGACAACTATTTCTCTCTCGTTTGTCGCTCCTTTACTGTTGCTAGCCTTCACTTCCACTGAGTGTTTTAGTCATGCTTTCAACTCCCTAAACCAAGTATTGCCAAAGTGTCCACAATACCTACCTATTAGCATCATTTGCTACTCCCGTGCATATTCAATATGCCTTGTTTTCTTCCAAATAAAATGTTTGCTTGTTTTGGGAAAATTAGTTAGTAAAGCTCTCACAAACTTGATGGCACACTTTATTTCTTGCACTTAATAAACCTGAACCATTGTGAACTCTCCATGAAAGTTATATGCTTGCAAATTATAGGCTGGGGATTAGCAGAACCGTGCTGTCACGGGGAACGCTTTCAACACTTGTAAATATATATATCCAGTTGATACCTTGCTCTTTTGTTTGCAGATGTCATCGGTGTGAAATAAAAGGGGAGCTTGTAAGTCCATGGAGTTATGTATGTGTGTTAGAGAAACGCCTGGGCCGCTGGTCTAATCCATGCTGACATGGTGGAAACCTGCAGCATAACCATAATGATATCTATGAAGCATTCTTCCTATAAAAAAAGAGAGAGATAGCTATTGAGAAAAAGAAAAAAAAGGAGTTTTATGAAAAGAGGAAAGAGAGAAAAAAGCACCATTTTCCCATGGTAAATAAGAAGATTGCTGAGATACTCATTGTTTGCTCGCCTTGTCATTTTGATATGGGGATTCTTCCGTATCATCGAGCAAGGGGTACCCCGTTGGCGGTTCTCAATGATACGCACATACTTACGATGACAAGAACTTACCGTTAACTAAAGTTGAGTAGCATGAGGAGCGGCCCTCGTACTCAAGGGACTTGGGATTTTCAGTTTATAGTCTGTCAAGTATATAACTCAGATTGGACCTCACTTTCACCTTAACCACATTAAAGATGCCTATGATAGGGGCAATGAGAGCTCAAAGCTAACAAGTACCATACTTCCAGCATTTGGAAGCCTTTCAAAATTATTCAAAACCTTTTTCTTCTACTTGTTGAGTCTCCATATATTCTTTGAGCACCTTCTTGAGAGCATAGTTGTCATTCTTTATGTTTCTTCCATTACTTGATTATTTGTGTTATGACTTTGATGCTTGTATCCTTGATATCTTTACTTCTAGTCATCACTTGAACTTCAGAGGTGCCTTGACATTCATAATCAAAGGCAAGCGAGATACCACTCTATCATACCTTTCTATGAGCATTGTAATGTTGCTTATGTTCGTGCTTTATGCTAATTATTATTCTTGAGTTGGAATATCTTCATAGCTTGCAATGACTATTAAGTAGACTCAGTTGCATACTCTTTATTATGGATTGTCTAAGTAGTTGATCACATTGCTGAGAATATTTGCATCATATGAAGCAAATGTGTTCGTGAAAGTTCTTTTATCGCACTCAGTTTTCAACTGAATTGCTTGAGGACAAGCAATAAGCTAAGCTTGGGGGGAGTTGATACGTCCAAAACATATGTACTTTCCCGAACACTTTTGCTATTGTTTCTCCTCTATACTTGTGTGATTTGGATGCAACTAATGCGAACTGACGTTGTTTTCAGCAGAATTGCCTTGGTGTCTACTTTTTGTGCAGAAAATCAACTATAAGGAAAAATCCCGGAAAATATGCCAAAAATCCTATTTCACTCGAAGACTCCAGGAGCCAGAATACGAGACGGAGAAGAGCCCTGGGGTGGCCACACCACCTGGTGGCGCGGGCCAGGCCAGGCCGCGCCAGGGATTGGTGTGGGCCCCCCAGGCACCCCCTCGGCCTCTCTCTTCGCCTATAAGGAGCCTTCTGACCTAAAAACTATGGGGGGTTGGACGTTTTTCCAGAAGGAGTTCCACTCCGCCGCCACCAGATTCCACGAAACAGCACCAGAAACTCCGTTCTGGCACCCTGCCAGGACGGGGAATTGGAGGAGATCATCGCCATCATCATCACCATCGCTTCTCCATCGACCATCCATGTTTCCCCCGTCTATGAGTGAGTAATCCCCCGCTGTAGGCTATGGGGATGGTAGGGATTGGATGAGATCATTCATGTAATGACATCAGATTGTTAGGGCATGGTGCCTAGTATCTTTTATTAGTGCTTTATGACTTTCTTGTGACTTGTTGTGCTTAATGCTTGTCACTAGGGCCCGAGTGCCATGATTTCAGATCTGAACTTATTATTGATTCATTATGATAGTATTATTTTTGGTCTTATGCCGGAACCTATGGCCCCGAAGTGACAGAAATCAGGATAACCGGAAGGGAAAGGCTTTGATGTGAGGATCACATGTGTTCATGGAGTGTTAGTGCTTTGCTCTAGTGCTCTATTAAAAGGAGCACCTTAATTACTAGTAGTTCCCTAGAGGCCCTGCTGCAAACAGGCTGGCAGGACAAAAGATGTTGTGCAAGTTCTCACTGTGAGCACGTATGACTATATATGGAACACATGCCTAGGATTGTCTAGTACTTGGATGCTTTATCTAATTTATCTGCCATTGCCCTATGTTCTAATTGCTATGTGAATTGTCTTGTCCATGCAACGCCCGTCCATCCATCCCTATGCCTACCGCACTCGAATCCCACTGTTTACTGCTATTGTTACTACTGTCTTTACTTTGCTACTGCTACTACTTTACTATTCCTACTACAAAACTGTTGCTACTGATAAACTGCTGTGAGCAAGATTGTTTCTAGGTGCAGCTGAATGGACAACTTAGTTGTTAAGGCTTATAAATATTCTTTGGCTCCCCTTGTGTCGAATCAATAAATTGGGTTTCACTTCCCTCGAAAATACTGCGATACACCCCCTATACTTGTTGGTCATCAGGCCGCCCGTGAAGCAAAGTTCTAACCCGAAGTGGGCCACCCTGGTCAGTGAGGCATAGTGAGGATACCCGGAAAGTATATCCCCAACAGCAGCCCCCGTAAGCCTCCAAGATCCAAAGTCGGATTTTATCATCGTCTAGCTTGATCCTCAGCTTGCAGAATCTTGAAGGGTTCCTAAAACTTCAAAAGAAAGGATAGGATCCGAGTCTCAAAAACGAGTCAGACCCATGAATATGTTATTCGGGTTTCCAGCTTGAAATTCAAACTAAGCTGGAACTTGGTCTCTGATGTAACCTGACACCAGTCAAGGTCAAGTCATTTCACTGCCTGACATTCCTGACACCACGACTGTTGGTGGGTCCGCTTTGCGCGGAACCGAGGCGCTGTTTTAATGCGTGCGCGGAGATCGAGGCGGCATAATCCTCGTGAGGAGGTTACCCATCTCCTTCCACGATGCGTGGCATGTTTCACTGTTGCGTTTACACGAATCTTGGCGGAGCTGGAGTATATAAGTGGTTAGGATTCCTTTCCATCTTCTTCAACAGCACTTGTGCCCCTTCCTTCCTCCTGACGCTTCCCACGAAACAAAGTTCTTCTGCCTCCCCAACTCCCACAACATCGCCCATCTGAGGTCACCGGAGCCCACAAGATGGCTGAAGCCTCATCTTCTGCAGTGGCGGCAGCGGTGGAGAGAGAAAGCTTTCGCGGGGTCTGGATCCCCTGCATCCTTGATGACGCCAAGCTCCGCATCGTGGAGAACGAAGGAATCCTCCGTGTGGGCGATTGGCGGAGCGGCTATGGATAAACCTTCCCCAACCCCAACACAGGCGAGCGAGTGCATTTCGGCACCCACCTCGATAGAGGTTTGAGCTTTCCACCCTCAGATTTCTTCTCTGAGGTCATATATCACTATGGAGTTCAACTCCACCATCTCCCCCCAAACTCTATTTTAGAGATGAGTTGTTTTGCTTCTTTGTGTGAGGGGTACCTCAGCATTAGGCCGAGCCTTCTTATTTTCCGGTTTTACTTTGGTACCCGGAGAAATTCTATCACCGCCGGTAATCCCTACATTACCGGTGCGCTTAGCTTTTCTGTTAGGAGACAACATGCCTACCCTAGGATTAAGGCTAGCGAGTCGGTTAAACGGTGGTCGTCCACGTTCTTTTATCATAAGGATAGACCGGCTCTTGGCAAAGCCACTGCTTTGCCGTCTTTTGTTGACGGCACCGCCACTCCCCAAGAGTCCTAGGACGCGAATGCTTCGGCTCTCACGGACGATGTGCATATTGCAAAGAGGCATATCGAATATTTGATGAATCACAAGGATCTGAAAGGATCCGACTTAGTGCACTGCTGGCTGGCGCGCCGGATCTAGCCTCTCCAACACCACGGTGATCGGCTCATGCACTCCATCACCAAGAGCAGGTCAGACTCTCTCCGGATCTACCCCACGCCATATTCGGATAAGGACTATGAGTCCCAAATCAACTGGCTGACCAAGGAGTGGGTCAAGAGGAAGATTCCGGATCTGTCCTTGGACATGGATACGGCTGACGATTCTGTGACACCAGTAAGTTTTCCAACAGTAACTCGAATTATGGGTTCATTTATACATTGTTTTGCAATGCTAAGATACCTTTTCCTTTTCAGCTTGCTGGCCTCCTCGAGTCGAAGCTTGCTCCTCTCGAAGGATATCCTCCTGAGTTTTCTCAAGATGATGCAGAGTTGATCCCACTACCGGAGGCGCTTACTTGAAAGCGTAAAACTCCGACAGTGCGACACAAAAGAAGTGCCCGTTGTGAAGAGGTAACTTTCTTCACAAGTTCTTTGTTTCTTATTCTCTCTAAAGTGTAACAATCTTCGTTCTATTACCTCTTCAGACCTAGACAGCTCACCAAAGGCAAGGGGAAAGGAGGCTCGTCGAAGCCTCTGCGCCAGCCAACACTGAAATTGACCTCTCTTGCCACAACACCTCTGACTCCTGCCCCACAGCCTTCCGCAGCGCCGGAGATTACTCCATCTCCGCCCGTCGTGGAAGATCCGGCTCAACCAGCAGAGCCAGCGATCCTTGTGTCACAAACTAACGTCACCATGGGTGACTCAGGTTTTGATAAGGGTGAACCCTCTATGGGTCATGATCCCTCGGCATAAAACTTTGCTGAAAACCTCCTCAGTAATCCGGATCTTGCCAAACTTGGCATTTCTCGGAAATCTGCGGAGGAGATCCAGCGATTGGCCCAGCAATGCCTGGAAAGCCGGACTATCACTGTCGAAGAAGAAGCACAAGAAGCAGAGGACGTCAAGTACTCCGAACTTCTTGAAAAATTTCGTCTTCGCGATGAGAGATTGAGAACCGGCGAGCTTCCGCCACCACCAGTGATCCCACTAACCCTTGCCGAGAAGGTTACCACTGAAGTGAACATGAGTTTGAGCAAACTCACTCATGAACAACATGTAGGTCAGAATTCCAACTCACTTTTTACTTTACTTTATGTCATATCCTCTAGCCCCCAAGCATGAAGTTGGATAGATGATCCAGATTTATGCTTTCATAGGATGCCAAAGAACGAACTAGTGTAGCCCCCAAGGCTCGTGCTGATACTAGTAAAAATATTAGCCCGAGTCTTTAGTAGACTTCTGACCCTGGGTATTCTGACTTACAAAAAGTTAATTCATATAACCAGGAATTATTGAAGAATATCTGCAACAAGCAGAGAGAGATCAGAGCTCTCCGACTTGAAAATGCTCAGTTAAAGGTGTCAAGGGATGAGGCTGAAGGTAAACATTTCAGTCCTTAGCCTTGCTCTTTTTGCTTTCATAGTCGAACTATTTATTCAACTGTTATTTTTTTGCTTCCATCACTGGTTAAACAATCCTGTGCCATGATTGAAGAGGCTGAGAATCTAAAGACCCTGGTGGTGGAGAACACCGACTTACGCCAAGAGCTGGATAAGCTCAAGGCGGATCATGATAGGAGCATTGCTCAAGTTCTTGAATCCACCTCCATGGCCACCGAAGAGCGCGAACGTAAGATCGTGCTCCAGGATAAGAAAATCTTGGATCTCAGTAATGAGTTGTTCAGAGAGAAGGACATCACCGAGGCACTCCGGGCTGAACTCTAGAGCCTTAGGGAAGAGAAGACCAAAGTTGACAATGTCATCTTTGGTATGTTTCTGACTTTCTGACTTTGTGCTTTTCCTATTCTTGGAATTCGGATATGTTTTCTAACCATTGCATTTTACGTGTAGGTCCTCTGAACTTACTGGATTCCTCCTCCACTGATTTGCTTCACGATTTCCACCAGTCCTTGGAGGATATTGGTGACGTACTCCAGGCTTCAGACATGGACAAAATGTCTAGCTTTGAAGTGGGGGAGAAGGCAAAAGAGATGCCCCAGCTTGTTCCGGACTGGAACATGTCCTATGCGCGTACCGCAGCACAGAAGACACTCACAATGGTTATGAGCCACCATGGAAGCATGGAAATCTGGCAAGTAACCAAAGGATATTCAACTGTGGATGAAGACGGACGGGATCAAGATATCAAGGCCATCATGAACTCCTGCCCCAGATATGGATGTCATGTAGCTGATCTGACCAGCTACGACACTCCTTTCTTCACTCGCGTAGAGAGGCCTCCTCCACCCTCCAAAGAAACTGGTGACGTTTCCGACAATGAACAAACCGTATCGGATTTGAACATCTCGGAAAGATATCAAGGCGAATGTGATTTCTCTAGTGAGCCGGCAGCTCCTACCTCTCCTCCTGCATCATAAAGTACCAGACAAACAATGTGTTATTCTGAAACAATCTGTGTTGTAAATAAGTAGTGTAATGTTTTTGCTAGTGCTAAGATTTGATATTCCTATTTAGCACTTTTGGCTTTATTTTGTCATGCTTGAAATGTTTACATAAGCACTTTTTGTTTTGTCTATACTTATCGTTTATCTGGCTTTCCGCCTCGTCCCTTTCGTGAGCCGGCTAATCTTCCACACGGAATCTCTGCCGAGCAATGGAGCTCAATTGCTAAACTAGTTTAAACTCGGAAACAAAGCCGGCTTCCAGTACCAACAATTCACTACTCGGAAAATGCCCGCATCCGGAAATTAGACAAATAACCAAAGGTCAAACTAGAAAATTTAGAGTTATACCCGAAGGTAGCATTTTTAGAATCGGAAATCATAACTAGAAAAACATGAGCATAAAGTACTTTCAAGTATTCTGGGATTTTCGACTGTGACATGATCATTCAGAAATAAGATGGTAAACAACTTCTCAGAAAAAATTTGAGGCAACCAATACTTTTATTTCTCATTGAACATGTACACATATATGATTACAAAGAAAGATAATTTTAAGAATAAAAGGGACCTAGCTGCAATATTCCACGGTATGTCTAATTCTTTTGGGTCTGTACTTCCTCCAGCTCTCTTTCTCTTCTTAGTAGCAGGTCTTTCTTTGACTGGCCGCATATCAGTTATATAGTAAGAACCATTGTGCAATACTTAGCTAACTAAAAAGGGCCCTTCCCATACTAGGGAAAGTTTGTGCTTTCTTTTCTCCATAAGCCGGAGAACCAAGTTGCTGATGGCTCAAAATACGATGAGCTCATTGGGAACCCCAAGAGGAAGGTATGATGAGCACAGCAGCAAGTTTTCCCTCAGTTATGAAACCAAGGTTATCGAACCAGTAGGAGCAAGGAAACAACCCCAAGGTGTTGTCTCCAACTTGGAATCCTGCACAACACAATCACAGAACTTTGCCCCAACTTATAGTGAGGTTGTCAATCTCACCGGTTTTGCTGAAACAAAGGATTAAACGTATTGTGTGGAAGATAGTAATTGCTTGTAGAAAGTAAACAGTAAATAGTAAATAGTAGATTGTAGATTGATAGTAAAAGAATGGACCGGGGTCCATAGTTCACTAGTGGTGGTTCTCCTTAAGATAGATGACATGTTGGGTCAACAAATTACAGCAGGGCAATTGACAGACACCAAGAAAGCATACATGCATATACTAATCATCTTGACTCCTATGAGATTTGATTGGGCATTACAACATTATACATAGACCGTAATCCAACTGCATCTATGACTAGTAATCCACCTTCAGGTTATCATCTGAACCCCCTCCAGTATTAAGTTGCAAGCAACAGATAATTGTATTAAGGAAAGTGTGTAAATTAAACAATACGACTGCCCTATGGACAAAGGATTGTTGTTTTCTCCCTAGTAGAATCATCACATCTAGTACCTTAGAGATTTCTATCACTTCCCCAGATTATTAGAGGCATGAACCCACTATCGAGCATAAATACTCCCTCTTGGAGTTGCTAGCATCTACTTGGCCAAGATAGCTTCTAACAACGGAAAGCATGCAAGATCACAAATAACAAAGAAATGGTAGAATCAATAATCAATCTGAAATAGCATCTCAATATCCATCGGATCCCTGCAAACACAACATGTAGGATTACAAATAGATGATCTTGATCATGAACGGAGCTCACAAGATCTAAACATGATAGCACAAAGGAGGAGAACCAACCATCTAGCTACTACATGGACCCGTATTCCAGGGATGAACTACTCACGCATCACACCGGAGGCATGCATGGTGATGAAGAAGGCCTCCAGGGTGATATCTCCCCTCCAGCAGGGTGCCAGGAAGGGCTTCAGATTCCTCCCGGTCTAGGGATGGAGATGACAACGGCTATAGACTCTTTCGTGGAATTTTGATCGGGTACTTAGGGTTTTCGTCCCGAGGGGTATTTATAGGCGGAAGGGCAAGGTTGGTGGAGCACCAGGGGGCCCACACCCCCTAGTGGCGCCCCCAGGCCGCGCCGCCACCAGGTGTGGCCGCCCTGGTGCACCACTTCGTCTCCCCTCCAGACTCCTTGTAGCTTCGGGTAAAATATTGACTTTGGCTTTTGTCCGGTCCAATTCCGAGAATATTTCCTTTCTAGCTTTTCTGAAACCAAAAACAGCAGAAAACATGCAACTGGCACTATGGCATCTTGTTAATAGGTTAGTTCCAAAAAATGTGTAAAAATACTCCAAAGTGTGGACAAAACATAAGAAAGTAGATATAAAACAAGTATGGAACATCAAAAATTATAGATACGTTTGCAACGTATCAGTCACCCTTGTTGAAAGACCGGTTTCTAACTCTTTGGCTATGATACTTGCATAACTTCTGCTTATAGGCTATTGATCTCATCTCAGCAACGACGTGCACTTCTTCTATTAAATCGAGATCATTTTGTCGAGAAATTTCAGCATCCTCTTCAATATACGCAGCAACGCGAGGAGAAGTGTGAATCAAATCACTTGGAAGAACTGCTTCTGCACCACAGACCAAGAAGAAAGGTGTGTATCCGGTTGACATGTTCGGAGTTGTTCTCAAGCTCCATATCATAGAGGGTAATTCCTCCACCCAAGCTCCCACAGCACGACGTAGTGGTGCTTCGAGTCTTGGATTTAGGCCTTGTAGGATTTAACCGTTTGCTCTTTCAACTTGTCCATTAGCCTGTGGATGTGCGACTGACACAATGTCAAGCTGAATATTTTGTTCATCACAGAATTCGGCAAGCTCTCCCATTGAAAAATTACTCATGTTGTCCGTAATAATGCTATGCGGATAACCGTATCGGATTATGACATCCTCGACAAATCTTTTGGCTGTTGCTCTATCACAACTTGTGACAGGTTTAGCCTCAATCCATTTCGTGAATTTATCCACTATCACTAAGAGGTGAGTAAATCCACTTGGAGCTTGTTTAAATGGTCCTACCATGTTAAGCCACCACACCACGAAGGGCCATGTTATAGGTATTGTCCTCAGCTGATCAGCCGAAACATGGGCTTGTTTGGCGTATTTTTGGCATCCTTTGCATGTTTTGACCAGCCGTTCGGCATCTGCCTTAACTGTAAGCCAGAAAAATCCGTGTCTAAAAGCTTTTGCCACTATGGATTTGGCTACAGCGTGATGACCGCATTCACCTTCGTGGATTTCCCTTAGGATTTCCACTCTTTCTTCCGGAGATACACACTCCTGAAATACCCCATACACGCTCCGCTTATAAAGCTCACCATTTACTATTGTATAGGTTTTTGCTCGTCGAACGATCTGCTGGCTCAGAACCTCGTCTTCGGGTAATTTACCATCTACCAAGTAATCAAGGTAGGGTTGAGCCCAGCTGGGAATCACAAGCCAGAACTGCTACCAAAGGTGAGTCGGATTTGGTCGAATATTCCTCGTCTACTCCTTTTATAGAGGGAACTTTGAGGTGCTCCAAGAAAGCGCCATTCAAGACCTTTTTCCGTGCAGAGCCTATTTGAGATATTGCATCTGCTTCCTTGTTTTCTGTTCGAGGGATGTGTTGAGCCTCAAACCCTTCGAACGATTTCGATAATTCATCCACGACAGCTCTATATGTTGCCATGTGTTTGTTTGCATTATAGATATCCGCCACTTGTTGAGCAACAAGATCCGAATCTCCATAACACATTAATCATCGAATGCCAATATCCTTAGCAATCTGTATTCCATGTAGCAATGCTTCATATTCGGCAATGTTATTTGTTGCCATAAAATTAATCTGCAACACATAGAAAAGTTTATCTCCTTGGGGTGACTTGAGTACCACGCCAGCCCCTGGGCCCCCAAGTGCCTTAGACCCATCAAAATGCAAGGTCCAATATTCCGATTCTGGGAGGGTCATATTCTGTGTTGTCTTTGTCCAATCAGCGATAAAGTTAGCAAGGATTTGGGATTTGATTGTTTTACGAGGTTTATACTCAATGTCGAAAGCTGAAAGCTCTATGCCCCATTTTGCGACACGTTTTGTAGCATCGCTGTTGTTGATGATATCTCTCATGGGAGCTGTGCTCACCACGGTAATTGAATGTTCCTGAAAATAATGTCGTAACTTCCGGGATGCGAAGAACACACCCTAAGCCAGCTTTTGATAGTGAGGATACCGCTGCTTAGATTCAGTTAGGAATTCGCTGAGGTAGTAAGTCAGACGCTGCACCGAGTTTTCCTGATTTTCCTCAGGTCTCTCCACCACCATGACGACACTGACAACCCTGTTTGTCGCAGCGATATAGAGCAACATCGGTTCCTGAGGTTCTGATGCTGCAAGGATAGGAGCAGACGAGAGTACTGTTTTCAGGTCTTGTATTGCAGCTTCAGCTTCGTCTGTCCAAGCGAACTTTTTGGTCTTTTTCAGGATCTTGTAAAGTGGTGCGGTTCTTTCACCGAGCCGACTTACAAACCAACTGACTGTAGCAATGCAACCAGTTAGTCTTTGAATGTCCTTCAGGTGACTAGGCCTAGAAATATTTAGTATAGCCTTGATCTTGTCGCGGTTCACCTCTATGCCTCTTTGCGACACGATGAAACCTAACAATTTTCTGGCTGGTATTCCAAAGAAGCATTTCTTCTGGTTAAGCATTATGTTGTATTTGCGTAGATTGGTGAATGTCTCCTCCAAGTCGGAAATTAAGGTTTCCTTCTTTTTGGACATCACTACAATATCATCCACATATGCATGTACATTGCATCCGATTTGGTCATGGAGGCAACGCTGCATAGTGCGCTGGTTCTTGAGCCCAAAGGGCATCATAACGAAACAGAAGGTTACAAAGGGGTTATGAATGAAGTTTTTACTTTGTCTGATTCCTTCATCCGAATTTGGTGATAACCGGAATATGCATTGAGAAAACATAGGAGTTCCGAGCCTATCGTAGAATCGATAACTTGATCAATCCTAGGCAGAGCGAACAGATCTTTGGGACAAGCCTTATTCAAGGTGGTATAATCAAGACACATCCTTAAATCAGTGGTGTCCTTTTTAGGGACCATTACAGGATTGACCGACCAGTCAGTGTGGATGACCTCTTCTATGAATCCAGCTAACTCGAGCAGGGCAAGTTCCAGAGCTATTGCTTTTCGCTTTTCATTGCCGAAACATCGTAAGGATTGTTTGACGGGTTTAGCATTTGGGTGTACATTTAGAGAATTCTCGACAAGTTCCCTAGGTACTCCGATCATGTCAGATGGTTGCCATGCGAAGATATCTTGATTTGCTTTGAGGAACTTGACGAGCGCGCTTTCCTATGCACGGTCTAAACCTACACCTATATAGGTCACCTTGGAGGGGTCATCATCCTTCAACGGCGTCATCTTCGTCTCTTCCGATGCCTTGAACTCCAGAGTCGGCTTTGTCACCTCCTTCTTTGTCGTGAGCATCTCAGACGAGTCGATGGTCTTCTTGATCTCCTGGTACTCCTGGGCGTGCAGCACAACTTCAGCAAAGGCGACATTTCCGTCCTTGCACTCTTGCGCTTTCTTCGGGTCTCCCCTGATGGTGATCACACTGTTGGGACCTGGAATTTTCATCATATTGTAATTGTAACACGGACGAGCCATAAAAGCCTAGTAAGCCGGCCGTCCGAATATAGCGTGGTAGGTGCCCTTGAATGGGACCACTTCGAAGGAAAGTGCCTCCGTCCGATAATCCTTTGGAGTACCAAAGGTGACATCCAAAGTAATCTCTCCTAGGGAATTTGCTTGTCTGCCTGGGACAACTCCGTGAAAGATCACAAAGCTATGATTCAGCTGTGTCTCCAAGATCCGCATCCGGGGCAACGTTTCGACATACAGAATATTGATGCTGCTGTTGCCGTCCATGAGAGTCTTAGAGGAACCATAGCCGTTAATAAGTGGACTGACGATTAAGGCATATTTTCCTCGCCTGTGCAACTTAGGTGGATGACCAGCACGGTCAAAGGTGATTCGTACTTCCAACCAGTCCAAGTATTGTGGGACAGCTGGAACAGTCGCGTTGAGTTCGTGCAGTACTGCTTTCTTGACCTTAGCTGGTTGAGACCCAAGGAAAGTGGCGTAAGTGTCTTTCTTTGTCGGGAAGCTCTTCTTTCCATCTGACTTGGGATTTGAAGTATGAGCTTCCTCCATGTTGAAATACTCCTTGGTCTCTTTCTCTTTTTTGGGATTCTTTTTTCCCTTCTTCTGCTTAGCCCTGTAGCTAGCGGTATCATCCTTTTTGATGTCGACATTGAAACGACACTCGATGTTTGTGTGGGACGATCCCACATTGCGATCTAAGTGATGCACACACGGGTTATTGGCAATGTCGGCCCATGAGTAGGTTTTGCCAGGTTGCTGGTCTCCTCTACCCCCTAGACCCTTGATGTCCCATGACCGCGTCCATGGCCACCGCCGCACCCTCCTCATCCTCTAGACTCGGAAGTAGCAGTGACAACCGATGTTTCCGTGTTGGGCTTTTCTTCCGAGGTATTCTTGCGCTTCTGAGCTTGTTGCTTTGGTTGTTTTGTCGACTGTGGCACAACTAGGACGTTCAGTAGTCCTTCTGTGTCATCGTCAGCATCTGCATACTTGATCGTTGTTTCTATCATCTCTCCCAAATCAGTGACCTTGTCACACTTCAAACGGTGACGCAGTAAGCCAATTGGGAGTCCTGCAATTAAAGCTTTAATCGCAGTTTAGTCGTTTACTCCCTCACAAGAGTTTCTGGTGTCAATCCATTGTCCGAGGTAATCTCGGCAAGTTTCTCCGGCTTTCTGGGTGCAACGCTACAGGTCTCCTACCGTACAGGGCCTCTGATATGTGTCTTCGAAATTCCGAAAGAATGCGCTTTGCATGTCATACCAGTTATCGATGGTGTTTTCTGGAAGTTCATTGAGCCAGGATCGTGCCGTCTTCCGCATCATAAGTGGGAGATATCGGGTTGCGAACAAGCTATTTCCACATTTGGTAATGCAGCAAGCTTGGAAAAAATCCTGGAGCCAAGTATCTGGCCGAGCTACACCATCGTAGGCCTGAATATACCTTGAGATAACAAATATTTCCGGGAAGTGTGTTTGTCGTATGAGCGGTCCAAAGCATTCTGGACCCACATAGATTTCTTCGTTCTCGTAGTGTCGCGCCTCTATGTTAGAGTTGATCTAATGTCTCGTGTCACTTGGTGAAAGAGATCACCATCCTGGTTGACGGCTGTGGCTGCGGTGCCTTGGAGCCAGACTTCTACTTCTTCCACCACCTCCACCGCCACGACGCCCTCCTTGAGAGCCGTTGTGGTGGCTCCTTGGTGGAGAGGGTGGACCAGGTGGATTGTTCCTAGCTAATCACCGGGCTCCGTCCGGAGTGTCATTATTTCAGTTCCGGGGAGGGTCTTCATTATGACGAGCCCCCTGTCGGCTTGACCCGACACGGTGTCCGTCGTTCCTTCATCCGTCGTTCCCCATAGCTTGGTGGGGTTCAGCCGGACGGTTTGTATATCTAGGAGGTGGCATCTTTTGATGGTCCTCCTCCCGACGTTTCTCTTTGTCTTCTTCTCTGTGATTGTTTGACTCTTGCAGAGGAGGGTGTCTCGGATATAGTGCTGCAACTGTGTGTCGCTCTGCGGCTGGGGCAACATTGCTCCAGTTGCGTGCGGTTCTGTGTTGTTGGCCTGAAGATCCGGGTTCTTGAGTAGTTGTCTTCCCGACGGTCAGAATGTTGATGCTGTTCCGGCATCTGTTGGGGCCTGATATCGTCCCAGGCCAGATCCGTGCGACATTGGTCGGATTAAGAGACCAGTTTTCCGCTTTCAGATTCTGCGACCTTCTGTTGCTCCAGACACTTGGTGACATGGGCATACCCTACAGGTACTCAAGTTCGGTATATACGGTCCAGATACGACGGATGCCCATGGCGTTGCGAAGGCCCAAATGGAGAATTTGAATGCCCCACGTACTCTCGATTGCTTGTGAGACAAGAAGAAGCTTAAGATAGAAAGTTTAAAGGGAAAACCCTAATCTGTAACCGACTCGACCTGCTACTTGTGACCTAGCTTCTATATATAAAGTCTAGGAGAGGGCGGCGAGGAGGACACACACAACCCTAGTTTCCACAACTCTCGCCAAATTACATCTACACGCCCCTGTAATCTTCGATTCCTCCGTTAATTCCAAGAGTAGACAAACAGGAGTAGGGACCTCTACAAGGCCTGAACCTAGGTAAAACTTGCATCCCTGTGTGCTTGTTTGCTAGCCGACTGATGCCTCCAGCGCTCCCTCCTTCTACAAAACCCAAGCCCATAACAATGGGCATTGACGAGTTAAACCCTCGTCAATTGGCGCCGTCTGTGGGAATTGGGAGTGCTGATATCGCGGCTTCTTCGGCCCCATCAACCGCGATCTACAACTCCGCAATAGCGGAGATTCGCCAGCTCTTTGGCGCGTTCGACTTCACCGCCCATACACCGGCCACTCGCCTGGATTTCGTGTCTGTGGGCGATGGAATCAGTTTGGCGATTGGGAGCTTCCACTTCCAGGTTGGTCAGATGGGCACGCTTCGCATGCCTGACCAGCCAACGGCACCCACGATTGCTCCAACATCGTGGTTCCCGCCACCAATCAGCACCCTCAATGAGCTCAACACCTCGGCAACAGCTGGGAGCACGGACAGAGACAACAGTCGCGGATCCGATCTAGGTGACCTCGCCACTGAAGATGGAGCCTACGGCTCCGGATCTGAAAGTTGCGGGAGCAACAGCTTCCCTAACCACTTCATGTGCATGGTCATCAACGCAGGCGACACCGCCGCCAATCGTGACAACACCAGTAATGGATCTGGCACCAGGCCACCAGACGGTGGCATACCCAACGGCGGTCCACCCAATGGCGGCATACCGAATGGCAGCCCTACCAACGGTGGCAACGGCGCACCCGTCAACAATGGAGCTGTAGGAGAACCGCCAACCATGGTGAATGAAAACACTGGAGAGCGCGTCGTAATTAGGCTCAACGACAACGAGTGGGCATGTTTCTGAGAAGCTCTACAAGGAAATCCTCTGCCCCCCGGCATGCCGCAGGACATGCTGATGGGCTACCATTGGCTACTAAAGGAGGAATACAGACACCGGCTACATGCAATCATGCAACTCGAGGCGCATAAAAAGGGGGCGGATGAGTCGAGTCTTCGACGAGCTGGGCTCTCCTCCCACGGAGGATCCTCCTCCAAAGGAAACGAGTACGTGGCCAACAAGAGGCAATCTCGAATGGCCCATCTCACCGAGCAAGAATGCATAGAAGCTGCAAAAGTCCTCGACTTTAGCTCTATGATAGTCGACACGCGGGGCAGCGTGGTCCCAAAGACACCGCAAGCCGCGGTGCCGGCGGCCACCATGTACCTCCTCAACAACCAGCCGCCAGCTGGAGATCCGCGAGCTGCCATGCACCGATATACGATCGCGGGCCTAGGGCTAATCGAGGCCGCCCTCGACAAAGAGCCAATGCAGGATCCAAAGAAAGGCAAGGCTCTAGCAAAACGTTATTCCTCGCCCTCGTCCAGCAATGACAATCATGATCTGTCTCAGTGTCACCGCTCACGGCGACACGATCGCGACTACGATGCGCGCGATGACCTCACGCAGCGTAAAATCGACAAATCAAGGGCGAGACGCGCTTGTTCGACTGACTCAGAAGAGGACGATACTGAACTCTGCGGCGCCAGATGCTTCAGCAGGGCCATCAGGAATAAGCAAATGCCTAAAGGGTTCAAACTCCCATTGGAGAACCCAAAGTTCGACGGCCTACAATACCCAAAAATCTGGTTGGAGGACCACATCTCCTCCGTCAGGCTACATGGTGGAAGTCAAAGCACGGCCATGCAATGCCTGCAGCTACAGCTGCAGGGCGCCGCCTGCGCATGGCTCAACAATCTCCCGCACAGATCCATTCGCAGCTGGGAAGAGCTAGTCTACAACTTTGTGCACAACTTCAAGGGCACTTATAAAAGGCCCGCATCAATCAAAGAGCTGAGGGGCTGCCAGCAAAGGTAGGGCGAATCGCTACGCTCGTACATCTAGAGGTGGTCCATCATCAAGAATTCCGCGGAAAACATCTCAGAAGACCGCGCAATCGAGATGTTCAGTGGTGGTGTTCGCCGCATAGAGCTCAGGGAGGAGCTAGGCCGCTCGAAGCCCAAAACAATCGACCACCTGATGGAAATTGCGAATCGGTGTGCCGACGGAGAGGAGTCGGTGAAAAACCGCACCTACTCCGACGATGACGATGACCTCTGGCGCAGACGCAGTCATCGAGGCAAGCGGAGAATGCGTATCTATGTTGATCGTGACGATGTCAATGTGGTCGCAGCCGGCTACGCCGAAAAATGCGATGACAACAGCAACAGCGGATATCGCAGCGGTGGATACCGTGACTCTAGGAAAACCACGCAGGTGTGGCAGCACCACACTCGCGAAGAGGCACCCGCAACAACCATCGTGGACAAACTGTTCGGGCCGTGCAACATGCATTTCTACATCGACAAGCACGACGACAAGAAAAATCAAGCCACCTTCTCAAGGACTGCCGCGAGTTTCTCAAACTCCACGAGGGCCTAGCTCGGATGAACCACGAGGCGGTCAGCATGGGCTATGGAGCCACCCCAGGTGTTGTGGCACATGGAGCTCCTCCACCGCCGCTCGGACCACCACCACCCACGGCCATGCCGGTCCAGCATCACGGCAGCGAACCATACCCATGACCCGTGGGCAACACGGGGATGATCCAAAAGTGGCGCCCCTCAAATCGAGTGCAGAAGGCCATCACTCGCCAAGTCAACTTGGCGATCAACTCTCCACCTTCCACCACTGAGTACCTCAGTGGAAGTGACTCCTGCATCACCTTCGACAGGCCTGACCACCCGCGCCAAGTTCCTCGTCCAGGCCACTGTCCCCTCATACTCGAGGCACATATTGGGGGTTTCGACATGAGTCGTGTCTTCATGGATGGCGGCAGCGGCATTAACCTCATGTTCGTGAGTACCTTGCACACGATGAGGATCCCTCTGACGTGTCTGGAAGTGTCAAACACGACGTTCCAGGGCATCGTCCTAGGGAAAGGCATATATCCCCTAGGCAAAATCTACCTCGACGTCATCTTCGGCATGCCGCAAAACTTTTGGCGAGAGCGCATCGACTTCGAGGTTGTCGACTGGCCTTCACAATATCACTGCATCCTCAGACGTGTCGCGTTCGTGAGGTTCATGGCAGTGCCACACTATGCCTACCTGCAGATGAACATGTCGGGTCCAAATGGCATAATCACAATCAACAGCAACTTCGAAAGGTCCGACAGCTGCGACAGGGAATTCAACAGAATCTCCTAGTCCTTCGGCATAAAGGAGGAACTCGCAAGACTAAAGGAGTCGACAGACAACAGTTTGCCTCCCCTAAGCAGGCCAAGTTCACCCGACCTGTCCTTCGACTCGTCGGTGCACACGAAAAAAGTCCAGGTCCACCCAACGGACCTGACCAAGACGACCCTCATCGCCAACAACTTGAGTTCCGCATAGGAACTCGCGCTCGTCAAATTCCTCCGTGAGCACTGGGAAATCTTCTCCTGGTGTCCAGCGGACATGCCAGGGGTTCCCAGGGAATTTGCCGAGCACGCACTCAATGTAAATCCAGACGCAAGGCCAGTCAAGCAGACAATATGGCGACTGTCTGAACCAAGAGCAAAAGCGGTTGGAATGGAGATCAACAGACTCCTCAACACAAACTTCATACGTGAGATCAAGGAAAGCACCTGGCTCGCCAACACAGTGCTTGTGCCCAAAAAAGACACGGATATCATGCGGATGTGCGTGGACTGCACCTCCCTGAATAAGCACTGCCCAAAGGATCACTTCCCGTTGCCGCGAATCGACCAAATCATCGACTCTGCTTCCTCGCTGCCTACTCAGGCTACAATCAAATTCGAATGAAGGAGGAAGACCAAGAGAAAACGGTGTTTACGATGCCCTTTGATGTGTTCTGTTACAACACGATGCCCTTCGGGCTAAAAAATGCAGGAGCCACCTATCAGCGGTGCATGTAGGCCTATCTCAAGAATCAACTTGGTTGCAACATCCAAGTCTACGTGGAAGACATCGTCATCAAAAAAAAGAGGAAGCCTCGCTAATCGACGATCTACGTGAAACCTAACCTAGACCGCTACCGGATCAAGCTCAATCCGGACAAATGCGCCTTCGGCGTACCATCTGGGCAACTACTCGGGTATCTCATCTCTGCGAGAGGGATCGAGGCGAACCCGAAGAAAATAAAAGCCATAATGGCCATGGAGAAGCCGAAGAACGTAAGAGGCGTCAATAGCTGGCTGGGCGAATCGCGGCGCTCAGTCGATTCATCAGTCGAATGGGCGAAAAGGCACTGCCCTTCTAGCAACTTCTCTGCAAAACTGACAAGTTCGAGTGGACAAACAAGGCGCAAGAAGAATTCGAAGACCTCAAACGTCTACTATCCACCTCGTCAGTACTGGTGACTCCACGTGAAAAAGAGCTACTGTTGCTCTACATCTCCGCCAGTAACCAAGTGGTCAGCACTGTGCTCGTGGTGGAACGAGCCGAAGAAAACAAGGTCCACAGGGTGCAGCGCCTAGTCTACTACCTCAGCGAGGTGCTCACGCCAACAAAACAGTGGTACCCACACTACCAGAAGCTGGCGTACAACGTTTTCATGATAGCCAGGCGACTGCACCACTACTTCCAGGAGCACCCAATCGTGGTGGTCAACAACGCCCTGCTCGGGCATATCCTCAACAACCCTGATGCCACCGGACGAGTTGCGCTTTGGGGAATCGAGCTGTCTCCACAAGACATCACATATGAAAAGAGCGGCGCGATCAAGTAGCAAGTCCTCCCTGATTTCCTTGTGCACTGGATGGAGAACTAGCTCCCCGACAAACCAGATATGTCTTATCTCTGGACAATACACTTCGATGGGTCCAAACGAAAGGACGGGGCTAGTGCAGGTGTCATACTGACATCGCCCCAGCGAGACAAGCTGAAATACATTCTGCGAATGCAGTTCACGGCCTCCAACAATGAAGCTGAGTATGAGGCCCTACTCCATGGGATGCAGATGCCGAAAGCCTATGGCGCCAAGAGGCTCATCATCTACGGCAACTCCAAACTGGTGGTGAACCAAACAATGCACGAGTGCAACGCACTGAGCGACAACATGATCGCCTACTGCGACCTCTACGACACACTCAAAGGGGACTTCGACGGCTATGAGCTGCGACACGTAGGCCGCAAAAGTAACGAAGAGGTGGACACACTCGCCAACATTGGATCCACCTGCGCCCCCATACCACCTGGGGTATTTCTCGAGCGTATCGGTGAACGCTCCATCAAACCAAAGGCTACAAAGAAGAAACAAGCGCGTCAGCAGACTCAAGGGCTACACCACCCAATGAGCCAATGGCACTCGACGACCTGGAGCTCGACACAGGACTCGAAGGACCAATGGGCGTCATGATGATCGAGCCATCTTGGACTCAAACCCTACATCACATATCTTCTCAGCAAGAGGCTGCTTGATGACCCGACTAACGCGCGACACATTGCGCGACGATCCAAGGCATTCGCCGTCATCAACGATGAACTATACAAGCGCAGCATCATAGGAGTACTCCAACGGTGCGTCTCCAACGGGGACGGAAGGGCCGTCCTCCTCGACATCCATGAAGCGACTTGCGGGAACCATGCTGGCAGTCGCACCCTCGTCGCCAAAGCTCTACGAGCTGGATTCTACTGGCCCACGGACATGCGCGACACCAAGGACATCGTCTAGCGCTGCAATGCTTGCCAGCGATTCACGGACAAACTGCACGCACCGGGTGCGGAACTCCGGCCAATACCATTGGCTTGGCCCTTCGTGCAATGGGGACTCGACATGGTGGGCAAGCTCCCGAGATCCTCGCGAGGAGGTTACGTATACCTCTTGGTTGTAGTCGACAAGTTCACCAAGTGGATCGAGGCCATGCCGGTGATAAACCAATCAGGAGCCAGCGTTGTCAAGTTCTTCGAGTCCATTGTCTACCACTTTGGTGTGCCACATAGCATCATCACGGACAATGGGACGAACTTCACCTCAAAGGAGTTCCAGGAATTATGCGAAAACCTGGGAATCAACATAAGCTATGCCTCGGTAGCGCACCCACAAACCAACGGTCAAGTCGAAAAGGCCCACGGCCTCGTCTGCGGTGGAATCAAGAAACGATTGCTCCGACCACTCGAACAAGCCGCAGGATGCTGGCCAGATGAGCTGCATTCCGTACTCTAGAGCTTGTGCACAACTCCAAACAGCGCCATGGGATACACCCCGTTCTTCATGGTGCACGGCGCTGAAGCGGTGCTACCCGCAGAAGTACGCTACAAAGCCCCACGGGTGGTTGCCTACAGCGAGCAGGAGTTAACTCTCGCACTCGAAGACTCCGTCGACCTTCTTGACGAGGCGCGCGAAATCGCAGCGGAAAGATCAACGATCTACCAGCAGAGCCTCCGCAACTACCACAGTAGAAGGCTACGCTCAAGATCCTTCGTCGAAGGAGACCTGGTCCTGCGACTCAAGCAACAAGGGAATCTCAAGCTCGAGTCTCCCTGGGAGGGACCCTATGTGATTACAGAAGTAATCCTAGGTGGCGCCTATCGCCTTAAAGATTTCAAGATAGGAGTCGCATACTCCAACCCCTGGAACGTCGCACAGCTGCGTCGTTTCTACCCCTAGTCGTTTTTATTACATTACAAATAAGGCTATTCAGCCAGGCTACTTAGCCACACATTCTACCTCGTACTATTCTGCGAATAAATAAAGCTAAGTGCCCTGAAACTCCGTGTTTTCTCTTATTTTTCTGACAATCTTATCACTCGGGGGCTACGCCATCTTTTACATCCTCGTTCTACGAACAAGTCACTATATCCTGAGTAGCTGACACAACATCAATCCAACCCTTGATAAAACACCAACCCAGTTGCAACGCACCTGACAAGTTTGCAAGGTGCTGAGATAAAATAAGTTAGGCTAACGAAAAGGAACTGCAGAGTACAAATACACTCGCAAAACATATAAGCTAGCAAGCTCTTTACATATCAATAGAAATTAATTACATCCAACATATCCATATGAACTTTACAACACTTGTACAATTATGCGCAGGATACAAACTAAAGCTACTGCTGCAACTGAAGAATGTTCGTCTACTCCTCGAAGAACTCGACGATTTCTTCTGCTGGGCAATCAACCGCCTGGTAATGTGGAACCATGTTCCAGGTCGAACCTTCCGGCAGGGTCGGTGGCCCACCAGCAACAGCTGCAACGTCTACATCTAGCCTATGCAGTCGCACCAGCGACAAAGCAGCCTTGGCACCAGCCACTAACTGCTACCGCACACACTCGCAAACTGCACTCAGATCTTGGAACTTCGCCAGAAGAGCCAACATGCTTGAAGGGACGACGTCTAGCGGAAACATCGTTTGGTAGATATGCCTAAGGCATGACTACGCCTTCTTAGAAAAGTGGAGTACTCGAGAAGCACGATCTTGCAGGGTCTGAGGAGCAGCCTGCTTCTTCGACTTCAACTTGGACTTGGGGGCCTCGTCGAATCTGTGGCGGTCTCCGACGCCACAGACTTTCCAGTGTCGGCCCCTGATGTCGCAGCCATCACCGCATTCTTCACTCGCTGCAGCTCCTCGGAATACTTGGCGACCGTCCCTTAGCACGAATGAAGCACCCTAAAAATAAGCAAGGAAAAGATTCTGGTTTGGCTCCTTCTCAAGAGAGAAGCTGATCGAGCCATACTCTTCATACTACTTCCTCTTTGTTTTTTTTAAATATGGCCAAATTTGGCGGCATGCAAATTTTTGGATATAGGATCATGAATCATCAGCATAAAGTATGATGTAGATATGGTCATGACCTTGGTTGTTCGTCTTGAAATCCAAGAATGTTCATATTCATCGACAACTAATAATCTTAAATATGTTTAAATTTTAGCACTTGCTTTTAGGTTCGAATTTTACACGTACAAACTGTGGGAGTACATTTTACATCAAGGACTTAAAAAGGTAAAATTATGTCGAGGTCCATATATTAGCACGACGAAGCACTCTAAATTTAAGGAGGAAAAACATTCATGTTTTGCTCCTTCTTGAGAGAAAAGTTGATCGAGCCATACTGTTCATAATACTTCCTCTTTGTTTGTTTTCAGGCCTGGTGGTCACATGCAATTTCTTGGCTATGGGATCATGAATTATCAGCATAAACTATGATGTAGGCATGGCCATGACCTTGGTCGTTTGTATTGAAATCCAAGAATTTTCATATTAATTGACAACTAATAAGCTTAAATACGTTTAAATTTTACCACTTGCTTTTATATTCGAATTTTACATGGACGGTGGGAGTACATTTTATAGCAAGGACCTAAAAAAGTAAAATTACATCGAGGTCCATACATTTAGTAGGAAGCACCCTAAAATTAAGCAGGTAAAACAGACGGGTTCGGCTCCTTCTCGAGAGAGCAGCTGGTCGATCCATACTCTTCATACTACTTCCACTTCATTTGTTTTCAAAATATGGCCCAATTTGGTGGCATGCAAATTCTTGGATATGGGATCACGAAATATCGATATAAAGTATGATGTAGATATCGCCATGACCTTGGTCGTTTGGCTTGAAATCCAAGATTATTCATACTCATTCCCAACTAAGCTTAAATACGTTTAAATTTTACCACTTGCTTTTATCTCTGATTTTACGTCGACAGTGGGAGTACATTTTACAACAAGGACTTAAAGGGGTAAAATTACATCAAGGTCCATACATTTATCACGAAGCACCCTAAAATTAAGCAGGGAAAACAGTCATGTTTGGCTCCTTCTCGAGAGAGAAGTTAATCAAGTCATACTCTTCATAGTACTTCCTCTTCGATTGTTTTCAAAATATGGCCAAATTTGGCGACATGAAAAATCTTGGATATGTGATCATCATCAGCATAAAGTATGATGTAGATATGACCATGAACTTGGTCGTTTGTCTTGAAATCCAAGAATGTTCATACTCATCGACAATAAATAATCTTAAATACGTTTAAATTTTACCACTTGCTTTTAGGTTCGAATTTTACACGGATGGTGGGAGTATATTTTACAGCAAGGACCAAAAAAGGTAAAATTACATCGAGTGAGGTCCACACATTTAGCACGAAGCACCCACAAATTAAGCAGGGGAAATAGTCATGTTTTGCTCCTTCTCGTGAGAGAAGCTAATCGAGCCATAATCTTCATACTACTTTCTCTTTGTTTGTTTCCAAAATATGGTTAAATTCGGCGGCATGCAAATTCTTGAATATGGGATCATGAATCATCAGCATAAAGTATGATGTAGATATGGCCATGACCTTGGTCGTTCATCTTGAAATCCAAGAATGTTCGTACTCATCAACAACTAATAATCTTAAATACGTTTAATGTTACCTCTTGCTTTTAGGTTCGAATTTTACATGGACGATGGGAGTACATTTTACATCAAGGACCTAAAAAAGGTAAAATTACATCAACATCCATACATTTAGCACGAATGAAGCACCCTAAAAATAAGTAAATAAAAGAGTCAGGTTTGGCTCCTTCTCGACAGAGAAGCTGATCGAGTCATACTATTCATGCTGCTTCCTCTTTGTTTTTTTCAAAATATGGCCAAATTTGGCAGCATGCAAATTCTTGGATATGGGATCATGAATCATCAGCATAAGTATGATGTAGATATGGCCATGACCTTGGTCGTTCATCTTGAAATCCTAGAATGTTCATATTCATCGACAACTAATAATCTTAAATATGTTTAAATTTTACCACTTGCTTTTAGGTACGAATTTTACACGTACGACCATGGGAGTACATTTTACATCAAGGACCTAAAAAGGGTAAAATTATGTCGAGGTCCATAATTTAGCACGACGAAGCACCCTAAAATTAAGCAGGGAAAACATTCATGGTTTGCTCCTTCTTTAGAGAAAAGCTGATCGAGCCATACTCTTCATACTACATCCTCTTCGTTTGTTTTCAGGCCTGGTGGTCGCATGCAAATTCTTGGATATGGGATCATGAATCATCAGGATAAAGTATGATGCAGATATGGCCATGACCTTGGTCGTTCCTCTTGAAATCCAAGAATGTTCATATTCATTGACAACTAATAAGCTTAAATACGTTTAAATTTTACAACTTGATTTTAAGTTCAAATTTTACATGGACGATGGGAGTACATTTAATAGAAAGGACCTAAAAAAGTAAAATTACATCGAGATCCATACATTTAGCAGGAAGCATCCTAAAATTAAGAAGGGAAAACAGTCGGGTTCGGCTACTTCTCGAGAGAGCAGCTGGTCGAGCCATACTCTTCATACTACTTCCACTTCGTTTGTTTTCAAAATATGGCCCAATTTGGTGGCATGCAAATTCTTGGATATGAGATCATGAATCATCGATATAAAGTAAGATGTAGATATGGCCATGACCTTGGTCGTTCGACTTGAAATCCAAGATTATTCATACTATTCACAACTAAGCTTAAATACGTTTAAATTTTACCACTTGCTTTTATCTTCGATTTTACATGGATAGTGGGAGTACATTTTACAGCAAGGACCTAAAAAGGGGTAAAATTACATCGAGGTCCATACATTTAGCACGAAGCACGCTAAAATTATGCAGGGAAAATAGTCATGTTTGGCTCCTTCTCGAGAGAGAAGTTAATTGAGCCATACTCTTCATACTACTTCCTCTTCGTTTGTTTTCAAAATATGGCCAAATTTGGCGATATGAAAATTCTTGGATATGTGATCATCATCAGCATAAATATGATGTAGATATAACCATGACCTTGGTCGTTTGTCTTGAAATCCAAGAATATTCATACTCATCGACAACTAATAATCTTATATATGTTTAAAATTTTACCACTTGCTTTTAGGTTCGAATTTTACACGGATGGTGGGAGTACATTTTACATCAAGGACCAAAAAAGGTAAAATTACATCGAGCGAGGTCCACACATTTAGCACGAAGCACCCTAAAATTAAGCAGGGAAACAGTCATGTTTTGCTCCTTCTCATGAGAGAAGCTGATCGAGCCATAATCTTCATACTACTTCCTCTTCTTTTGTTTTCAAAATATGGCCAAATTTGGCGGCATGCAAATTCTTGGATATGGGATCAGGAATCATCAACATAAAGTATGATGTAGATATGGCCATGACCTTGGTCATTTGGCTTGAAATCCAAGAATGTTCATACTCATTGATAACTAATAATCTTAAATACGTTTAAAATTTTACCACTTGCTTTTAGGTTCAAATTTTACACCAACGTTGGGAGTACAATTTACATCAAGGACGTAAAAAGGGGGAAATTACATCGAGGTCCTTACATTTAGCATGAAGTACTCCAAAATTAAGCAAAGAAATAAAACAGTCAGGTTCGGCTCATTCTCAAGAGAGTAGTTGATCGAGCCATACTCTTCATACCGCTACTTCATGTTTATTTTTTTCAAAATATATGGTAAAATTTGGTGGAATGCAAATTCTTGGATATGGGATCATCATCAGCATAAAGTATGATGTTTATATGGCCATGACCTTGGTCGTTTGGCTTGAAACTCCAAGAATGTGCATACTCATTGACAACTAATAATCTTAAATACATTGTAATTTTACCAGTTGCTTCTAGGTTCGAATTTTATACGGACGGTGGAAGTACATTTTACATCAAGGACCTAAAAAGGTAAAATTACATCAATGTCCATACATTTAGCACGCAGCACCCTAAAATTAAGCAAGAAAAAAAGTTGGCTGGGAAGCTTGAGAATGCATAAAACTTGGTAATCAATCATAAGTGTATAAAGGTCCACGCTTTGTCTGAAAACTAGGGTTGTTGTTGTGGTACTCTGAGCCATTTTCCTTCATACTTGCTTATAGAAAAAATCTTATCGCTTCAAAAACTGGAAATGTTTTATTGGTCCTATAAGTTGGAAACTATGGTTAACACCATTTTTCACCTTGCCAAGATGCACACATCTACCAAATATGGGAAAATTACAATACAATCAATACTATGTGTATATGGTTGTTACCTTTTTTGTTCGGCTTGAAACCCAAGAGTGTTCATACACCGTGGGCCATATATTGTGTAACTATTTTTTTTGTATTTTATGATGACTCAAGGTTATTAATTATTTTTCAGTGCAAATAGTAGTAAATGCAAGAGGACGCCATGAACAAGGCTTCGTTTTTAGAGTTTTCATTATTTTCGTTCATAGTTAGTGAAGATCAAATTGTCAACATGCATATTTGTAGCAAGAATTTTAATCCTACAGAACTCTCGTTGGGTTTGAAGTATTGACCGCCTCGATACCATAAAGACTCAAAGGATGTTTGTAACTTTTTAAGACCATTCTATCATGTTTACTTGTAGTTTAAATTTTAAAATGGTTTTTTATTCCTAAATTTTGGATACTCCCAGTACTGGTAGCATTATTGTTCACCATGCCAAGATGCACTCATCTACCAAATCTGGGAACATTACCATAAAGTATTTTGTACATATATAAGGCCAGTTAACTTGTCTTTCGGTCTGAAGCCTAAGGATATGTTCATACATGGCAGGCCATATTTTCGATTAGTTTGTTTTTATATGTGAACTCTCTTGATAATAATCATTTTTCATAGAAAGTAGTACAAGTCAGAGGTCATCGTGCTATGTTTTTTCATTGTTTTCAAATAAAAGTCAAATTTTGTACATGCAAATTCTTAGCAAGAAGTTGAATTCAACAAATTCATTGGTTTCCGATACATTAACAGTCTCGGTGGGTACCTTCAAAATATACTTGTATAAATTTAAGAGCAATCTACTACTTACTCATAGTTCAAATTTTATCTAACATTGATAAATCAACTTATATTAGTTTAAGAATGTGAAGTTTGCTAGGAAACCTTGAGAACTCAAAAAAGTTCGTAATCGTAAGTGAAACATGTATGAACTTTGTCTAGAAACTGGGCTTATGGCATTCTTAGGCATATTCACCGTGCTTGCTCTCAAGAAAATAAATCCCGAGAAATAATTATCTGCTTAAATTTTATGATAAATCAGGGTGTTTTTTGTGTGAGGTGTAATAAACAGACATATATCGTTCCGCCGACACTTTAAAGAGACTCTTCGATGGACATTTGGTTATGTGAATGAAATGTCAAATCTTATGTACAAACAATTTATGTTTAAAAACAAGTTTATGACGACCAAATAAAGCCTTCACAAATTCAATGTGCGTCAGACTAATATTTTGGTACCTTTCTGTAAACATTGATGTTTCATATGATATAAGTCTCTTACGTCCCGGCTACATGCATCCAAAAAGTATTGTGGGTCATAAATATCGTTAGTATCCAGTTTTTAGCATCATTCAATCTTTGTGTGTGAATGGGAGCAATGACATTCAGGGACCACTTGTCAGTATTGCTACCAATGAGGTTAAATCGGTCATTACAGCATAATTGGCCAAATTTGTGCATATTAGGACAAAAACTGTTAAATGTGCAAAAATGACGTCCACCAAGTGTTTTGTGCAAAAGTGCGATGAAAAGATGGTGGATCGTGCAATTTCCTCTATCTAAAAAAATGTTTTATACTACCATGGAGGGTAATACAAAGTATTGTAATGTACTTACTACTAGCAAAACAGCTACCAGATGAAAGTTTGAAACCTAAAGGGTACCCACTATTTTAGTCGGTTCAAAGAAATGAACTAGTTCGTCAAAAAGTGATGATATGTGAAATGTAGTTTTTTTGTAGTACGGTACTACTAAAGCGGATAGAGGGTTACCCACTCCCATTATCTAACTCCTCCCCCACCATTCCCTCTCTCGCTATCACATTCCCACACTCACCTCACAACTTTCAGTCATTAACCCAACTGTTACTTCGATGAAACCAATGCCAGAACCTTTGTCTATGGTTGAGCTGGGGTCCTCATCAAGCTCTGCTTCGGAGCTGCAGGTGGCTTGTTCGATTCCGCCGGCCGCAGTGCCCTCTCTAAAGCGTCCTTTGCCTTTCGCGTGTGGTGGGTCGTGCCTAAGGTGAGGCGTCTATCGCCCTTACAGTTTCGGCCGGCTGCGCCGAACCCTCATTGCCCACCGAGCGGTCGTCCAAGCCTCCGAGATCGCGTGCATTGGGACCGAATGCTCGTGTGGCGGCTGATGCGTCCTTTTCGTCTACAGGTTGGACTCTCATTTCCAATGTGCCAAATTTCAGAGTATACACGGTGAAACCCTATCGGTGGCTCCCCCTTCATCAGCGATTGTTTGTGCTTCTTCAGTGTATGTGGCTGGTTCTTCGTCAGTGGCACCCTATTCATCTTCTCAACCCATCGACCCCTATGCAAGTTCATGCCCCCCCAACTGCAACAAGGTTAGATCTGGAGTATTGGGACTTTAACCCAAATCCGACGTGCATCTAGTCAGATTTTTGCAACATGTACTGCATGTCCTTTGTTGAACTGCTTAGTTATATGTAATATTCTTGATAATTGTCTTTTGTGTTGTTCTTTATATGTCATATTCTTGACAATTGTCTTTTGTGTTGTTCTGCTTAGTTATGGAATATTCTCGATGACGATGATGTAGGGTTCTGTTTTGGTACTTAGATGAAGCATTGTGTTGTTTAGGAATTTTCCATGATGCGTTGTGCTGTTTCGGTATTTTTTTATGATGCATTGTGTCCTGTCTCCTCACTGTGTTGTTTCGTCAATTTTGATCTACGTTCTGCTGTTTAGGATTAAATGATATGCCTTCTAGCTATTCAGATTATTTCAATGACCCATCAGTTTACGTAATTTTGATTGTGTAGACACTATGATTAAATTTAATCACATGATACCTTGTGTTGTTTTGGTATTTTTGATGATGCACTACATATATGATGTTTTGTCTATCCAGATAATGCATTGTGCTGTTTTATCCATTCAGAATATGCATTATGATATTTAATCAATCTAATTAAATGGTATGCCTTCTAGTAGCTGTTCAGATAATTTTGAGGACCCATCGGGTTAGGTAATTCTGATGATGCATTGTGCTTTGTAGGATATTTGATTTACCTGATACCTTGTGTTGTTTAGGTAATTTTGATGGTGCAATGACGCATTGTGATATTTAGTCAATTTATACAATGCATTGTGGTGTTTTGGTAATTCCAAAGGACTGACGCAATGGTAATTTTCATGTAGGACGACCCAGTTATAGTTCTGAACTTGGACTACATTCTTTACCAGACTGCTCCAGCTCTAGGTGGCTATGAAGATGCTCTCCCCATCATACCAAGGGAGTTGAAGCTGCTGGACAGGAGAGGGGAGGCCTTGGCAAGAGAAAGTGCTACCAGGTCATTCGCTAATTCGTCCAAACCGAGAAGACGCCCTAGGTCGGTTGGACACCATACCACGGCGCATCGTCCTAGGCGCTTCTACATCCAGTTAGTCTAGCATGACTTGTATATGCTTATCATCCCGACTTACTTAAAGCATTATGTGAAGGGATGACCCTACCCACAATTAGTGGTGGTTCAAGCATGCGAGGAATTCGAGTGGGTTATCCATGCCAACCGCAACAAATACCAGATCATCCTGGACAAAGAGTGGGATACCTTTGCTGCTTTCCATGAGTTGAAGGAGGGTGACTGCCTTATGTTCAAGGTCATCACAGATGGGTTCAAGATGAAAATTTACGACCGCATCACCTCTTGACGGAAGGTGTTCGTCTATCGTGAGCACACACATCTTGATTAAGGGCCAATTTGGATCGAAGGATTTTCAAAGGAATTTTGGAGGAATTCGACCCATAGGATTTTTTTTCATAAGGAAGCCCTTTGGATGAAAGAATCATACCTCCAAAATTCATATGGATTGCATTTCTACACCCCAATCCCATAGGAATTTCAACATCCACTTTTTACACTCATTCACGTAGGATTGAGGAAATTTTCCTCCATGTTTCTTGTGTTTCATCAAAATGACTTTAAGCCTACAAATTTCCTCTATTTTGTACCTCCGACCCTGTTATCCTGTGTTTTGAAATTCTGTGATCCAAGGAAAGCTATTTCCTCTGTTTTGCAATCCATTGTTTTGTACCTATGACTGAGTCAAACTCTTGTGTCTTTAAATTGATGAGGATATGCCAAATGGGGTATGCCCAGCAGGACATTTCGACTAAAGGCCAAAGCTTCTGCGAGTGGGCCTGTAGGATGGCAACTGGAAGCAAGAATTTAGGGTGAGTAAGTTAGTGAGGTGATCAAGTGTGTCAAATTTTATGTAGGAATGCAAGAATTTTTTAGGAACATTTTTTTTGAAAGAATCAAGGATAGGAGTGGAATAAGTGAATAAGTTTTCATAAATACTCACTTCTTTTGTTTTGAAACTAAGTTTTTGTTCGGACGTCCATTCTAACTAGGGTCTCCTATGGTCAGGATGGCTCTAATACTAACTTGTCAACACCCGTATTTTTAATCCCAGATGCCTGTTATGCCATACCTCGCAATCCCAGGATTACCATTTTTGTGAGACATAACAAAATTGGTACCACAGTACATCATCCATTACAAACCATAATAAGGTTTTACAAATAAAGGATCTCATGACCCAGTCTTAATACAAATCAAGCAGCGGAAAATAAACGTAGTAAAGGCTCCATCTTCAGGGTCACAGGCAATGCTGACGATGGGAGATGATCCTAGTTGTCGTAGACCTCCTGCTGTCCATCTTCCTGCCTCATAGTCTGGCCATGGGAATAGCCAAGGACAAAGCCATGAGTACTCTTTAAGTACTCGCAGACTATCACTAACAAGTAAGGTAGTTCTAGTAGGAATCTTAAGCTCTAGGTTTATTTGCAAAAAGGAAAATTTATCTAAAGCTGAGTTTAGAAGTAAAGAAAACTAAGTTAATGTTCTAAATCACTTAAATGGGAACCTAGCTTTCATGTTCACAACCCTGTTGTGGTCAAGTCAAAGTAATAGTTCAAGTCACAAGTAATTTTGAAAACATCTAATGATGGAACAGTATGGCCACTCCAACTGTCCATGACCGTAGACGCGGCTATTCAAATAGTTTGACACTCTGCAGAGGTGGTACACTTTCACCACAAAATTCGATACATTCGTCAGGGATAACCCTGAATCATCATGCTTACTATGCGGATAATCAATCATAACCTTTCAATTACACACTCTAGTATACGCACCTCCCCTATGAGCTTGTCCTCCCAGCCATGGCCATCTGCCATCCTGGGCACTGCATAGGTGGACATTCACACTCACGAGGTAGCCTCAGCTCAACCTCTTTCTGCGAGGGAACCCATACTAAGGCATATAAACTGCCGGCTAAGCCCTACCCAATTCAGGTATTGTGGTTGTATGGTAAAATTGGAATGGTATCGCATCCGAACCCAACCATCAGTTTTTATAAAGGGCTAAGGCTCATGCCTCAACATTTTCATCATCAAATCCTTTTTTTTGTTTCTCAACACATGTCAAAACATTTCAATAGAATGAATCATCATTCCAAGGTTTTCATAATCATTTTCACCAAGTATTCCCATCTAAAGTGATCAACTTTTATGCTTAGCACTAGCCACTAAAGTTGAGGGTATTCACTAATTAGGGGTGCTAATCTCTAATCTCATGCCTTGGAATGACATCCAACTATAACTAGTTAGGCCTAGTTTTATACTCTTTATGGTATCCATCCTATTCTTCCAAAACACACCAAGTACTAACTAAAAGTAAAGAACTTTGGTAAAAGTAAAAGAATAAGGCTTGCAAATAAAACTTAGGATTGGTATAGTCAAAGTTGCATAACCAAGCATGCCTAATGCATCTTTCTTAGGTTATCAAGTTTGCAAGTATTAGCTTGCATAGTTCTAACTTGCCTTGAGTAGTGAAGTGGTTGAAGTTTTCTTCTTCTTCTTCTTGGTAGTACTCCTCCTCCTCGTATCCCGGGTCGGTACTATCGTCTATAAATGAATACGAGGTACACAATCACCAAAAAATACTTAACTATTTCTATTTAGGACACTAAGGGTCACACTTGATGATCTAGCCTCATCACATGAAATAAAGACTTAATCGTGTTTATCTTATTTTAGAAAAGTAATTTCTACTCATTGAAAATACTTAAGATTTAATATTCTCCAATTAAAATATGGGATCATGTTGACACATGTCATCACCACATATTCTAATACTTGGGAATGTGGTTTAAAGTGTTGGTCATATTTTATTAACTTTAAGATTATCATTTAATAGATTTAAAGTGACTAGAAATGCCTATATATCATTCTTCTGGTACTAGTCCAATGTCACTGCATGCAAACCTAAATATTTTTACATATTCAGGTAGATCTTGTCAAATGTGATTTTTGAGAGTTTGAATCAACTCAAAAGCATTTATGGTTGATTTTTGAAAAATGTTTGAAGGTGGAAAAGTCTCTGTCTTGTTATTTTTACTATAGGTGATCTCTAACTCGAAATGATTTCAATCCAACAGGCTTGGATAGATAATTTAAATACCTTTCTAACAAAATTGGAATCATGCAATTTGGTGTAGTGAAACTTTCTGAATTGATTTTTGAACCTACTGAAAGAAACTGGTTTTAACTAAACTGGAAAATAACTATTTGAATTCACAGGCCTCCGTGGGAAACTAACTGGGCCGGCCCAATATACACAGCGCGGCGTAGCGGGCTGCTGACAGGGGGTCCCACTAGTCAGCGACTCATCTAACATGTAACTGTAATATCCCAAATCTTTAATCCAAACTTATCAAGATCCAAATCTTCAAAATTAGGGTTAACAAAAACTTTTCCATTTCAAAATATGAAAGCATTCATGTGTATGTGCATTTAAATTAGGAGTTGATTTGAATTGCCATGGTTCTGTGATTCATTGCTCGTAAAATGATTCTTAGGTGAAATAAACATCATCTAAATCATTCCCAAACTTTTCCTAAAGAAAAAAAACTCAAAATGAATAAATGAAGTGAATGGTCATTTTTCCCAAATTAACTATCATGCCTACTTTGGCTATTCCTAGTATTCAAAACTTAACAGAAACAATTGTGGATCTTTGCACCCTTGATAGTACACATAATGATGTACCAAGGCCCACCTTGTGATTTACCAAAAACATTCAAATTCTATATTTAAATGACAGTTTAAAATTGAATATATTTCATATGGGAAGATCCCACTATTTCAAAAACCACTCAAACAAGCTCAATTTTTAAAACCCAAGCACCCACAGAGTCTCAAGCTTAGTACTAGCACACCCACCAAAAATCTTTTCAAAATTCAGAAGTAAAGTTCATGCGGCCATTTCATCAAACACCTTGTGGACAGATTTCAAACAAAACATAATTCACTATTTTGAATAGTGTTCTGGCCAAACTTGTCTCCCATTTGACCCCCATTTGCTCCCATTGTCTCCTAATGATCTAACCATGCAATTACACCCCACTCCTCTACCCCCTAGTGGCCTTGCCATGCCATGCCGAGCCCCACCTCGCCGGCCAACTTGGTCACCGCCGCAGCAGACCACCTCCCCCTCTCTCTCCATGTCTAGCAGCTAGTCAGCACCTCACCGCTGCCCACTGTCCCCTCCCTGAGCCAGGCCAAGGCATGGACCACCGCCAAACCCCCGCGCCCAGTCCGACTGCCCCATGCCGAGCACGCGCCAGAGCGCCGCGCCCGACACGCGTGCACAAGCCGCTGCTCGACCGCAGCCCGCGCCCACCGTGTCGCCACGACCCAGGCAGCACGCCAGACACCCCCATTCGCCGTCCAATGCCTCACAGCCACCGCTTGCCGTCGAAGCCACCGTCTCTGCCGCTCAGAGCGTCAGCTCCGCCCGACCGTATACCACCGCCCCTAAGCCCGCATTAAAGCCCTAGAGCACCGCCAGGAGACCGCGCGTCGATCGCCGCTCGCAGCCATGCCGATAGCAGCACGTAGCCATGTCGCCACCGTCGCCTGGCCATGCCGTGATGTCCCGCCATCGAGCCTATAAAAGGAGGGCACCCCCAACCATTTGCAACACACCACTCAACTCCCCTCACCTCACTGATCATCCCACACCTCTAGTAGGAGCAAGGGGAGCAGTGGTTCGCCGGAATTGCACCGGAGCAGGCCGCCTCTGGAGGAGAAGGGCGCCGCTGATTGTGACCACCCCCGGAGCTGCCTCGACCGTCCCTGAGCTCGCCGTCGACCACCAGTCCGTTTGCCCGCATCGCCATTGTCGCTGGAGCCCTGGTACGCCCTCTATGCACCCCCACCGAGCCGCTAGGGTTAGAGCTCGCCGGCGATAGGTCCGTCGTCGACGACGATCCCCAGCCGTTGATCCCCACTCTAATCCAACGCCCCACATTTCCCCGTACCGCTTCGTGCGTTATGAGCCGCTGACTGGTGGACCCCCCTGTCAGTTGAGCACCGCGCTTAGGAGTGACACTGGGCCAGCCCGTTAGCGTTTCCCGCGTAACCCAGTTAGTTTGAATTAGGATTTTTCTTTTTAGTGTAAACTTAGTTCTGTCCCCTAGTTTGAAAATCAATTCAGAGAGATTTACAAATCCAAATGCAGTGATTCCAATTTTGTTGGAAAGCTACTGAAAAGATCTATCCAAGCACCGTGGATTTAATTCATTTAGAGTTATAGATCTCTCCTAGTAAAAATAATAATACAGAAGCAATTGCACGTTGCAACATTTTTATAAAATCAACCAAGATAGATTTTGAGTTGATTCCAACTCTCAAAAATCACATTTCATCATACCTATCTGAATATGTAATAATATTAAGGTTTACATGCAGTGACTTTGGACTAGTACCAAAATAATGCTATATAGGCATTTCTAGTCACTTCAAATCATTAAATAATGAACTTAAACCAAAGTAATTATGATCCAACCCTTAAATTACATTCCCACATGTTAGAATATGTGGTGATGACATGTGTCCACATGATCCCATATTTGAAGTGGTGAATATTAAATCTTAGTTAATTTTTCAATGAGTAGAAATTACTTTTCTAAATTAAAAAGAATGAAACTATTGAATTAAACTTATGATGCTTGTGATGATAATAGATCATCAAATGTGTGTCTTAGAATGCTAATTAGACTAGTTAAGTATTGGTTGGTGATTGTGTACTCCGTATGTATTTATAGACGATAGTACCGACCAAGCTTTTGAGGAGGAGGAGTTCTACCAAGAAGAAGAAGAAGAAGAAAACTTCAACCACTGCACCAACCAAGGCAAGCTATTATTGGCAAGCTAACCCTTGCAAAACTTACTCTAGCAAGCCACCATTAACAATGCAAGCTAACACTTGCAAGTATAATTCTTAGCAAGCTAGGATTAAGTTAGATGGTTTATCAAAGATGCTTTAGGCATCCTTGAGTTATACTACTTTGACTAGTACTTACTCCAAGTATTATTTTCAAGCTTTACTTCCTTTCCTTTACCCAAAGTTCTTTACTTGTTTACAAGGTAGCATAAAGAGTATAAAACTTGGCCTATATAGAATCCTTTAGATGTCATTCTATGGCATGAGATTGATCCCACCATTTCCACCTTAGTGAACACTATTAACTTAGTAGTTTAGAGTAGATAAAACCTTGAGTCACTTTAGATGGGAGTACTTGGTGAAAATGAATTATGAAAACCTTGGAATGATGAGTCATTATATTGAGATGTTTTGACATGTGTTGAGAAACACAAATGGTTTATGATGGTGAAATGTTGAGGCATGAGCCTTAACCCTTTTATAAAACTGATGGTTGGATTCGGATGCGATACCATTCCAAATTTACTGTACAACCACATTACCTGAATTGGGTAAGGCTTAGCCAGAAGTTTATATGCATTAGTATTAGTTCCCTCGCGGGAGAGGTTTGAGCTGAGGCTACTGATGGCTCAATGCACCGCGCCCAGAAAATGTGTTGATGGCTCGTGGTTGATGTAGAGCTCGTTGGGAACCCCAAGAGGAAGGTATGATGAGCACAGCAGCAAGTTTCCCTCATTTATGAAACCAAGGTTTAATCGATACAGTAGGAGCAAGGAAACACCTCAAAGGTGTTACTAGCTGAGCTTTGGCAGGGCGCACTACCGGTGCTAGTAGCAACGTGGAGACCTGCACAACACAACCACAGAACTTTGTCTCCAACTTGCGATGAGGTTGTCAATCTCACCGTGTTTTGCGGAAAACAAAGGATTAAACGTATCGAATGGAAAGAAGTAAAAGTTTACAGAAAGTAAACAAAAAGTAGTAAAAGATTGTAGATTGTATGTAAAGTAAAGGACCGGGATCCATAGTTCACTAGGGGTGGCTCTGGTTAGATAGATAACATGCTGGGTGAACAAATTACAGCGGGGCAATTGACAAACACCGAGAAAGCAATACATGCATATACTAATCATCTTGACTCCTTTGAGACTTGATTGGGCATTACAACATAATACATAGACCGCCATCCAACTGCATCTATGACTAATAATCCACCTTCAGGTTATCATACGAACCCCCTCCGGTATTAAGTTGCAAGCAACAGATTATTGCTTTACGAACTGCGTGTAAAGTAAACAATACAATTCTTCTATGAACAAAGAATCGTTGTTTTCTCCCTAGTAGCAACAACACATCTAGTACCTTAGAGATTTCTGTCACTTCCCCAGATTACCAAAGGCACGAACCCACTATTGAGCATAAATACTAACTCTTGGAGTTGCTAGCATCTACTTGGCCAAGATAGCTACTAACAACGGAAAGCATGCAAGATCTCAAATAACAAAGACATGATAGAATCAATAATCAATCTGAAATAGCATCTCAATATCCATCGGATCCCCGCAAACACAACATGTAAGAATTACAAATAGATGATCTTGATCATGAACGGACCTCACAAGATCTAAACATGAAAGCACAAAGGAGGAGAAACCAGCCATCTAGCTACTACATGGATCCGTAGTCCAAGGATGAACTACTCACGCATCACACCGGAGGCTTGCATGGTGATGAAGAAGGCCTCCAGGGTGAATTCCCCTCTCCGGCAGGGTGCCGGGAAGAGCTTCAGATCCCCCCGATCTAGGGACAGAGACGACAGCGGCTACAGACTCTTTCGTGGATTTTTGATCAGGTACCTAGGGTTTTCGTCCCGAGGGCAACTTATAGGCGGAAGGAGAGGCCGAGGGGGTGTTTGGGTCGGCCAGACCACCCCCTGGCGTGGGCCAGGCCTGGCCGCGCGGCCAGGTGGTGTGGCCAGCCCCTGGCCCCTCTCCGTCTCATATTCTGGCACTTGATCCCTTCGGAAAAAATAGGCACTTTGGCTTTTGTCCCGTCCCATTCCGAGAATATTTGTTTTCTGACTTTTCTGGAACCAAAAACAACAGAAAACAGGCAGTTGACACTGTGCCTCTTGTTAATAGGTTAGTCTAAGAAATCATAATAAAAGTACTCCAAAGTTGGAACAAAACACAAGAAAGTGGGTAAAACTAAGCATGGAACATCAAAAATTATAGATACATTTGTAATGTATCAACATCCCCAAGCTTAATTCCTGCTCGTCCTCGAGTAGGTAAGTGATAAAAATAAATAATTTTTGAGGTGACATGCACCATCAAAGACTTGATCAAAATATTTGCAGAACATCAAAGCTGGGATCAAAGTACTTCAATCATAACATGAAAGACAAAGTTCTAGCAATAAGCAAAGAGACTAAGATGCAACATGAAAAGGCACAAACAAAAGATTCATGAATAACATGCTTTGCAAGACGTTTGTTTGTACATAAAGAAAACATAGCATAAAAGTATTCAGCTTGTCCCTCAATAGAGTAGCAAATATAAATGCATAGGACACCTTCAAAGTTCATCAGAGTGACTAGATACAATAGTTTCAAACAAGCAATAACAAGTTATGCATCAATCAAATAGTCTTGGGACAACGCACATAGAACTAAGAATGGCCACTATGCTCTCAAAGTAGTGCATAAAGATAGAAGGTGGAGACTCAATATGATGGTGGAAGAAAGGCCTTTTGTAAAAAGGAAGTAGGGATTCAAGTCTCATAAAGAGTTCCAAAAATTATGATACTTGAAGCTTTCAGCTCTCATTGCCCCTATCATAAGCATCTTGAAGGTGATTAAGGTTAAAGTGACACAACTAAGAGGATATGCTTGACAAGTTATAAACCGAAATCTCATGCCCCTTACTTACGAAGACCGATCCTCATGCTACTCAACTTCAGTCATGAGTAAGCTCTTGTCATTGTAAGTATATGTGTATCATTAAGAACCGCCAATGGGGTACCCCTTGCACATGATACGGGAGCTTTCCCATAATCAAAATGATAAAGCAAGCAGACAATGAGCATCTCAGCGATCTTTTTATTTGCTATTTGCATAGGTTTTTATTGAGGATGCTTCATAGAGTGCTCACTATGGTGATGCTGCAAGTTTCCACCATGATTAGGCATGGCTTGGCTAGCGGCCCAGGCGTTTCTCTAACACATATACAAACTCCATGATCTTACAAGTTCCACATTGATTTCATACTGCTGGGATCCGTAAGCAAAAGAACATAATATCAACGGAGTACAAAGTACAAGTGCAATGTTGAAAGCGTTCCCCAGGAAACATGGTTCTGCTAATTTCAACTTATAAAGCGCAAGCATATACACAACAAAGAAGGACCCAATGATTCAAGTTTATTAGAGGCAATAAAGTAAAGTGTGCCATCAAGTTCGTGAGAGCTTTAATCACTAGTTTTCTCATAACAAGTGGAAAGTAAACAAAAGCATGAATATACTTGGAATAGCATAAGCTAGTAGGTAGGTATGGTGGACTCTTTGGAATAACTTGGTTTAGGGAGTTGGATGCATGAGTGGAACTCATACTTTGTGGTGGAGGCTAGCAAAAGACTGGGAGCGACAAACTAGGAGAGCAATAATGGCCATAATCATGCAGAGCGACAAAACATCATTGATCAAAGCATAAAGTGATACTACAAGTTCAAAACTAAAGGATCATAAAGGCTATGGTGACTTGAGATAGTCATAACATGGTGCGAGCATGTGCCAAGCCAACCCAAATAAAGCATCAAAGGAGAATACCACTATACTATGCTTTAATATGCTAAAACAATGCATGATTCATCCAAGGCACATTAAGAAATCTCAATTGTTTATAACAAGTCATGATACAGCAAAGAATACTAAGCATAAAGCCAAAAAAATATCAAGCATGGCATGACAAAGCATAGGCCACAGTCAAAAACGAGCTCTTTTTACCACATAAGCATGAACTTTCCTACTCTTTTCCAAACCAAACCAAACTATTTGCAAACCAAAGTGTGAAAGGGGGGTACAACCAACTTATTCAGAAAACTAAACAAACCAAGCAAACTAAAACCAAAACGAAAACGAAAAAGAAGATGCTCCAAGAGAAACACAATTGTGCACGAAATAATAAAAATGAAGCGTTTGGAAGAAACCTGGAATTTTTATTGATGAAGAAGGGGATGCCTTGGGCATCCCCAAGCTTTGATGCTTGTACTTCTTGGACATTTCTTGGGGTGACACGCGTGGCATCCCCAAGCTTGAGCTTTAATCCATCCTTCATCTCATTACTCATTCCTTCCATACACCTAAAAAATTTCCTTCACACAATCTCATTAGCAACATTAGTGCACTTAAAATAAATAAGTCTCAAGATTCAGTTCTAACACCAAATAAACTTCCATTAGAACACTAGCTACTGTAGAAATTCCCTCAAAAAGCTCAATTCCCCAAAGGAACTCAAGAAGGAACTAACAAGAAGCAAATGGAGAAAATGGCAGAAATCTGTCAAAACAGACCAGCAGGTAAAGACGAATTTTTTCGAAGACCTTCTGTTGCTCCAATAAAAAAAGTGTTGAACTAACAAAAGTTAGATAACAACCTGGGGCAGAACCACAAAACATTACAGCTCTTTACGACGTACAGAGCTCTCTCAGGAATTTTTACGATGAAACACAGAAATCTGTTTCGGGACAGCAACTTTCTCAATCATTACTTCACTCTCATTAGAGGTTACTCTTGGCATAAAAAGCAAATAAAAAGGATAATGAGAGGTTATTACAGAGGTAATAACTTCCAAGACTCAACTAAAACTTTTGGGTTATCTCCCAACAAGTACTTTTCTTTAACGCCTTTAAGTTAGGCATAAGAACCAAAGAAAGAATCAAGTGTTCTCGAATGAAGAAGCATTAAGACCAAATTTTGTTTTCATAGGAGAAGCAAAAGAAATCTTTTCTCTCTTTTTAGGGAAGTTTTCTATACCTTTCTTGAGTGGGAGTTGATATTTAATGGTGCCTTATTTCATATCAATGATGGCACCAATAGTTCTAAGAAAAGGTCTTCCCAAAGTAATAGGACAAGAAGCATTGTATTCAACATCCAAAACATAGAAATCAACGGGGACATAGGAATCATTAACCATAACAAGAACATCATTAATACTCCCCATGAGTTTCTTTTTAGCATTAGCATCAAGTGGCACATTCAAATAACAATCTTCAAGAGGAGGCAAATCAAGCATATCATAGATCCTTCTAGGCATAGACAAAGCTTTGAAATCAAAGTCATTCACTTTCATATTAATGATGGGTTCCCAACCATCTTCTTGTTTTATAGGAATAGAAGCTTTATGTTTCATCTTTTCTTCTTTAATCTTTATGAGAGCATCAGTAATGTGTTTTGTAAAAGCCATGTTCATAGCACTAGCATTAGGACTTTAAGCAAGGTTTTGTAGGAACTTAATAACTTTAAGCAAGTAGTTTGTTTACTAATAAACTCTTTAAGCATAACTTCAAGTTCAGAGGGAGCACTCTTTTTATTGTTGTAAGAATTTCCAAAAGCATTACCATTGTTGGGAGGATATGGCTTATAATTGTTGTTACCAAAATTGTTCCTATAAGCATTATTACCATAAGCATTGTTGCCAAAATTATTATTTCTTATGAAGTTCACATCAACTTGCTCTTCTTGAGCAACCAAAGAGGCTAAAGGAACATTATTTGGATCAATATGGGCTTTCCCATTAACAAGCATAGACATAATAATATCAATCTTATCACTCAAGGAGGAGGTTTCCTCAACAGAATTTACCTTCTTAGCTTGTGGAGCTCTCTCAGTATGCCATTCAGAATAATTAACCATCATATTATCCAATAGTTTTGTTGCAGCACCCAAAGTGATGGTCATAAATGTACCTCCAGCAGCTGAATGCAATAGGTTCCTTGAAGAATAGTTCAATCCTGCATAAAAAGTTTGGATGATCATCCAAGCAGTCAGTCCATGAGTGGGAAAATTCTTAACCAAAGATTTCATTCTTTCCCAAGCTTGAGCAACATGCTCATTATCAAGTTGTTTAAACTTCATTATTTCACTTCTCATGGATATAATCTTAGCAGGAGGATAATATTTTCCAATAAAAGCATCTTTGCACTTAGTCCAAGAATCAATAATATTCCTAGTTAAGGAATTCAACCATTCTTCAGCTTTTCCTCTCAAAGAGAAAGGAAACAATTTCAATTTAATAATATCACCATCTATATCCTTATGCTTTTGCATCTCACAAAGTTCAACAAAGTTATTTAGATGGGAAGCAGCATCTTCATTACCAATACTAGAAAATTTCTCTCTCATAACAAGATTGAGCAAAGCAGGTTTTATCTCAAAGAAAGTATTTTCAGCCACAGGTGGAGCAATAGGAGTGCTCATAAAATCATTGTTGTTGGTGCTAGTGAATTCACACAACTTAGTGTTTTCAAGAGTAGTCATTTTTTTTGGGTTTTCAAATAAGAAAGCAAACAAGTAAAACTAATTTTTTTGTGTTTTTGAAGAACAAAACAAGCAAACAAAGTAAAAAGAAAACTAAGCAAAACAAAAACAACAAAGTAAAGAGATTGGTTATGAGGGACTCCCCTTGTGAAGATGTCCTTAACTCCCCGGCAACAACGCTAGAAAATCGCTTGATGGCTCAATGCACGACGCCCAGAAAATGTGTTGATGGCTCGTGGTTGATGTAGAGCTCGTTGGGAACCCCAAGAGGAAGGTATGATGAGCACAGCAGCAAGTTTCTCTCAGTTATGAAACCAAGGTTTAACGAACCAGTAGGAGCAAGGAAATACCTCAAAGGTGTTACTAGCTAAGCTTTGGCAGGGCACACTACCGGTGCTAGTAGCAACGTGGAGACCTGCAAAACACAACCACAGAACTTTGTCCCCAACTTGCGATGAGGTTGTCAATCTCACTGTGTTTTGCGAAAAACAAAGGATTAAACGTATCGAATGGAAAGAAGTAAAAGTTTGCAGAAAGTAAACACAAAGCAGTAAAAGATTGTAGATTGTATGTAAAGTAAAGGACCGGGATCCATAGTTCACTAGAGGTGGCTCTCCTTAGATAGATAACATGCTGGGTGAACAAATTACAGCGGGGCAATTGACAAACACCGAGAAAGCAATACATGCATATACTAATCATCTTGACTCCTTTGAGACTTGATTGGGCATTAAAACATAATACATAGACCGCCATCGAACTGCATCTATGACTAATAATCCACCTTCTGGTTATCATCCGAACCCCCTCCAGTATTAAGTTGCAAGCAATAGATTATTGCTTTACAAACTGCGTGTAAAGTAAACAATACAATTGTTCTATGAACAAAGGATCGTTGTTTTCTCCCTAGTAGCAACAGCACATCTAGTACCTGTGGCATCCCGCTAAAACCACTACTAGAAAATCGCTGTGTTTTTGTGCATTGCATCATCATGACCGCATGCTCATGTCATCATGCCACATTGCATTGGAGCATCATCATCATTATCCATGTGTTTGTACAAAACTATTTTCGAAAAGTCTATTTTTGTTTTCTAAGTTCCCCGTCTTCAATTTCAAATTAAAAACCCGGATCTCCGGATTATTTTGTTTCGTCTACAATCGGATTTCAAAAGTCCCGTTTTAAATAATTAAATATTTAAATTGTTTTTAGGAGGCAGCCCGCCAGGCCCGAAAGCCCGGCCGGCCACCTCCAAAATCCCTAATTTACCTAATCCTAATCTACCCAGCCACTTCCTCCACCCCTCCACCTCACCCTGTCCACTCACAGCTCGACACCTCACCACACCCCTCCACCTAATCACTCCCCTGCCCACACCCCAACGCCACCACCTGCACGCCACCCCATCCCACCTGCCGCCAACCAACTATCCCCTTCTGTCCAACCACCAGCTGCCACCACAGCCTAGCCCTACTAGTCTAGCCACCACACCAGCGTACGCGACACGACATGCCCCCACGCGCCCCAACCCACCCTGCACGCACACCCACCCCGCCTGTGACCCCACCACGATCGAACCCAACTCCCGCTCACGTCTCTCCCTGGCCCGACAAGTCCCACCTCGGGATCCTGCCCGTCCCCTGGTCCCACCACCCACCGACGCGCCCCGCAGTGCCCCGCTCGCACGCGACGCACGCCCCAGCGCGAGCGCGACCCCACCTCCTCCTGCACGTGTTTTCCCCACCCCATCTTCTCCTTCCTCGCTCTCCCGTCACCAACCCCTCCTCCACCGCCCGCTCCGACCGCCAACCCCGCCTCCTCCCAGGCGTCCGCCGCCGCGTCTCCCTCCGGTTCCAGCTCTCCCTCGTAGTCCTCACCTCCCGTGACCCGGCCAAGCTCACCTCATCTCCCTTCGTTGCCCGCGGGCAAGGCCGCTGCCGCCTGCGCCTTCCTCGTCTCTCCCCGCCGCTGCCGCGGTTCCCTCGCCCCGGTGCGGTCCCGCCTCCTCCGTCGCCCGCTTGAGCTCGCAGCCCCGCCGCCGACCTCACCAAGCCCGGAGGCCGTCGCCGTGGTCACCCCGGCGTCACCTTCCCTGCGTCGGTCGGCCGCGCCTCGTCGTCATCGAGCTCGCCGTCGTCGGCCTCCTTGCCGCCCCGCTCGAGTCCACCCCGTGCCCGGCCCCGTCCTCGAGCCATCGGCGCCTCCCTCTGCAGGCCACCCTTCTCTCCTCCATATGCTCGCCCCTAGCAGAGCCTCGCCGGAGCCCCGATGGCGTCGTCCGCACCGTTTTTTTTTGGCCGCTTCCCCGTCCTTGCCGCCCTCTGCGCCCCTTCGTCAGCCGCCAGATCTCGAGCTCCACTCCCCGCGGGAGCCCTCTGCCCAGCTCGCCGCCCGTGCGTGCTTCGCCTGGTCGACCCCGAGCCCCGCGTGCGCCGCTGCCCGAGCTAGGACCGTGGCCTCTGTACGCTCGCAGGGACCCCTCTGCCACTGGGAGCTGTCCCTAGCTATGTGAGTACATGGCACTATTGTGTGTTGTTACGATGTATCAGATGCTAGGGCTTTTCTAACTAGCTATGGTATGTTCAGTGTTGCTAGCTATGTTCGAGATGGTGTGGCATCGAAGCGTTGAGACGAGCTGCAGATGATGATCTTCATGCGGCGTTGCGAGAAGGGTGCTATGTGGTAAGCCTCCGGATGCGTTGTGACGTGGTGCAACCGCTGTTTGTTGTGGAGTATTGACCTTGATTACGAACCTCCTGCCAAACGAGAACGAGACGTTGTGCAAGGGCATCAGTGTCTTTGACAAGATCATCGTGACATCGCCAAGATCTCCCGAAGGCCCGCAGATGGATGAGAACCTTCAGACATCTCCTTTGCCAATTCGAATATGCCGAGACCCCGAGTGCGCCGACATGGATCCGATGACCGGACCTGAAGACCGATCCTGCCAAGACCGATCCCCTGATCCCTCGGAACCCAAGATCGTCGAACCCCCTAATGTGTGATCCCCTTTCCGAGAACCCTATTTTATAAATACCATCTATACACTTGTCGCATACTAAATCATTCATATTCGCATACATATTGTGGGTGTTTGGGGGCTATTTCGATGATCACCTAAATTAAATATGGAGTCCATATGCGGGCTTTCCTAGTCTTATATTGGCTCCATTTAAATTTGTGTAACGAACCGATGCCATGTTTTGTCTTGCTAATCCAACATTTAAATTGCAGGGGTTCTAAATAACTTGAACGGTGTAATTAATTATCGGGAGCCCGGTTCCGCTTAATATTGCCTAATTGCACCGCATCTGCATCATATCATAATCATGTCGAGTCTTCTGCCGTAGTATTAAATATTGCATTCGGTGTTTCTTCTAGTGTTTGCTTCTTCGCGGATTAGGCCGATGACTGGATGCGAGTATCGACAAGTTCTCCGGATATGAACCTTCGGCCCCGTTTCCCAGGCGAGCATCTCTCCCCCTTCTACCTATTTTGCATTTATAGTCTTTATTTCCTCATGTTGATCTATTGTTATCCGTGTCACGATGCTTTAGCTTCCGTGCACCAGTTATATCCCGTGCAGCCTCTATATTGCCTTGGACACCTCCTATTATCTGTGTTTGGTACATAGCTGGCCTTGCGAGTTGTAGATGCTTGCTCAGGTGCGATCTCGTGTTGTCAAGTACCACAGTTGTTGGGATGCTGGCAGATGTTTACGGTGGAGTTGATCATGACTTTAAATACAACTATTAAACTGCTGTGATAACTAATGAAAGTGGCACCGGTGGGAAATTATATGTTATTTGGTTTTTCATGCCCACCTGTGTCCCGTAGGCCCCGAGTACTTGATACCTATTCCTTGATTTTTTGCACTATCCACATCCAGGAGGCCGTGGACCCCCCTGAGCCAGAGCTTGATTCATTTCTATTTCTTGGGGCCACAAACTAGTTTGGGGTTTTATTTACTATCATGTACATATGCCATGTTTACTGCTTTATTTAAGATTGTGCGTGGAGCACCTGTACTGTTTTGGATGCGGAGTGTTTTCGCGGTATCGACAAGCCCAGTCACACTTTCGGGTTCCCAGTCGTTTACAACCATTGACGCAAACCCTGGGTCCGTTCTAGAGCTGGCCAACTTCGTTGCGGGTATCTTAGTGGGGTGGCCCCCTGAAATATTTTATGAATCCTGTGATTGCTTTGTCGTGGATGCCTCATTGGGTTTTGAGTTGGTTTTTCTGAGGTTGATCGAGTGTGTGTTGCTATTTGTGCACCCCTGCAGGGTAAAACTTTCTAAAAGTCGTGTCCGCGGTTATGGACGACTTGGATCACAGTATCTCGATCATAGACAAGCATAACTAAAGTAGTGCTATAAATTTGACTTAATATGTGACTAGTAATCAGATTCAGATACAACGGAATGGATAATCAAAAATACCAACAACCGGTGGAGCTGGGGTTCCTTGTGTCTTGTTATATCTGCCTAGTAAGTATTGCAACTCCAATGGAATGTGATAAAAGTGCCAACAACTGCTGGGTTTTGGGATTCCTCAGGACAATTAAATCTGACTAGTAAATGTTCCAACTACAACGGAATGGTGATTAAAACTGCCCACTACTTATGCTATCAGGATTACTCATACTATCTATATCTGATTAGTAAGTGCTGCAACTATAACGGAATGAATAAAACTGCCAGTTGTGTGAGTTCCTCGGTTTGACTTCCTCGTTTGGTCTCGAGGGGGAATACCAGGATGGGTATGATTGGTGTTAGTATCAGGTTGGATTCGAATAGGTCTTTCTTATCCCTCTCTAATAGCCAACAGTTTTACTGCGTCTCTATAGGTCGTTTGCTGCTATGCTGCCGCTTTAGTCCACCATACCTATGTAGGCAAGGACCGCCGAATTCTAGCCTCGCCGTGTACTGGCCTCAGTACTGACGCTCCTATTTTTCCTTTGCCCTTTGTCGGCACCCCTTTTGTTTTAGCAGGTTTGAGATCGACGTCGTTAGCAGGGTTACCCTTCCGGCTTGGCCTGGGCAGGGTTATGGACGCCATTGGTTATTCGTCAGGGCTCTTAGCCCCATTTGCATCTAGTCCATAGTCGGACACTCTATCGTTTTCAAGGTGATCTGGATCTTTGTATTGTTTATCTGTATTCTTGACTCGTGGAGTCGTGTTCTATATATATATCTGTTATGTGGGTCCCATCGAGGACTGTTGTGTAATGGTATTACTTTGTTTTCCACCCGCACAAAAGTGCCTGGTGGGTGTCCTTGAATCGTTTCTATGCGGGTGTGGCGGAAAGGGCTAAAACTTGCATAGGGCCGATTCGAGGGTGTTACAGTACCTTAGAGATTTCTGTCACTTCCCCAGATTACCAGACACATGAACCCACTATCGAGCATAAATACTAACTCTTGGAGTTGCTAGCATCTACTTGGCCAAGATAGCTACTAACAACGGAAAGCATGCAAGATCTCAAATAAAAAAGACATGATAGAATCAATAATAAATCTGAAATAGCATCTCAATATCCATCGGATCCCCGCAAACACAACATGTAAGAATTACAAATAGATGATCTTGATCATGAACGGAGCTCACAAGATCTAAACATGAAAGCACAAAGGAGGAGAAACCAGCCATCTAGCTACTACATGGATCCGTAGTCCAAGGATGAACTACTCACGCATCACACCGGAGGCTTGTATGGTGATGAAGAAGGCCTCCAGGGTGAATTCCCCTCTTTGGCAGGGTGCCGGGAAGAGCTTCAGATCCCCCCGATCTAGGGACAGAGACGACGGCGGCTACAGACTCTTTCGTGGATTTTTGATCAGGTACCTAGGGTTTTCGTCCCAAGGGAAACTTATAGGCGGAAGGAGAGGCCGAGGGGGTGCTGGGGTCGGCCAGACCACCCCCTGGCGTAGGCCAGGCCTGGCCGCGCGGCCAAGTGGTGTGGCCGGCCCCTAGCCCCTCTCCGTCTCGTATTCTGGCACTTGATCCCTTCCAGAAAAATAGGCACTTTGGCTTTTGTCCCGTCCAATTCCGAGAATATTCATTTTCTGCCTTTTCTGGAACCAAAAACAACAGAAAATAGGCAGCTGCCACTATGGCTCTTGTTAATAGGTTAGTCCAACAATCATAATAAAAGTACTCCAAAGTTGAAACAAAACACGAGAAAGTGGGTAAAACTAAGCATGGAACATCAAAAATTATAGATACATTTGCAATGTATCAGCTACCTCTCAATGTTGTCCACCTATGCAGTGCCCAAGATGACTGATGGTCATGGTTGGGAGGCCATGCTCATAGGAGAGGTGCTTATACTAGGGTGTGTAAAGGGAAATTTATGTTTGATTATCTGCATACTAAGTATGATGATTCAGGGTTATCCCTGACAGATGTATCGAATCTTGTGGTGAAAGTGTACCACCTCTGCAGAGTGTCAAACTATTCGAATAGCCGCGTCCGTGGTTACAGACAGTTGGAATGGCCATACTGTTTCGTTGTCAGATGTTTTCAAAATGACTTATGAAATGGATTATGAATCTTGACTTGACCACAATAGGGTTGTGTTTATGATAATAGCTTCCCAACTTAAGTGATTCTAGAACTTTATTTTATATTTCTTTGCTTCAGAACTCAGCTTAGGTTTCAAACTTAACTTTATAGTTAAATTTAGATGTAGCACTTTAACTTGGAACTATACTACTTGTTAGTGGTAGTTTGCGATTACTTAAAGAGTACTCATGGCTTTTGTCCCTGGCTATTATCATGGCCAGACTATGAAGGATACTATCAAGATGATGGCCAGTAGGACGGCTATGATAACTAGGACTATCTGCCTTCATCAGCATTGCCTGTGCCCCTGAAGATGGACCCCACCGCTACGCTTATCTTTTATTTCCGTTGCTTGTTGTATGAAGACTGGATCATGAGATCCTTATTTGTCTAAAACCTTATGTATGGTTTGTAATGGATGATGTACTGTGATATCCAATCCGTTATGTCTCGCAAAAATGGTAATCTTGGGATTGCGGGGTATGGCATAACGGGCATCTAGACTTAAAAATCTGGGTGTTGACAAGTTGGTATCAGAGCCATCTTGACCATAGGAGACCCTAGTTAGAATGGACGTCCGAACAAAAACTTAGTTTCAAAACCAAAGTGAGTATTTACGGAAAACTATCTCCTCTCTTATCCTTGTGAATTCATTCTTTCTCAAAAATTCATGTTCCTCAAAATTCTTACATTAGTACTTAAAATTTGACACACTTGATCACTTCACTAATTTCCTCATCCTAAATTCTTGTAGATGGAGACTGAGTTCATCAAGTTTTACCCGTTGGGAAACGGAGGTCCGCTGATCTTCGAGAGGGATCGGGATTCACTGTCGGAGTTACTGGGACGCCCACATCCGGAGTTTCTTGGAGCTCAACTTCCAGGACCCCCAGGAGGAGACCTATAGTGGCTAGTCACCGCGGATCTTAGAGGAAGCATCGAAGCACCAACTTCTGGGAGAATTCAGTTCTCTGTGAGAGAGAACAACTGGCTGGATGGATTAGCCAGGGCAATGCATGAAGCTCTCGCACGTCTATGTGCCCTCAGCGTCAACAAAATCCAAGGAACCAGTTTTGTCCACTATGCAAGATGTGACTTCATGGGAATGCCGATGGAGATGCCAAATCACCCAGAGTTGAGGCGTCAAGTGAAGAATCTTAACTTCTTGTTGCACGATAGACAGCAGAAACTGGACAATGCTAGAGAGTTAGCCAACCAGAACCGTGCCATTGCTGACCAGAAGGCCCAGACTTTCGCACTGCTCGTCCAGGATCACCAGGCTCTTTGCCGCCAGCATGCAAAGAAGGATCGCACCATCGCCCGTCTTCGCAAGAAGGTGGCCGACCTCGAGAAGACAGTCAAGGAGTAGGAAGCTCAGCTTGCAGCAAAGGAGGAAGAAGAGGAGGGTGAAGACATCCAGGGAGACATGGATTCTTACCTCAGCAACGATAATGACTTTCTGGAGGAGGATGCGGTGGACTTCTACACTGACGATGAGGACTCTGACTTCATCGACGATGATTAGATGCACTAGAGCACTGCCGTAGCATGAGATGTATCGGTCCCACTGTATCATAGCTTGTAGAATGGTTCTTCAAACCATCTGTTTTCCTTTGATTATTGTGGTGTGTGTTTGTATCGTGTGTTGCTTGCATGAATGAAATGAAGTTAGTAGCAAAACCTGAGTCAAACTCAAAGTTTTATCTTTGAAACCAAAACCATGAACCTTAGAATTTCCCTCTTACCCCTATATCTATCTCAATCTTCAGATGACTCGTGCAAACCAAGGAGGGAGCAGCTCGTCGCAAGACCCAATGCTGCAGATCTTGCAGAATCCCCTCACAGACCATGAAGCAAGCAGGGCAGAACGCCAAGCCAACTTAGCAACCCTTCAACAGATCGCCCAGATGGCTCTCAACAACCAAGGGCATGGAAATCAGGATCATCATGGATCCAAACTCAAAAAAATTCAGAACACCAATCCCCCAATCTTCAACCAATCTGAAAACCCACTAGATGTTGATGACTGGTTACAGACAATGGAAAACAACTTAGAAGTTGCAGGAGTTGATGAAAATGAGAAAGTTCTCTTTGCCACCCACTATCTGGCAGGAGATGCAAGAGCTTGGTGGACTAGTATCCGCAATATGAACCATGGTCAAGTGATGACATGGGAAGCATTCAAGGTCAAGTTCAGCCGCACCCACATGCCGCAAGGTCTAGTCAACAGGATGAGAGATGAATTCCGCGAATTGAAGCAAGGAAGAATGACTATGGTAGAATACCATGACAGATTCCTGTCACTTGCCAGATATGCACCTGATGAGATCAACATGGAGGCCAAGAAGAAGGAGAGATTCTTGAACGGACTGCATGATGAGATGAAGATTGTCCTCGTCAACATCTGTCTCCAGGATCTCGAAGAGCTAGTCGACTCTGCCATTCAGATGGAAGGGAAGATTAACCAGGAAAACGACAACCGCAAGCTCGTATGATGCAGCAATCTAGATCCAACAGCCACTAGAAGTACCGTCCCAACCCCTCACCAGGATATGCACCAAGGAACAATCGACCCCCAACGTCTCGCACAAACTACCCCAACCGTAGCGGAGGCAATGGGAAATCCGGAGGAAACAATCACAACTCTGGCAATGCCAACAATTTCAACCATGCACCTCCCAAGAACAACAACAACAACATCGCACCCAGAACTGGCAGCAATGATGTGCCTATCGCAGTCAAGGACAAGTCCCAGATCACTTGTTTCGAGTGTGGAGTGAAGGGTCACTATTCCAATGAGTGTCCCAAGAAGACTGCTGCCAATGCCAATGTGAATGCCCCAGCTCAGCAGCAGCGTCGTGTTGAACCAAGGAGATGATTTGCCCCAGGGAACCCTCACAACCGCAACGGCCGTCTCTTCCACATGAACGCAGAAGAAGCCCAGGAAGCGCCAGATGTAGTGCTAGGTATGTTTTCTGTCAACTCAGTTTTAGCAAGAGTATTGTTTGATTCGGGAACATCGCATTCATTTGGCACCAAAGAATTTGCATGCACAAGTAAGATTCACCCAACCAACCTGAAGCATGTCATGATAGTTCAAATCCCCGGTTCAACAACCAAAGCTATAAAAATTGCAAAGTTGTGCCTATAAGAATACATGGAATAGATTTTTATGCCAACCTAATTGTACTTGGAACCAAAGCATTGGAAGTAGTACTAGGTATGGACTGGATGTCAAAGCATAAAGGACTGATAGATTGTGCTAAGAAAGCTATCACCATGACCAGTAGTTCTGGAGTCACAGTAGAACATATCTCTGAAACCTTACCTCGTCAATTCAAGTGCAACAAGAATCTAGCCCTACCCACCATTGACCAAGTCAGAGTAGTCTGTCAATACCCCGACGTATTCCCAGATGAATTTCTAGGTATGCCCCCGGATAGGGATATTGAGTTCATCATCGAACTAATCCCTGGAACCGGACCCATAGCCCAGAGACCCTATAGCATGAACCCCTCAGAGTTAGTGGAACTGAAGAAGCAGTTGGATGCCATGTTAGAAAAAAGCTTGATTCAACCAAGCGCATCACCATGGAGATCACCAGTGTTATTTGTCGACAAGAAATATGGAGGAAATCATTTGTGCACAGATTACAGAAAGTTGAATGACGTCACCATCAAGAACAAGTACCCCTTGCCAAAGATAGAGGATCTATTTGATCAGTTGACTGGAGCACAGGTTTTCTCAAAGATTGATCTTAGGACCGGTTATCACCAACTTAAGATTCGTGCAACGGATATTCCGAAGACCGCCTTTACTACTCGCTATGGTTTATATGAGTATACGGTTATGTATTTTGGATTAACCAATGCCCCTGCTTATTTCATGAATCCCATGAATAAGATCTTGATGAATTTCCTAGATAAGTTTGTAGTTTTGTTTATCGACGACATTCTTATCTACTCTAAGTCAGAAGAAGAACATGAGCAACATGTGAGAATCATCCTAGAAACCCTGAGAGAGCATCAGTTATATGCCAAGTTCAGCAAATGTGAGTTTTGGCTGAAAGAAGTAGGATTCCTAGGACATATTGTGTCTGCCGGAGGAGTCTCTTTTGATCCAGCCAAGATCAAAGATGTCGAAGAATGGGAAGCCCCAACCACTCAAACCCAAGTCCGTGCATTTCTCAGATTAGCGAGATACTACCGCAAGTTCGTAGAAGGATTCTCGAGCATCGCCAGACCCATGACCCAATTGCTACAGAAGGACAAGAAGTTTGAATGGACAGACAAATGTGAAGCCAGTTTTTAGGAGCTGAAGAAGAGATTGATATTAGCCCCAATATTGATCATGCCAGACATCAAGAAGCCGTTTGATGTGTATTGTGATGGATCCAAGATTGGCCTAGGATGTGTGTTGATGCAAGAAGGCAAAGTCATCGCGTATCTGTCTTGAAAACTGAAGCAACATGAGCAGAACTATCCGACCCATGATCTTGAATTAACAGCCGTAGTTTTGGCATTGAAGACATGGCGTCATTATCTGATGGGTAATCGCTCTGAGATTTACTCAGATCACAAGAGTTTAAAGTATATCTTCACTCGGAAGGAGCTGAATATGAGGCAAAGGAGATGGATAGAGTTAATCAAGGATTATGACCTTGACATTCACTATCACCCCGGCAAAGCCAACGTGGTAGCGGATGCTCTTAGCAGATTGCCGTGTAGGCTAAACACCATGATCAAGGAGAAGCAGCCAAGTTTGTATGAAGAGTTGGAGCAGTTCAGAACTGAATTAGTTAGCAAAGGATTCTTAGCTAGCATTGAACTTCAACCCACTTTGATTAGCCAAATCAAGGAAGCCCAGAAGGGGAATGAAAGTATCAATGGAATCAAACGCCATATTGGTACAGGAAAGGTACCTGGATTCACGGAAGACGAAGAAGGAGTACTGTGGTACAAAGGACGTATCTGTGTGCCAGCAGATTTGGAGTTGAAGCAAGTTATCATGAAGGAAGATCAAGATACTCTTTATTCTATCCACCCCAGAGGAACGAAGATGTACCAGGATTTGAAAGAGCAATTTTGGCCTACAAGATGAAGACAGAAATCAGAAGCTACATCGCCAAGTGTGACATCTGTCAAAGAGTCAAAGCAAAGCATCAGAGGCCTGCAGGACTGTTGCAACCATTGATGATTCCGGAAGGGAAATGGGATTCCGTCGGAATGGACTTTATCACCGGTTTGCCTACTTCTAGTAGGGGAAATGACTCAATCTGGGTCATAGTTGATAGACTGTCCAAGGTAGACCACTTTATACCTGTCAAGATTACCTACTAGAGTGCGAAGCTAGCGGAGCTATATATTGCTAGGATTGCTAGTCTACATGGAACCCCCAAGACCATAGTATCAGATCGCGGAACCTAGTTTACCTCGAGATTTTGGCAGAAAGTCCAAGAAGGATTGGGAACCAAGTTGAACTTCAGTACCGCTTATCACCCGCAAACTGATGGACAGCCTGAGAGAGTCAACCAGGTCTTGGAGGATATGCTTAGAGCTTGTGTGTTAGAATACGAATCAAAATGGGAAGACTGCCTTTCACGGAATTCTCATATAACAACAGTTATCAAGCTAGTTTGAAAATGGCACCATTTGAGTTCCTATACGGAAGAAATTGCCGTACCCCTTTGAATTGGTCACAAGTAGGAGAGAGTCAGATCTTTGGACCAGACATTCTCCGAGAAGCCGAAGAGAAGGTTTACAAAGTCCGTGAGCACCTCAAGACCGCCCAATCCAGACAAAAAAGTTATGCGGACAAGAGAAGGAGAGACCTGACTTTCAATGTCGAAGATTTTGTATATCTCAAGGTTTCGCCATTAAAAGGAACCTAACGCTTTAGTCTGAAAGGAAAGTTAGCCCCTAGATATATCGGGCCCTTCAAAATTATGAACTGTCAAGGAGAAGTATCGTATCAACTGGAACTACCTGAGGAGATGTCAGCCATCCACAATGTGTTCCATATCTCGTTACTTCGCAAATACTTGGAAGTGCCCGAGAAGACTGAAGTTTTCAACAACATCGATCACAGAGCTGTAGAAATCAACAATGAACTGGCCTATCGGGAAGTGCCCATCCGTATCTTAGAAGAAGCCTACAGAACCACCAGGACCAGGGGCATCAAGTTTCTCAAGATTCAATGGAGCAACCATATCGAGGAGGAAGCCACTTGGGAGTGCGAAGATTACATTAGGACAGAGTTCCCGGATCTCTTTAGTTCCTAGTTTTCTTTGTAAATCACGGGACGAGATTTTGTTTAAGGGGGTAAGGTTTCTAACATCCCAAAACTTTAATCCAAGCTTATCAAGATCCAAATCATCAAAATTAGGGTTAACAGAAACTTTTCCATTTCAAAATATGAAAGCATTCATGTGTATGTGCATTTAAATTAGGAGTTGATTTGAATTGCCATGGTTCTATGATTCATTGCTTGTAAAATGATTCTTAGGTGAAATAAACATCATCCAAATCATTCCCAAACTTTTCCCAAAGAAAAACAACTCAAAATGAATAAATGAAGTGAATGGTCATTTTTGCCAAATTAACTATCATGCCTACTTTAGCTATTCCTAGTACTCAAAACTTAATAGAAACAATTGTGGATCTTTGCACCCCTTGATAGTACACATAATGATGTACCAAGGCCCACCTTGTGATCTACCAAAACCATTCAAACACTATATTTAAATGACAGTTTAAAATTGAATGTATTTCATATGGGAAGATCCCACTATTTCAAAAACCACTCAAACAAGCTCAATTTTTAAAACCCAAGCACCCACAGAGTCTCAAGCTTAGTACTAGCACACCCACCAAAAATCTTTTCAAAATTCAAAAGTAAAGTTCATGCGGCCATTTCATCAAAAATCTTGTGGACAGATTTCAAACAAAACCAAATTCACTATTTTGAATAGTGTTTTGGCCAAACTTGTCTCCCATTTGACCCCCATTTGCTCCCATTGTCTCCTAATGATCTAACCATGCAATTACACCCCACTCCTCTACCCCCTAGTGGCGTTGCCATGCCATGCCAAGCCCTACCTCGCCGGCCAACTTGGTCACCGCCGCAGCAGACCACCTCCCCCTCTCTCTCCATGTATAACAGCTAGCCAGCACCTCACCACCACCCACTATCCCCTCCCTGAGCCAGGCCAAGCCATGGACCACAGCCAAACCCCCGCGCCCAGTGCGACTACACCATGCCGAGCACGTGCCAGAGCGTTGCGCCCGACACGCGTGCACAAGCCGCCGCTCGACCGCAGCCCGCGCCCACCGCGTCGCCACGACCCTGGGAGCATGCCAGACACCCCCATTCGCCGTCCAATGCCTCACAGCCACCGCTCGCCGTCGAAGCCGCCGTCTCTGCCGCTCAGAGTGCCAGCTTTGCCCGACCGCATACCACTGCCCCTAAGCCTACATTAAAGCCCTAGAGCACCGCCAGGAGACCGTGTGTCGATCGCCGCTCGCAGCCATGCTGCTAGCAGCCTGTAGCCATGTCGCCACCGTCGCCTGGCCATGCCGCGATGTCCTACCGTCGAGCCTATAAAAGGAGGGCACCCCCAGCCATTCGCAGCACACCATTCAAATCCGCTCACCTCGTCCCACACCTCTAGCCGGAGCAAGGGGAGCAGCAGTTCACCGGAATTGCACCGGAGCAGGGTGCCTCTGGAGGAGAAGGGCGCCACTGATTGCGACCACCCCCAGAGCTGCCTCGACCGTCCCTGAGCTCGCCATCGACCACCAGTCCGTTTGCCGGCCTCACCGTCGTTGCTGGAGCCCTGGTACGCCCCCTATGCACCCCCACCGAGCCACTAGGGTTAGAGCTCGCCGACGACAGGTCCGTCGTCGACGAGGATCCCAAGTCGTTGATCCCCACTCTAATCCAACGCCCCACATTGCCCTGTACCGCTTCGCTCGTTATGAGCCGCTGACTGGTGGACCCCCTGTCAGCTGAGCCCCACGCTGCGGAATTGACACTTGGCCGGCCCGTTAGCGTTTCCCGTGCAACCCAGTTAGTTTGAATTAGGATTTTTCTTTTTAGTGTAAACTTAGTTCTATCCCCTAGTTTGAAAATCAATTCAGAGAGATTTACAAATCGAAATGAAGTCATTCCAATTTTGTTGGAAAGCTACTGAAAAGATCTATCCAAGCATGTTGGATTTAATTCATTTAGAGTTATAAATCGCTCCTACTAAAAATAATAAAACAGCAGCAATTGCACCTTGCAACATTTTTATAAAATCAACCAAGATAGATTTTGAGTTGATTCCAACTCTCAAAAATCACATTTCATCATACCTATCAGAATATGTAATAATATTAAGGTTTACATGCAGTGACTTTCGACTAGTACCAAAATAATGCTATATAGGCATTTCTAGTCACTTCAAATCATTAAATAATGAACTTAAACCAAAGTAATTATGATCCAACCCTTAAATTACATTCCCACATGTTAGAATATGTGGTGATGACATGTTTCCACATGATCCCATATTTTAAGTGGTGAATAGTAAATCTTAGTTAATTTTTCAATGAGTAGAAATTACTTTTCTAAATTAAAAAGAATGAAACTATTGAATTAAACTTGTGATGCTTGTGATGATAATAGATCATCAAATGTGTGTCTTAGAATGCTAATTAGACTAGTCAAGTATTGGTTGGTGATTGTGTACTCCGTATGTATTTATAGACGATAGTACCGACCAAGCTTTCGAGGAGGAGGAGTTATACTAAGAAGAAGAAGAAGAAGAAGAAGAAGAAGAAAACTTCAACCACTACACCAACCAAGGCAAGCTATTATTGGCAAGCTAACCCTTGAAAAACTTACTCTAGCAAGCCACCGTTAACAATGCAAGCTAACACTTGCAAGTATAATTCTTAGCAAGCTAGGATTAAGTTAGATGGTTTATCAAAGATGCTTTAGGCATGCTTGAGTTATACTACTTTGACTAGTCCTTACTCCAAGTATTATTTTCAAGCTTTACTTCCTTTACTTTACCCAAAGTTCTTTACTATTTTAGAAGGTAGCATAAAGAGTATAAAACTGGGCCTATATAGAATCCTTTAGATGTCATTCTATGGCATGAGATTGATCCCATCATTTCCACCTTAGTGAACACTCTTAACTTACTAGTTTAGAGTAGATAAAAACTTGAGTCACTTTAGATGGGAGTACTTGGTGAAAATGAATTATCAAAACCATGGAATGATGAGTCATTCTATTGAGATGTTTTGACATGTGTTGAGAAACACAAATGGTTTATGATGGTGAAATGTTGAGGCATGAGCCTTAACCCTTTTATAAAACGGATGGTTGGATTCGGATGCGATACCATTCCAAATTTACCGTACAACCACATTACCTGAATTGGGTAAGGCTTAGCCAGAAGTTTATATGCATTAGTATTAGTTCCCTCGCGGGCGAGGTTTGAGCTGAGGCTACCTCTCAATGTTGTCCACCTATGCAGTGCCCAAGATGACTGATGGTTATGGTTGGGAGGCCATGCTCATAGGAGAGGTGCTTATACTAGGGTGTGTAAAGGGAAAGTTATGTTTGATTATCTACATACTAAGTATGATGATTCAGGGTTATCCCTGACAGATGTATCGAATCTTGTGGTGAAAGTGTACCACCTCTGCAGAGTGTCAAACTATTCGAATAGCCGCGTCCGCGGTTACGGACAGTTGGAATGGCCATACTATTTCATTGTCAGATGTTTTCAAAATGACTTATGAAATGGATTATGAATCTTGACTTGACCACAACAGGGTTGTGTTTATGACAATAGCTTCCCAACTTAAGTGATTCTAGAACTTTATTTTATCTTTCTTTGCTTCAGAACTCAACTTAGGTTTCAAACTTAACTTTATAGTTAAACTTAGATGTAGCACTTTAACTTGGAACTATACAACTTGTTAGTGGTAGTTTGCGAGTACTTAAAGAGTACTCATGGCTTTTGTCCCTGGCTATTCTCATGGCCAGACTATGAAGGAGACTATCAAGATGATGGCCAGCAGGACGGCTATGATAACTAGGACTATCTGCCTTCGTCAGCATTGCCTGTGCCCCTGAAGATGGACCCCACCGCTACGCTTATCTTTTATTTCCACTGCTTGTTGTATGAAGACTGGATCATGAGATCCTTATTTGTGTAAAACCTTATGTATGGTTTGTAATGGATGATGTACTGTGATATCCAATCCGTTATGTCTCGCAAAAATGGTAATCTTGGGATTGCGAGGTATGGCATAACGGGCATCTGGAATTAAAAATCCGGGTGTTGACAGTAACGGTATCGTTCAATCTAGGCTCTATGATTAAAAAGCGATCCAACGGCTGAGGTTCATCTTCGACGACGAATAGCTCCGGCGAGGTCTAAACCCTAACGCGGCGGTGGGGGTCGTGTGAGGCTCACTAGGGCTCCATCTAGGGTCGGTGATGGGGGCGAACGACGTGGTCGATGACGGCGGTTCGAATGGTGGTCGCGGCGGCTCTTGGGAGGCTCCAATCGACGGCGCCCTTCCTTCACTACAGCGGCGGGCTCCGGCTAAATTTCGGCGAAGTGGTGCTTGCCTTGCTCCGGGGAGAAGTGTGGGAGGTGCTGTGAAGAGTGGGGAGTGAGGTGGTGTGGAGAATTGAGGCGGAGAGGGCCTCTATTTATACACCAACGAGGGGACCGAGCGGGATTGGCTGGCGTCTCCGGTGATAGCAGTACAGCGAGCTAACGGCATGGTTGAGGGTAGGGGAGACACGGTGCTCCCTGGTGGTCATCACAGGCGTAATGTCACGGCACGGGGCGGTCGAGGATGGTCGGGCGCGTGCAACGCTCTACGCGGAACCAGCGGTGTTCGAGACGGCGCACGGGGGCTATGGGTCACGCGGCAGTGAACGGGGGTGTCTGGGAGCTAGGTGGGGTTAAGGCGAGTCTGTGCACGCGAGGTGAGGGCAAGGCGTGGCGCGTGGACCTGGTCGACTGTGGCGCTCTGGCATGCTCTCGGCACGGCACAGAGACACTGGGCATAGCGTTGCTGGGGTGGTCCAGGGCCTGGCTGCGATCAAGGGCTGGACAGGGGGTGGCGGTGGATGGTCGCCCGTCTCCTGGTCGTCGTGGGAGAGGGCAGCATGGTCCGTGGCGCTCTATCCATGGTCGGTCGGCGAGGCTGGCTTCGGGCGGCACGGTACTGGCGCAACAGCAAAGAGGGGTTGCGTCTCTGGTGCTGCTAGAGGCTGGGGAAGCAGGGGAGTGCAATGGGGGCATTTGGTTGAATGATCACTACTCAAAACAGTGTAATTAGGCCAAGTTTGATTAGTGTCTGCAAGGTGTTTGATTAAATGGCCGCAAGAATTTAAATTTGAAAATTTTGAATGAAATTTGGTGAGTGTTTTGATCTTACGCTTTAGTGTCTATGGTTGCTTGGAAAATTCAAGGTGAATTGATTTGGGTGGTTTTTGCAAAATGGTGATCTTACCATATGAACTTGATTCAAATTTGAACTATCCTTTAAATAGATTTGAAAATAGTTTCTATGAGTTTGTAAAGTGGGCTTGGATTCACTTTTACTTGGTCTAGTAAGGGGTGAAAAGAAGTGGAAATGTTTCTGTTAGAAATTCTTTTCTAGGAACACTCAAAGTGGCCTAGTGGTTAACTTTGGTCAAAATGACCATTAGCTTATTTAATTCATATTTGATTTCTTTTGATTTTGTTTGTAATTGGCCTAGATGATGTAGTATTCATCTTTAAACCATTTCTCATCATTTGTAGCAATCAAACATGGCAATTGCACTCATTCATACACTAATACAAAACACACATGCATTCCTATAGATTTTTGGAATAAAAGTTTTTGTTAACCCTAAACTTGGGTGATTAGAACTTGATAATCTTGATTAGTGTTTTTTGGGTGTTACACTCTCCTTCGAGTATGACTCAGCCACCAGCAACGTGGCCGAGATTGACGCCGCCGCGGATGATGCATCTCTCCACGACGATGCTGATTCGGTGACCCCTGCCTCGGTCGCCGGATCCATCACCGCCGCATCGCACGAGGACAACATCACACGAGTCTCCAACCTAGAGGATTTCGAGGACCCCTCCATCCTCAGGATCTTCGACTTCGACTCCGGGTCAAAGTCCCCCAAGGACTTCCATGCCAGATCCAATCGCTTCAACGCGATCTACATTGCGGGTAGCACGAGCACCCTGCCAGATCCCTTCGCCACGCCAATCCCGCCGACCGCAACGGCAACGGAGGTCGAAGAAACCCGCCTACGACTGGAGGATGCAACACGCAAGGAGCAGGCCGAGCGCGAGAAGTTCCGCCTCGAGCGGGAAACGGCGCAGGAGCTAACGCTCTACCATCAACGCCGCCTTAGGACCCGCCTGTACTCTAGCATCCAGGGTTGCGTCCTGAACTTCAATGACGAGAACGACCCCGCCCCCGTGGCCGAGCGCAAGTTTAACGAGAATGCGCCACCTGAAGGCAGAAACCTCCCACCACCCGGGGCACCTGCGACTAGAGATCCACCGCCACCCATAGGTCGCACGCCTCCGCCGGATCCGCCGCGGATCATCATCTCACCACAAGCCGGCGACGCCAACGGGCTCCCACTGTACTCCATCTCGATGGACAATGTCATCGTGGGACAAGCCGTAGTCGCCAACCTCAACATCCAGGGAGAGGGCGCACTGCATATCCAGTACGCCTAGGCTCTACTCGCCAGGGCCGTCAAGCAGCAAGCCGCGGAGTTGATCCGCAGGGACGGATATGCTCCCGCTCATCGGGTAGCAGGGCGGCCTTAAGCGGTCATCCAACCGTCGCCAACACCTTGAACTGCCCACCTCCCGAGCCCCTACAGCTCCAACCACGGGCCGCAAATCCTGCATTCTCCACCAACAAGCCGTGACCCGTGAACAACACGGTCGGTGCCAACGGGCAGCCAATCGACTTTCGAACCCACATCATCAACAACTAAGCCTGGCAAGATCGCCAGCCGCACGATCTAAGGCACACCCTCACCAACCGCGGCGAGGCGGAGCCAAGGGGCTCGCTCAGCTGAATTGGCCCGCAGTGCTTTGGACCAATGATCCGAGGCGAAAAGTACCCGACAAACTTCAAGGCGCGGAAGGAGATAGAGAAGTATGACCCAACGTACGACCCAGCGGTGTGGCTTAACACATACCTCATGGCGATGGGGATCGCTGGCCATACTGACCTACTCGCCGCTCGCTACCTCCCCCTGATGATGGAGGGGGCGACCCGACAATGGATCAACAGCCTCCCCGCCGGCAGCATCGACTTGTGGGAGGAAATGCGCGACGCCTTCGTAAGGCACTTTGAGGGTTCCTACACCTGCGCCACCACCATCGAGGACCTGGAGCATATCATCCAGGGAAAGCGTGAATCGACCCGCCACTGGGTCCAGCGATGGCAAGACCTGTGTATCAACGCCTCTGGCATCCACCCAGACACACCGATCCACTTCTTCAAGAACGTGTGCCGGTACGCACCTCTAGTCGCCAAGATCAAGAGGGTCTACCAGACGCTCAACAACATCCCCGACCTCCTCGAAATCGCCAAGCGCTACGTGGAGGAGGACCCCAACCAAGACTCCGATGACAAGTCGGGGGGAAGACGCCACACCAGCGGCAACAACAACAACAGGCGACAATGCGACATGTGCTACATCAACACTTGCCTCACTGGAAAGCGCTGCGGTAATGGGCGAGTCGACTTTGTCGCAAACGCTGGCTATGGGCAACGCTGCCCGAAAAAATTCCTCCGCGACAAAGGAAACTACCATGCCAACAATACGGCGAGGCCGAAATTCGATCCTGCCGCCCTACTCAATGAGCCCTATGTCCACCACAGCAGGGAGGGGTAGCCTGCCACTCACACCACCGCCAACTGCCACTCTCTAAAGGAGATCAAGAAGGCAAGGCGGGCAAGAGAGGACCCCAACAACACCATCGGCTCGTTGCACACATTCATCGGGCTCGGGACCAAACGCAAGAAGAAGGTGCTTGCCCGTGTAGTGGTCGTCAATGCGGTGACCCAGGTCGACATTCCCCGCTTCCTCAACTGGTTCGAGAAAAGCATCACCTGGAGTCGCCAAGACCACGCGCCCAGGATAGAATACCTAGGGCGAGTCGCCCTGGTGGTCAGGCCCAGAGTGGCGGATTATTGGCTATCGAAGACACTGATGGATGGTCGAAGCTCCATAAACATCATGTACTTGGACACGTTCAAGAGGCTACACCTCCCGGAGTCGATGATCAAGTCGACCCTCACCACCTTCCACGGCATCGTCCCCGGTCGGAAGGCCTACCCGATAGGCAAGGTGACACTGCCAGTCACCTTCAGCACACCAGCGAACTTCTGCACCGAGAGGATCGTATTTGAGCTGGTGAACTTCCGCAGCCCCTAACACCGTGTCTTGGGGCGCTAGGCATAAGCCAAATTCATGGCGACCCCACACTACTTCTACAACATGATGAAGCTCCCCGGTCCAAGCGGCATCATCACTGTCCACGGCGACCCGGACATGGTCGTGGAATGCGAGGACAAAGGCGCTGAGCTTGCCGATGCCGTCATCACCACGGAAACCAACCACGCGGATGAACTTGCGAAATACGCTAGCAACATCGACAAGGACGACCCTACCATTCTAAACAAGCCTACCTCGAAGTACTCAGGGGGAACAACTTTCGAGGTGACCACGCACACCCGCACGTTCAAGCTCGTCCCTTGCGACTCCATCTAGACGGTCACAATCGGGACAAACATGAGCCCCACATAGGAAAGCGTTCTCATTGGGTTCCTACGTGAGAATCGCGACATCTTTGCATGGAAACCATCTGACATGCCTGGTGCCTCGAGGGAACTCATTGAGCACAAATTGAACGCCGACCCCAAAGCACGACCGGTAAAGCAGTCGTTGCCGCCCTTCAATGACGAGCACCGCCGAGCAATCACCGAGGAAGTGCAGCGCCTACTCACTGCAGGCTTCATCTGGCCAATCAAGTATTCCAAGTGGTTGGCAAACCTAGTCCTTGTTCTAAAGAAGAAAAACACTTGGAGAATGTGCATCGACTACACCAACCTAAACAACACCTGCCCGCAGGAGGAAATCGTCCTCCCCCGCATCGACCAGATCATTGACTCGACTTCGGGCTCGGCATCGCTGTGCTTCCTCGACGTGTATTCTGGGTACAAATAGATCAAGATGGAGGTCGAGGATGAAGAGAAAACGACGTTCATCACACCATTCAGTGCCTTCTGCTACACTACTATGGCATTCAGCCTCAAGAATGTCGGCGCAACCTACCAACGGTGCATGTAGGAGTGCCTTGCGAGTCAAATTGGCTGCAACATACATGTCTACATCGATGATCTGGTGGTAAAGTCCACCCGCCAGAGCGACCTGCTTGCCGACCTAGCCGAAACCTTCGCAAATCTGCGGAGGTACAAGATCAAACCCAACCTAGGGAAGTGCACCTTTGGTGTGCCCACCGGACAACTCCTGGGGTACATCTTCTCCAAGCGGGGCATTGAAGCAAACCCCACCAAGATCGACACCATCGCGCGACTCGGGAAACCCGAGTGCCTGCGCGACGTTTAGAAGCTGGCTGGGTGTGTCGCGGCTCTTAGTCGCTTCATCCCCCGTCTTGGTGAGAAGGCAATGCCCCTCTACTGCCTGATGGGCAAGAACCCCATGTTCCAATGGGACGAAGAAGCGGACAACACACTCAAATCGCTCAAGGAAGTTCTGCTCGCGACACCATTGCTCGCCGCCCCAGTCGACAAAGAGCCAATGCTCATCTACGTCACGGCCTCCACCTGAGTGGTCAGTGCCGTCATAATCGTCAAGCGACCAGAAGAGGTCAAGGAGCATTCCGTAGATCGCCCAGTCTACTACATCAGCGAGGTCCTAACAGACTCAAGGCAGCGCTACCCGTAGTACCAGAAACTGGTGTACGCGCTCTTCAGAGCCCAGCGATGGCTCCCGCACTAATTCCAGGAGCACCCCATCACGGTCGTCTCCTCCGTGCCGCTGCAGGACATCATCCGCAATCGCGAGCTGACTGGGCAAGTCGCTAAGTGGGCCGTTGAAATCGGCATCCACAACATCTAGTATGAGCCATGCAAATCGATCAAGTCGTGAGCCTTCGCTGATTTCCTCGCCGACTAGGAAGAAGCACAACATCCAGAGAAGCTGCCCTATCTCCACTATTGGTTGCTCCACTTCGACGGGTCCAAGAATGCGGACGACGCGGGGGCTGGGATTGTACTCACCTTCCCTAAAGGCGACAAGCTCCACTACATGATGCACGTCGACTTCATGCCCTGCACCAACAATATGGCCGAATATGAGGCCCTCCTATTGGAGATATGCCTAAGAGGCGATAATAAAATGGTTATTATGATATCTTTATATTTATGATAAATGTTTACATCCCATGCTATAATTGTATTAAGAGGAAACATTAATACTTGTGTGTTTTGTAAACATAAAAGAGTCCCTAGTAAGCCTCTTGTTGAACTAGCTTGTTTATTAATAACAAGGTCATATCATTAGGAGAATGATGTGATGGACATACACCCATAGTAAGCATAGCATAAGATCAAGTCATTAAGTTCACTTTGCTACAAGCTTTTAAATACATAGTTACCTAATCCTTCGACCATGAGATCGTGTTAATCACCATCATCGGATGAGTACTTTGATGACATCAAACACCACTTTTGTAATTTGGTGGTTATAAAGGTGGCATTGGGTATTCTGAAAGTATGTGTTGAAGCGTGATAAGTCGTAAACGTATCTATAATTTTTTATGCTTCATGCTTGTTTTGTATCAACTATCATATGGTTTGTCTACACTTTGAGGCATTCTTATACATTTTCTGGAACTAACCTATTGACAAGATGCTACAGTGCCAGTTGCCTGTTTTCTGCTATTTTTGGTTTCAGAAAAGATGGGAAAGAAATATTCTCGAAATTGGACGAAACAAAAGCCAAAATTCCTATTTTTCCAGAAGACGAAGGAGGCCAGAAGGAGGAGTTGAGATGGGCCACAGGGGGGCCACACCACCCCCTGGTGTGGGTCCCCCTGGCCACGCCACCAGGTGGTGTGGCCACCCTGGCCCACCTCTGGCATTGTCCCTTCGCCTATATATTCCCCGAGACAAAACCCTAGATACCAGATCAGAATTCCAAGAAAAGTTCTGCAACACCACCGCCACCAAAGAGGAGATTCGGGGGACAGAAGTCTCTGTTCCGGCACCCTGCCGGGACTTGGAAGTGCCCCGGAGCCATCTCCATCGACTCCGCCGCTATCTCCATCGTCGTTGCTGACTCCCATGATGAGGAGGGAGTAGTTCTCTCTCGAGTCTAAGGGCTCTACCGGTAGCTATATGTTCATCTATCTCTCTATGCGTGATCTTATTGAGATCATGAGCTTTGTAATAGATCTATTCTGCTACTCAAGTGCTTTAATTAATCTGTGCTTATCCCCACGTGTCTGAAGTTGATATTGTGCACACCGTGTGGCACTTAGGCTAAGGTTACAGACATACTTATCATGAGTAAAATTTGAGTTGGATGTCTCTATGAGATTGTGGTGTTTTTTGGAACCATCCAGCGCTCAAGGTGACAGTGAGGGGTTATCTATATGGGGAATGCAAACTTTAAGGTGTGTTGTTATAGCCCTACATCGTCCAATCGGAGAATAGTTCAGGGTAGCATAATGAAGAGAAGATATTTATATGAGAGTGTCCACTAGTGAAATTATGATCCCTAGGCCTTGTTTCTAAGCATTGAAATACCGTTTACAATTAGTCATGTTACATGTTTGCTTGCTTCCACTATTATTTCAGATTGCAATTATCATTTATAATCATCCATATTATTTGTATTTCACTATCTCTTCGCCGAACTAGTGCACCTATACACCTGACAAGTGTATTGGGTGTGTTGGGGACATAAGAGACTTCTTGTATCTTGATTGCAGGGTTGCTTGAGAGGGATACCTTTGAACACTTCCTCCCTGAGTTCAATAAACCTTGGGTGATCCCCTTAAGGGAAACTTGTTGCTGTTCTACAAACCTCTGCACTGGGAGGCCCAACATTGTCTACAAGAATAGAAGCGTGCATCGACATCAAGCTATTTTCTAGCGCCATTGCCGGGGAGGTAAGGTAAAAGGTACTGACATCCTCTGGCTACTAAGCTATCTTCTAGCACTATTGCTGGTGTGTGAGTGCTCGAATATATTTGGTTTAGATTCCGCAATTATATCTTTTTGTTTCTTGTTTTTATTTTCACTAGTTAGGCTTAATGGAAAACAACAACAAAATTAGAGAGGTTTATAGTATTTATCTTGAGTTAGGACATGAAGTGTTTGAAGAGAAAATTAAAAAACATATGGAACTTTATTTGCGTGCTAATAGCAATGTTATTAGTATGAATTCTTTGAACACCATTATTGCTAATGCTATGAAAAAGTCTAAGCTTGGGGAAGCTAGTTTTTATGAAAATGATCTTTTTAGTCCCCCAAGCACGGAGGAGAAAATTTACTTTGATGATACTATGCCTCCAATATATGATGATTACAATGATGAATATGATATTTTCAGTCCACCTACTATTGAGGAGAAAATTAATTATGATTACAATATGCCTCCTATATTTGATGATTATGGTGATGAGAATAATAATGATAGCTATTTTGTTGAATTTTCTCCCACTATGATTAATAAGAATGACTATGCTTATGTGGAGAATAATAATTCTTTTATGCGTGTGGCTCATGATAAGAATGTTTTATGTGATAGTTATATTGTTAATTTTATTCATGATGCTACTGAAAGTTATTATGAGAGAGCGAAACATGGTTTTATGTATCTCAACAATATTAAGTTTCCCCTCTTTATGTTGAAAATTTTGAAGTTGCACTTGTTTTGCTTTCCTATGCTTGTTGCTTTGTGCTTTCATGCCTTGTTTCTTTACAAGATTATTTTTCATAGGAAGTGGGTTAGACTTAAATTTGTTCCATATTTTCTTCTTGATCCTCTCTTTTACTTCAATTCATATTTCTTATGTGAGCATCATCGAAATTATCATGCCTATCTTAATGGCTATAAAGAAAGAGCTTTTGGGAGACAACCCATTATATTTTTACTTTCAGTTTATTTTTGTTTCGTTGAGTCTTAGAAGTTATTGCCTCTGTAGTAACCTCTCCTTATCCTTTTTTGTTTGGTTTTTGTGCCAAGAATAACCTCTAATGAGAGGTAAGTAAGATATGGGGAAGTTGCTGTCCCGAAACAGATTTTTGTGCATCATTGTAAAAAATCTTGAAACATCTCAATAAGTCGGATTGAGCTGTAATTTTTTGTGCTTATGCCCCAGATTATTACCCAATTCGTTAGTTTCGCACTTTTTGATTTGTGCAACAGAATATTTTCGAAAAAATCGGTCTTTACCTGCTAATATGTTTTGACAGATTTCTGTCATTATTTGCATTTGCCTCTTAATCTCTTTCTCTTTGAGTTGTCTTTGATCACTTGAGATTTTAGAAGGAATTGCTACAGTAGCTTGTGTTTTAATAGAAGTTTTACTTTTGTTGAACTAAACCCAAAGACTTATTATCTTGAATATACTAATGTTGCTAATGAAGATTGTGTGAAGTTTTGTATGAAGGAAATTTTCAAGTGTAGGGAGAGAATGATGTGATGAGATGAAGTATGGACATAAGCTCAAGATTGGGGATGCCATCCATGTCACCCCAAGAAATATTCAAGAAGTACAAGCATCAAAGCTTGAGGATGCCCAAGGCATCCCCTTCTTCATCAATAATCTCAGGTCTTCTTTCAAGACACTTTATTTTTATTACCTTATGCACTATGTGTTGTTCTTGGAGCGTCTTTGTTTTTAGTTTTATTTTGCTTTCTTTGCTGCAATAAGTTGGTTGGATCCCAACACACTTATTTTTTAGAGAGACACACCTCGTTATTCATTGCCTAGAACACTCTAGCTTTCACTCTTATTGTTCTGTGAGTGTTCTCCTTTCCTAGCACTACATTTAGCTTTAGTTTTCGATTGGTGTTGGAAAAGAGTAGGAAGTTTCATGCTTATAGTGGTACAAAAGGAAGCTTGTTTTTACTGTGACTTAGACTTTATCATGTCATGCTAGATGTTGCTTTGACCATATGCTTAGTGATTTTTGTTGTAGCATGACTTGTTTCAAACAATTGAGATTGCTTAATGTGCCTTGAAAGAATCATGTGTTGTTTTAGCGTACAAAAGCATAATATTGTGGTATTCTCCTTTGATGCTTTATTTTGGTTGACTTGGCATATGCTTACACCATGTTAAGACTATGAACCAGTCACCATAGCCACTATGATCATTTAGTTTTTGACTTATAATATCACTTTATGCTTTAATTAATAACGTTTTGTCGTTTTGCATGATTATGGCCATTATTACTCTCTTAGTTGGTCGCCCCCAGTCTTTTGCTAGCCTCCACCTGTACCAAGTATGAGTTCCACTCATGCATCCAACCTCCAAGAAAACCAAGTTATTCCAAAGAGTCCACTATAAATTCCTATGCATGGTGTGTTACACCATTCCAAGTATATTCCTGTTTTTATCTATCTTCCAAATTAAACTTTTTTATGTGAAAATTAGTGATTAAAGCTCTCACAAACTTGATGGAACACTTTATTTTCTTGCACTTAATAAACTTGAACCATTGTGTCCATCTATGTTGCTTATATGCTTGCACTTTATAAGTTGTGAATTAGCAGAACCATGATACCATGGGGAACACTTTCAACATTGCACTTATTATTCAATTGATATCATGTTCTTTTGTTTATGAATCCCGGCGGTGTGAAATAAAAGGGGAGCTTGTAAGCTCATGGAGTTTGTGTGTGTGTGTTAGAGAAACGCCTGGGCGGCTAGCCTAAGCCATGCCTAATCATGGTGGAAACTTGCAGCATAACCATAGTGAGCATTCTATGAAGCATCCTCAATAAAAACCTATGCAAATAGCAAATAAAAATATCGCTGAGATGCTCATTGTCTGTTGCCTTTACATTTTGATATGGGAAAGATCCTATGTCATGGGGCAAGGGGTACCCCGTTGGCGGATCTCCATGATACACATGTACTTACAATGACAAGAACTTACTTATGACTAAAGTTGAGTAGCATTAGGTTCGATACTCGTAAGCAAGGGGCATGCGATTTTCAACTTATTACTTGTCAAGCATATCCTCATATTTGTGTGACTTTAACCTTAATCACCTCAAGATGCTTATGATAGGGGCAATGAGAGTTCAAAGCTAATAAGTACCATATTTTTAGAAGCTCTGTATGAAACTTGAAAACCCTGCTTCCCTCTGTGAAGGGCCTTTCTTTTTACTTTTATGTTGAGTCTCCATCTTCTATCTTTATGCACCAATTGAGAGAGCATAGTGGTCATTCTTAGTTTAATGTGCATTCTCCCAAAACTTGTTGATTGATTCATAACTTTGATATTGCTTGTTCTTGAATTATTTGTATCTAGTCACCCTTATGAACTTTGAAGGTGTCCTATGTATTTATGTTTTGCTATACCATGAGGAACAAGCTGAATACCACTCTTATTATTTCTATCTGTGAAACAAACAAACGTCTTTCAATGCATTGTTATTCATGATCTTTTGTTTGTACCTTTTCATGTTACAACATAGTTGCTATGTCTTATTGTTAGAACTCTATCTTTCATTCTTATGTTTAGAGTACTTTGATCCCAGCTATCAATGCTTTACAAATACCTTGATCAAGATTGTGATGGTGCATGTCACCTCAAAAATTATTATTTTTATCACTTACCTACTCGAGGACGAGCAGGAGTTAAGCTTGGGGATGCTTCATACGTCGTAAACGTATCTATAATTTTTGATGCTTCATGCTTGTTTCGTATCAACTATCTTATGTTTTCTCTACACTTTGAGCCATTCTTATACATTTTCTGGAACTAACCTATTGACAAGATGCCACAGTGCCAGTTGCTTGTTTTCTGCTATTTTTGGTTTCAGAAAAGCTAGTAAAGAAATATTCTCGGAATTGGACGAAACAAAAGACGAAATTCCTATTTTTCCAAAAGACGAAGGAGGCCAGAAGGAGGAGTGGAGATGGGCCACAGGGGGCCCACACCACCCCCTGGCGTGGGTCCCCCTGGCCGCGCCACTAGGTGGTGTGGCCACCCTGGCCTACCTCTGGCATTGTCCCTTCGCCTATATATTCCCCCCGAGACAAAAACCCTAGATACCAGGTCAGAATTCCAAGAAAAGTTCCGCAACACCGCCGCCACCGAAGAGGAAATTCGGGGGATAGAAGTCTCTATTCAGGCACCCTGCCGGGATGAGGAAGTGCCCCCAGAGCCATCTCCATCGACTCAACCGCCATCTCCATCGCTATTGCTGACTCCTATGATGAGGAGGTAGTAGTTCTCTCTCGAGGCTAAGGGATCTACCGGTAGCTATGTGTTCATCTCTCTCTATGCGTGATCTTATTGAGATCATGAGCTTTGTAATAGATCTATTCTGCTACTCAAGTACTTTAATTAATCTCTACTTATCCCCATGTGTGTGAAGTTGACAATGTACACACCGTGTGACACTTAGGCTAAGGTTACAGAAATACTTATCATGAGTATAATTTGAGTTGGATGTCTCTATGAGATTGTGGTGTTTGTTGGAACCATCTAGCACTCAAGGTGACAGTGAGGGGTTATCTAGATGGGGAATACGAACTTTAAGGTGTGCTGTTATAGCCCTACATCATCCAACCGGAGAGTAGTTCAGGGTAGCATAATGAAGATAAGATATTTATATGAGAGTGTCCACTAGTGAAAGTATGATCCCTAGGCCTTGTTTCTAAGCATTGAAACACCGTTCACAATCAGTCATGTTACATGTTTGCTTCCTGCCACTATTATTTCAGATTGCAATTACCACTTATAATCATCCATATTACATGTATTTCACTATCTTTTCGCTAAACAAGTGCACCTATACACCTGACAAGTGTATTAGGTGTCTTGGGGACACAAGAGACTTCTTGTATCTTGATTGAAGGGTTGCTTGAGAGGGATACCTTTGACCACTTCCTCCCTGAGTTCGATAAACCTTGGGTGATCCACTTAAGAGAAACTTGTTGCTATTCGACAAACCTCTGCACTTGGAGGCCCAATAATGTCTACAAGAATAGAAGCGTGCGTAGACATCAAAGCGCATGGATCAAGAGTGGGATTTGTCCATCCGATTGACGGATAGATATACTCTGGGCCCTCTCGGTGGAATGCCATCCAATTAGCTTGCAAGCATGTGACTAGGTCACAAGGGATGTCATATCACAGAACGAGTAAAGAGTACTTATCGGTAACGAGGTTGAACTTGGTATGGAGATACCGACGATCAAACCTCGGATAAGTATAGTATCGCGTGACAAAGGGAATTGGTTTCGTATGTTAATGGTTCATCTCGATCACTAAGTCATCGTTGAATATGTGGGAGCCACTATGGATCTCCAGGTCCCTCTATTCGTTATTGATAGGAGAGGTGTCTCGATCATGTCTGCATAGTTCGCAAACCGTAGGGTGACACACTTAAGGTTCGATGTTGTTTTAAGTAGATATGGAATATGAGTTGGAGACCTAATATTGTTTAGGGTCTCGGATTAGATCCAGGACATCACGAGGAGATCATGAATTGTTTGGAGAATAAGATTCATATAATGGAGATAGATTTCTGGGTTTCAGAAACATTCCGGAGTATTCTATGGGCCTTCTAGAAGGTTTCAAAAAGTTTCGGAAGGTTCTGGGAGGTTCCACAAAGTTTGCTTGAAAACCAAGAAAGAAAAGGGGAAAACTTGGGCGGGAAGTAATCTCCCCCACCCGTTGGTGTGCCGACCCTAGAAGGGAAAAGGGGGCAGCCCTAAGCCGTCTCCCCCTCTATATAAAGGAGGGGTGGGGCGCCTCCCCCTGCCCCTTCCACCCTGCCCTAGCCACCACCCTCCTCCTCCTCCTTCCTCCTGCACCAGCTTAGGCGAAGCCTTGCAGGAATTCTCCTCCACCACCACCACCACGTCGTCATGCTGCTGGGATTCCAAGGGGATCTACTACCTCCGCTGCCGCTGGAATAAGGAGGGGAAGGTATTCATTGACTCTATACGTGCGACCGAGTGCGTAAGCGCTGCCGGAACGTGGTGTAGGAAGGATCGTCTATGCGATCTTGAGATCGGCAAGTGATCGACTACATCAACCACGAGATCCGATCTCGATCAAGGCTTTGGATCTACAAGGGTTAGTACAGATCTATCTCGTTGCACCTATCTCATAGATTAGATCTTGGCTTTTCCATAGATTGGATCTTGGTTTTGTTCGTTCTTGCGGTAGAATTTTTTTGTTTTCCCTGCTACGAACCCATCAATGGTATCAGAGCCATGTCTATGCGTAGATCTGTTGCACGAGTAGAACAGAATGGTTTTGTGGGCGTTGATGCTTGTGTTGTCGTTTTTCTTTCGTGTACTTTGCATCTTGCGGGATGGTGGGATGAAGCGGCCCGGGCTAACCTTACATGTCATCGCATATGAGACTTGTTGCACGCTCGACGTGCAACTTGCATTGCACAAGTGGCTTTGCGGGTGTCTGTCTGACCCACCATAGTGAAGACCAACTTACACTTTGCACTTGATAACACTTGTATCAATGTTGTGGTTATTGTTCGTAGGTAAGAATGGTTCTTATTCAAAATCCCCAAGTCACGTAAAACATACAAAGAAAATTAGAGGCGTCTAACTTGTTTTTGTAGGGGCATGTGATGTGATATGGCCATGATATGATTGTGATTGTATTTGATGGATGCAATGATCTTCACTTTAATATGGCAACCGGCAGGAGCCTAATGGTTGTCTTTAAATTTGTTAAGACCTACGTGTCTATTCATCATGTAATAGCTTTATTCCAAGTAGTTGTAATAGTTGTTGTTAATGATGGACAACCATGAAGCGGCGCCATGGACCTTGACGCCACGCTGGTAAGGATGGAGATCATGTCCGTGCTTTGGAGATGGAGATCAAAGGCACAAAAAGAAAGGCCATGTCAGATCATATATTATGAATTGCATGTGATGTTAATCCTTTATGCATCTTGTATTGCTTAGATCATGATGGTAGCATTATAAGATAATCCCTCTCACTAAATATCAAGAAATAAAGTGTTCATCCTTAGTAGGCACCGTTGCTAAGACTCGTTGTTTCAAAGCATCTCATGATGATCGGGTGTGATAGATTCTACATGTGCATACAACGGGTGCAAGCCAGATTTGCACATGCGTATACTAGGGTTAACCTTGACGAGCCTAGCATGTACAGACATGGCCTCGGAACACAGAATAACGAAAGGTAAAGCATGAGTCATATGGATGATATGATGAACATGTTGATTGTTCGCCTTTGAAGCTACATCTTCTCTCATGAAGATCGGACTTGGTGTAGTGGATTTGGTTCGTGTAATCACCAAAACGACTCGAGGGATGTTGGTTTTGAGTGAGAGTTCAAATAGTACTATGATTAAAGTTGAACACAATTTATCATAAATTAAATCAAAGTGAATTTGCATAATTTATTGTAGTCATTAGCATCCGTTCACCACCTTATGCTTAGTTATAGTTGAGATAATAGAACTATAGATTTCTGGATATTTACTTTACGAACTGGTATCGTATTGTTTTGAGTGTCAATCGAAAGTTTAAAAGCCCTATTGCAAACTTTCAGCAAACACCATTTACTCCGTAAAGTTTAATAATAAGTATTAAATCAAGAGTAACAATTCAAGTGTTGGTATCTAATGTATCATGTTTACCTCCATGATTCTTGATATTCAAAAGATTGTTTTAATATCAAGGTTATTTAGGAGCTGAAAGAAATAATCCAGAAACCATCATAGGTGAAAGATATTGCGATATCTAAAATAATGTTTTGGTTGCAACATGATAGAGTATAGTTTAAGCAAAATATATGTTCTCATATTTGATGAGAATTTGTGAACGTTGGAGATGCTAGACGTCCTAATCCTCCAAAAAGGTTTTGGAAAGTAACATTATACTCACGATTCACCTTTATAAGCTATAGTAGCTTGATCATGAAAATTTTCATGATAAGGATGAATAAAAGATGTAGGTAAAATGTTTACTGCACTAAAAAGATTACTAAAGAATGGGTTTTGAAAGAATGCCAAATATTTGATAATGGTGATCTACTTCAAAGTGCAAGTCCAAAGGTATTAGTATTTGACTATACACGTTTTGGACTATGTGTCATGTGTATGGCGCCACTATTGATGTTAATAGGTTCTTTTAAAAGGAAAAAGGAAATGCTGAAAGAGAATCTCAAAAAAAAATGGCGAAAAAGAAAAGACTCGAATTGTCCATCTTAGGTATATAGATGATATACATGTTATGGTTATATTCTTTTCTTGTTAAACAATGTGGTTCTTGGGTATTGGATACCAAATTGGTTGGTATGAAATGTCATACAGGACAACGCAATTCATGAACTACAATGGCCTTGTTGGAAATATGCCCTAGAGTCAAATAGTAGTAAGGACTATTATCATATTTCATATAGTTTATGATTAAGTTTTATATCATGCTATAACTGTATTGAGTGGAAACATCAATACACGTGTGATATACAAACAAACCAGGGGTTCCCAGTGAAACTCTAGTCACTCGTTCATTGGTCAACAGATGATCATGTTTCCTGATCATGTGGCATTTATGCTAATTGGAAATGAGGTCATCTCATTCTAAGAATGAGATGATGGACCAATACCCAACCTAAACATCGTGATTCGATCATGTCACAAAGTTCAAGTTACGATGATTCGAAAAGGACCCTCGTAGACTATTACTTAGACCATGAGGCTATATCAATCACTGTCTCCCGAGAGTGCTTAGATAGCATCACACGCCATCTGGTAAAACGGTGGTTATAAAGGTGTGTTCAGGTATTCGGAGGAAACCGTAGAGGCAATATATGTCAAGAGCGGGATTTGTCCGTCCATGTGACGGGAGGATACTCAAGGGCCCACTCGGAAAAGTTATATCCAATAGCTGCGCAGCGTGTGATTTGATCACGGGGATATCACTTATCGGAATGAGTCAAGTAGCATTGTTCAGTAACGAGATTGAACACGACATGGCGATGTCATTGATCAGATCTCGGGCAATGCAAGTATCGAGTGACAAAGGGAATAAGACACGACTGTCCCGGTTCAAACGACGAAAGATCTTCGTGGAACGCATAGGGGTCACATGGCCATCCAGGTCCCTCTGTTGATCATTGGTGCGGGAGTGTCCCGACCATGTCTGGAGTGTTCCCGAACCGTGGGGTATCATGCTTAAGGGATTGATGATGCTTAGAGAGCATTTATAGGATCGGTAGAATCGCTAAAAAAAGAAGGGAGAAAACTGGAAGGGTTTTGGTAAGTCCGGAGGATGTCCGGGGTGGAGGTGGAAGGTGTTCTATGGCCATAGAGATTGAGTAATATGTGAATGAATGTTAAATATTGATTTAATCATTTATTCATAATTATTTAATAAAGAGAAAAATCAATTAAATGGTCAAAGGCTTAATGGGCCAATTCTCGGAGGGGAGAGGGCCCATTAGGGGAAAGGAGAGAGGGAGAAGGGGCAAGGGGGAGGCCGGCTGGGCCTAGACCCCCACACGGGACCCACTAGTGGCCGACGGCCACCTCCTCCCCCCTCCTCTCCTTTAGTCCCACCCCGGGACTTGAGGGGAGGTAGTACCTCCCCTCCCCCTATATAAAGTGGGGTATTTGGCCTATAAAAATACACCCAATAATCAATAAAGGTCTCCCCACTTTTGGGAGGACCTCTAATTGATATTTTCTCTCTCCCCCTCTCTCTCTCGTGACCGTGGTCCCAAGTCTGGACTGCGCGAGCGAGAGACATCTTCACCGCGGAGCGCCGTCGCGCTGCGGGATTCAGATCCGGGAGCTCTACTTCAGCAACTGTTGCTGGATCGGGGAAGCGGGAGTCATCATCAGGCACCAGACGTGTGTAACTCCCCGCGAGGTGTCGCACTTGAGGCACTCAAGTCATTGGAGCCAGAAGGAGCGCAAGGACTTCATCACGACCTTGAGGTTGGCTTCAGCTCGTCTACATCAACCACGCTCTCCTGAGCATTGACAACGCTTTTCGGTCTTCAAGGGTAAGTTCGCGAAAATCCCTTCTTGTTACTGTATTACTAATAGATAGGTCCTGGCAGCTTCAGGGGTTCAGGGGCGTAGAGTAAAATTTATATTTTTTATGCGCGGAACCCCTACAGTGCTATCAAAGCTAGATCTATGCGTAGTGATGCTAGTATGGGTAGAACACACGAGATGTAGCGTGTGGGCGTTGATCTTTTAGTTGTTACCTCCCACGTGTACTTGTGTATACCGCAGTAATGCTTGATGAAGCGGCCCCCAACCGACTTTACGCGTTCATTCGTGAGACTGGTCCACGCTTGACATACGGCTTGTACCTTATAAAGTGGCTTAGGGGGTGTCTGTCTCTCTCGCATTAGTTGGTATACCATTTGCAACGGAGGGCCCCGAAAGGGGTGTAGTAGAGACAACTACTTGATCAGCGTTGTGCTAAAAGTTCGTAGGTAAGAATGGTTCTTGTGCGAAAGACCATTCAGCCACGTAAAACATGCAAAGATAAAGTAGAGGCGTCTAACTTTGTTTTGCAGGAGGGAGTTGCTTTGTGATATGGTTGTGGCAAAGGTAAAGTAATTACCTTTTGTTACGTAGTAGTATATAGTGACGGAGGTGGCAAACTACCACGCCGGAATGACACTGGTACCCTGGTGTCTACGGCGCCGGAACCCGGTGATGGCGGATGGAGATCACGACGTGAAGGACCATATCACATAGCATTTACATTCAATGTTATTGTTTGTATGTATTATTGTGTGCTAGTATTAGATACTCGACGGTAGCCTAATAAGATGATCCCTGTTAAAATTACCAACGATTGTGTCCCCCCTTAGTGTGCACCACCAAGAAAGTTCTTCGATATGAGGCGATCTAGGGTTACAGGCCTGGGTGTCATACATATCTACGTTCGCATACAGTGGGTGTAAGCCATGTTGCACAGCGAATACACTAAGGTTGAGTTGGCGAGCCTAGCACGCTAGAGAAGCGTGGCCTCGGAACACGGATGGTCGAAAGATCGAGCACGAGTCGCATGAATGATGTGACCGACGTTTAGCGTCCACCCTTGAACCCACATTGATGGCCGTGACGATCGGGGGAGATGTGGCTGATAGGGGTCGTGTTATCACTAGGAACCCTCACTAGGGATAGGTGTTTCTAAGTGGAGTTATTATTAACTCATTTAATTATAAACTTAGTCTAAATTCCTTTTGCAATTATAAATGTAGATGGGCTCTTTCGTCTTGACAATTGAATGGCTAGAAGGAGAGAAGCTCAGATTAGATGGATCGAACTTCTCCATTTGGGTTGCTAGTCTCCATGTTCTCCTTAGCGAGAACGACATGGTCGACTACATACTCGATGGGATGGATTTGGATCCATCCACAGACCTTGAGACCCCAGAGGAGCGGAAAGACCGCTATCTCCGTCGAGAGATGGCCTCCTATATTTCAGTTGTGATGCGTTTCGGAATGGTGGACGAGCTGTGGCCTTTCATGGGTGATGTCAACCCTCGTTCGGTGATGCTACAGCTTAGGACATATTTCGTGGAGCAGACATGCATCTAGGAGCATGAGTTTATGGGAGACTTCCTCTCCATTAAGATGGAGGAGAACTCGTCACTGGAAAACCACTTGCTACACATGCATGATGTGTACATGAGGCCAGCATACTTCCTGGATGTCTGAATTTCAGGCTCTTTTGCAAATGATGTTGTGCTGCGGTCGCTGCCACCAAGCTACCAAGCACAAGTCAGGACTTGCGTAATGAGGGGCGACACGGAAATGGAGTTCCACCAGTTCATGACATATCTCAGGAATGTGTTGGTTGAACCAGATGTCGCTCAGGTCGTCAATGACAAAGGTATATATTTGATATACAGTTTTATAAATGTTATAATCTTGCAAACACATTTGCAGTGTTAAGTATATCTGATACTTGTTCTGTTTTGATGAAAACAGGTCCTTCTACATAGAGGTGCTTGCTGGAGAGGAGGTGACGTTGCGTGTTGATGGCGAGCATGATGATGACGGCCAACGACACTCCCCCTCAACATTTATCATTTAGTTTATGTTTTAGGATGATTATTGTAATCAAGAGATTGTGAACTTCTTTAGTGTGTCTCACACTTTGTGAGACGGTTATTCATATCAGTTTGTAACAAACAGTTGTTCTGCTTTTATGAATGATTTGTATTCGTGTTCATATCTTGTTTGATTATTTGTGAATTATCCTCGTTGTTTGAAACTAATTGGTAATGTATGAACATTTGTAAAACATTAAAAATGCCTTGTTTAAAATACCCAACTTAATGATATTTCATTAATGAAACCATTTTTTGAATTCAAAGTTATGTGATAATATGTGAAAGTCATTCGATTTCTTCTCACATATAAATCATGCCTAAGTTCGGCAAAATAACTTGAACACCGTGTATTACTTGAATACAAAGTGTTTGAAGAATTGTTAAAAGTAAATACATATCCGATGTATTATGTTTTAACGAAAATGGTAATTATCATCAATTGATTGTTTAAATGTGTAAAGTAGTTTACCAAAGAAAACATGAATATGAAACTGTTTGATTTGATCAAAGTGTTTCATCAACAAAGGGTATAAATATAAAAGATAATCTAATTACTATGATTTGATCAATAGTAATAAAAATTGAAATTTATAAGAATGGCATAAAAGACATTATGAAATGCAAAGTGTTTTGAAACGTCAAAATATAAAGCATCACAATGTGATATTAGATATCAAAGGGGGTTGAATAGAAGGCATCAAATAAATTGATGTAGTGTATATGTAGAGACCATTAGTTAGAAATAGTTAGCACTCAATTCGAATTAGTAAACCATTTGAATTCGTGAAAGTTTTGGGGTTATTCGATATAACCAAAACAATAGCGAATAATTCCTTGTAGAGTATTCATTGGAAACTTTGAATACGAAACCCATAGCTCAAACCAAAAGAAAAGCAAGATTCGTATTGCTGGGATTTTGGTGCATTCTTGAGAGAGCTCACTTCAGTGATGTTTCTCAATTATGGAGCAAATGGAAAATAGTGTGAAACACGATGAGGATTCAAACCCTGCATCAGAGTGTTGAGAAGGGCAACGGACAGCATTCCTGAACGATTCTCTTCACGGAAGGAAAGAATCAATGATTTTGATCATTGTGTTTTTCCCTCCACTATTGTTTTTCACTACATGAAGTAGGATTCAAAATGTAAATCCATATCTTGTATGGAAACATTTGTGAATCTCTTGTCATGATTTTTGGAATATGACATACCTACGAACTACAAAGGAAATAATGGTAAACTAAATTATGAGAAATCTTAGAAGAAAAATTCCCTTGAGATTAGAAAGCAATTTGTTGCTGAATCTCACAAGTAAAAGGAGTTACATGGAATTTTCCCAAATGACTGCAAAGCCATAGTAGGAAAAGGGGGTAAATGACAAAATCACAATTTGTCAGGTATTGGACAAATTCAAATGAATTTGATTCATATGTGCGAAATGTCTAGTGGATTTAAAACTAGTAAAGTACTAGTATCTCATAGTAAATCTCCAAGTTTGATATTTGATCAAAGGATTTTGAAGTTATTCAAAATAGTGAGTGGATATGCAATTTGCATAAAATTGAGTGGGAGCTATGAAAGTCTTCCTAAAGCAATATGTGATTGACATATTTTTAAGTGGGAGCAATATAAGACTCAAATTCAAATATGTAGGAACATAGTTTGAGTAGAGTACTAACTCATACCCAAATATGTTAGCAACATAGTTTGAGTGGGAGCTTATAGGAGTAATTCTTAAGTATGTTAAGAATGAAAGCGCAAATACTTATGAATAATGATTTATAAGATGAAGAAGTTAATAATAAGTTTATTATGATATTATGTAGTATTCCTTAAGGAATTCTGAAAAGTGTTTCAGAATAGAAGTTAATTGAGGAACCAGTCCTTAATAACTCGAATTAGGAATAGCGTTAAGTTTAACATCAATGGTTGAAAGAAAGAAAAGGATGATCGTCATCCACTATGTTGAGACATAGGTTCTATCTTAGAAACCATGATGGTAACTTAGCATAATATGTAATCTAAATAAGGAACGTTTGAAAGTGATTAAGTTCGAATCACAGAATGTTGAGCTAAGTTTGTCCGCAGTGTCTAGCAGAGAAATGTGGACACATTTTCCAAATCCATAAAGGATAACATATCTTAAAGCATAAAGAGTTATGTTATAAGGGAATGTGTTGGAAACTCCTATAGATACCAACTAAAGTCAAATAGGAAGCGAGGTGAACAAAACATCGAAAGTTGCACAGAGTGCACTAGTGTTTCGATGAATACATTTATAATAATAGATAAGGGTACCATCTAAAGTGTTGTATAAAGTTATGGCGGGGATAATTCGCTTTTAACATAGAATGATGTGTCCTAGGGCACAGTGCCCATGAGAAAGCCCTCGAGGTTGATCTAACGTCACTGTAGGCTCCTGGAATCAGGCCTCATTCTGCTGCCATAGCAACGATGCATACACACAGATGCTGTCATGTGAGGATAGAATATTAATGTTAATCAAATTGACATTAGTAAGTTGCAAAGGATTTGGGACTGTGAAGTACAGACCCAAGACTCAACCTCTTCCATGAGCAAGCATGTTCTAGGCACCGGTTATATGGTACCAATAATTAAGAACAAATGCAGCTAGTGTATTTGTACTCTAGTGCAAGTGGGAGACTGTTGGAAATATTCCCTAGAGTCAAATAGTAGTAAGGACTATTATCATATTTCATATAGTTTATGATTAAGTTTTATATCATGCTATAACTGTATTGAGTGGAAACATCAATACACGTGTGATATACAAACAAACCAGGGGTTCCTAGTGAAACTCTAGTCACTGGTTCATTGGTCAACAGATGATCATGTTTCCTGATCATGTGGCATTTATGCCAGTTGGAAATGAGGTCATCTCATTCTGAGAATGAGATGATGAACCAATACCCAACCTAAACATCGTGATTCGATCATGTCACGAAGTTCAAGTTACGATGATTAGAAAAGGACCATCCAAGTCCCTCTATTGATCATTGGTGCGGGAGTGTCCCGACCATGTCTGGAGTGTTCCCGAACCGTGGGGTATCACGCTTAAGGGCTTGATGATGCTTAGAGAGAATTTATAGGATCGATAGAATTGCCGAAGGAAAGAAGGGAGAAAACCGGAAGGGTTTCGGTAAGTCCGGAGGATGTCCGGAGTGGAGGTGGAAGGTGTTCCATGGCCACGGAGATTGAATAATATGTGAATGAATGTTAAATATTGATTTAATCATTTATTCATAATTATTTAATAAAGAGAAAAATCAATTAAATGGTCAAAGGCTTAATGGGCCGATTCCCGGAGGGGAGAGGGCCCATTAGGGGAAAGGAGAGAGGGAGAAGGGGCAAGGGGGAGGCCGGCTGGGCCTAGCCCCTCCGCGCAGGGCCCACTAGTGGCCGGTGGCCACCTCCTCCCCCTCCTCTCCTTTAGTCCCACCCCGGGACTTGAGGGGAGGTAGTACCTCCCCTCCCCCTATATAAAGTGGGGTATTTGGCCTAGAAAAATACACCCAATAATCAATAAAGGTCTCCCCACTTTTGGGAGGACCTCTAATTGATATTTTCTCTATCCCCCCTCTCTCTCGTGACCGTGGTGCCAAGTCTGGACTGCGCGAATGAGAGACATCTTCACCGCAGAGCACCGTTGCGCTGCGGGATTTGGATCCGGGAGCTCTACTTCCGCAACTGCTGCTGGATCGGGGAAGCGGGAGTCATCTTCAGGCACCGGACGTGTGTAACTCCCCGCGAGGTGTCACACTTGAGGAACTCACGTCGTTGGGGCCAGAAGGAGCGCAAGGACTTCATCACGACCTTGAGGTCGGCTTTGGCTCATCTACATCAACCACGCTCTCCTGAGCGTTGACAACGCTTTTCGGTCTTCAAGGATAAGTTCGCGAAAAGCCCCTCCTGTTACTGGATTACAAATAGATAGTTCTGTTGGGTCCGCAGCATAGAAAACAAAAAATTTCCTACGATGAGAACTATACGCCAAGATCTATCTACTAGATACGGAGCAACGGGTGGACATAGATCCATGGAGAACTTACCCTCGAAGACAACGAGTTTTGTGAACGAGTAGGAACTCGTGGTTGATGTAGTCGTACGCTTGCCGATCTCAAGATCGTGTGGAAGTCTGAGCGCCGCAAATCAGCAGCGCATCCGTCCTCGCACACACGTTCAAGCCACCGGACAACCTCCACCTCCTCGCTCAGCGAATCAGCGGAAGCAGCAACTCCTTCCAGACGCAAGGCCACCGGGAACATGTATCTCGCTAATCCGAGACCATGGGGAAATATCTAGAGGGGGAGAGAGATCCTTCACGAGGAGGTGTGGTTTGTGAGAGGGGAGAGGGGGACTTTATATAGGAGGGAGGGAGACCCCTCCCCTCCCATAGCCGGCGCATGAGGGGGGGACTCCTCCCCTCCTTCATTCATGTGGTGAACCTCCACTCACATAAACATGGCCTCCACCCAAAATCCCACTCACATGTATTTAATTTCCACCAAATTAAATGCAACTCTCAATTAATAAAACTCTTTTATTTATTTTATTCAGAATTTTGTTAATTACTTTAATTAACAAACATTCACATAAAACCCCTTGAAACATTTCAATATCACATGCAGAACCACTTTCTGCAATTTCACCCGAAACAATTCCGGTTTCTATCGAAACATTTCCTGTTTCTATCGAAACATTTCCTGCGCTTTGCAAACCTTTTGTCTGGAACATATGTGCTCCTAAATGGTGTCTGGCAACCCTTAAGTGTGTCACCCTACGGTTCGCGAATAATGCAGACATGATTAAGACTCCTCTCAGATCAATAATCAGAAGCGGGACCTTGAGAACCTTTAACGTCAGCAATTTAATCCCTTTGTCTCATGATATAATACATGTCCGAGATTCGATCATCGGTATCCAAATACCTAGTTTGATCTCGTTACCGACATGCACTCTTTTCTCGTTCCCGTGATAGTGATCACATCACTTGCTTGCAAGCTATCTTAATGTGATATCACTGAGAGGGCCCAGAGTTTATCTATCTGTCATCGGGATTGACAAATTCCACTCTTGATCCATGAGCCTCAACATAACACCTTCATAGCACTGAACCCACCTTTATGGTCACCCTGTTACGGTGTGACGTTTGATGTTATAAAGATACTCTTCCGGTGTTAGCAATTAACATGATCTCATGGTCTAAGGACTAAGACTACTTTGTATGATGTTATAGCAATATAAACATAATGACTTGATCGTAATGCTATACTTCAGATGAATGTTCATCACATCATTTCACAAATGCTGTGACCTTGTTATTAACAACATCCAATGTCCATGATCAGGAAACTTTGATGATCTTGTTAATCAACAAGCTAGTCTATAAGAGAGGCTAACTAGGAACCCTTTTTGTTTATTAAACACACATGTATTGATGTTTCCTATCAATACAATTATAGCATGCAAAATAAACATCTATCATATACAAGGAATACATAATAACAACTTTATTATTGCCTCTCAGGGCATATTTCCTTCAGTCTCCCACTTGCACTAGAGACAATAATCTAGTTTACATACTGATAAATCTAACACCCATGGAGTTCTGGTGTTGATCATGTTTTGCCCTAGGGAGTACTTTAGTCAACGGATCTGCTACATTCAGGTCTGTGTGCACTTTACAAATCTTTATATCTCCATCCTTGACATGCTCACGGATGGAGTGAAACTGGCGCTTAATATGCTTGGAATTCTTGTGAGACATTGGTTCCTTGGCGTTGGCTATGGCTCCATTGTTGTCACAATAGATCACCATTGGGTCCAACGCACTAGGTACCACACCGAGTTCCGTTATGAACTCCTTCATCCAAACCGCTTCCTGCGCTGCTTCTGAAGCAGCAACATATTCCGCCTCCGTCATTGATCCAGCCACCACAGTTGTTTGGAGCTCCTCCAGCTAACTGTTGCTCCGTTCAAGAGAAATACGTATCCGGATTAGACTTAGAGTCATCCGGATCAGTGTCAAAGCTAGCATCGACATAACACTTAGCGACTAGCTCTTCTTCACCTCCGTATACAAGAAACATATCATTAGTTCTTCTCAAGTACTTAAGGATATTCTTGACCGCTATCCAGTGTTCCGAACCTGGATCAGATTGGTACCTACTAGTCAAACTAATAGCATGTGCCACATCCGGTCTTGTACATAGCATGGCATACATTATAGAGCCTATGGCTGAGGCATAGGGGATCTTATCCATTATCTCTCTTTGTTCCGCCGTAGCCGGACTTTGAGTCTTACTCAATGTCTTGCCTTGCAACATAGGTAAGTACCCCTTCTTACTTCCGTCCATATTAAACTTCTTTAATATCTTATCAAGGTATGTACTCTGCGATAGCCCAATTAGGCGTCTTGATCTATCTCTATAGAATTTAATGCCTAATATATATGAAGCTTCACCAAGGTCCTTCATCGAAAATTTGCTGTTTAGATAACTTTTAACACTGTTTAAAAGATCTATATCATTTCCAATCAATAAAATGTCATCCACATATAATATCAGAAATGCCACATTTCTCCCACTCACTTTCTTGTAAATACAAGCCTCTCCATAAGTTTGGATAAATCCAAACTCTTTGATCACCTCATCAAAGCAGAGATTCCAACTCCGGGATGCTTGCTTCAGTCCATTGATGGATCGCTGAAGTTTGCACACCTTATCAGCATCCTTAGGATCGACAAAACCCTAAGGTTGTATCATATACAACTCTTCTTCAATATTACCATTGAGGAACGCAGTTTTGACATCCATCTGCCATATTTCATAATCGAAATATGCAGAAATTGCTAACATAATCCTAACCGACTTAAGCATCGCTACGGGAGAGAATGTCTCATCGTAGTCAACTCCTTGAATTTGTCGAAACCCCTTTGCGACAATTCGAGCCTTATAGATGGTTACATTACCATCAGCATCAGTTTTTCTTTTGAAAATCCATTTATTCTCAATGGCTCGTGAGGTAAGTCCACCAAGGTCCAAACCTAGTTTTCGTACATGGATTCCATCTCGGATTTCATGGCTTCTAGCCATTTGTTGGAATCAGGGCTCATCATCGCTTCTTCATACGTCGCAGGGTCATCTACTTCATCAATCATGAAATTCATAACAGGATTGCCGTACAGTTCTGGAGCCGCACGTGTCCTGCTTGACATGCGAGGTTCGGTAGTGTCCTCTTTCGCAGTTTCATGATCAATATCATTAGCTCTCTCTTCATTAGGTGAAGTCAACTCCGAAACAACTTCCGGTGCTGCGCTACTCGCCATTTCATGAAGAGAAGGTTCAATAACCTCTTCGAGTTCTACCTTCCGACTACTCACACCTTTCGCGAGAAACTCCTTCTCAAGAAAGGATCCATTCTTAGCAACAAAGACCTTGCCCTCGGATCTATGATAGAAGGTATACCCAATCGTTTCCTTAGGGTATCCTATGAAGACGCATTTTTTCGCTTTGGGTTCGAGTTTATCCGGTTGAAGTTTCTTCACATAAACATCGCATCCCCAAACTTTAAGAAATGACAGCTTAGGTTTGTTTCCAAACCATAATTCATACGGTGTCTTTTCAACGGATTTAGATGGTGCCCTATTTAAAGTGAATGCAGCGGTTTCCAGTGCATAACCCCAAAAATACAGTGGCAAGTCAGTCAGAGACATCATAGATCGAACCATATCCAATAAAGTACGATTACGACGTTCTGACACACCATTACGTTGTGGTGTTTCGGCAGGCGTGAGTTGTGAAACTATTCCACAGTCTTTCATATGTGTGCTAAACTCGTAACTAAGATACTCTCCTCCACGGTCGGACCGCAGAAATTTGATCTTTCTGTTATGATGATTTTCCACTTCATTCTGAAATTCTTTGAACTTTTCAAAGGTTTCAGACTTATGTTTCATCAAATAGATATACCCGTATCTACTCAAATCATCCGTGAATGTAACAAAATAACGATATCCACCTCGCGTCGACACACTCATTGGTCCACACACATCAGTATCTATGATTTCCAATAAATCTGTCGCCCGTTCCATTGAACCGGAAAACGGCGTTCTAGTCATCTTGCCCATAAGGCATGGCTCACATGTATCAAATGATTCAAAATCAAGTGATTCCAAAAGTCCATCAGAATGGAGTTTCTTCATGCGTTTAACGCCAATATGACCTAGACGGCAGTGCCACATATATGCAGATATATCATTATCAAGTTTAATCCTTTTAGCATCAACATTATGAATATGCGTAATACTACTATCGAGATCCAACAGAAATAAACCATTCAACACAGATGCATGACCAGAAAAGATATTATTCATATAAATCGAACAACCATTGTTTTCAGACTTAAACGAATAACCACTTTGCATCAAACACGATCCGGATACAATGTTCATGCTCAGTGCAGGCACCAAATAACAATTATTCAGGTTTATAACCAATCCCGACGGCATATGGAGAGGCAGCGTTCCGACGGCGATCACATCAACTCTTGATCCATTGCCGACCCACATCGTGACCTCATCCCTTGCTAGTTGTCGCTTGTTCCGCAGCCCCTGAACCGAGTTACATATATTAGCAACCGATCCCGTATCAAATACCCAGGTGCTACTACGAGTACTAGTCAAGTACACATCAATAACATGTATATCTTGATATCTAAATGAGGGATCATCTTATAATGCTACCAAAAGCGCCAAACTAGCAATATAAGATGCTAACATCTAATGTGTGAAGTGAGGTGATATGGTCCATGCATTTGATCTCTATCATTTGCATCGTGGTATGATCTCTATCCTTCCTTTGTGTGTAAGGCCAAGGTCTATGGAACTTACACGTTAAGTGAGTTGTAAGAGTATCTATCATACATCTACTTACAACAATACCATATCAAGACACTAGCCCAGCAACGATCTAAACTAGACGCCTCTAATTTATCAATTGCAAGTTTTATGTGGCTTAGGGATTTCGGAGATAGAACCGGTCTTACCTACGAACATGAACCACAATGAGGATAACCAAGTTATTAGCAACTCGTTGTAAATCAGATATTGACTATAGTAGGAGAGACAGACACCCGCTAGCCACTTATGCAAAACTAGTTACATGTCAGTCGTGGAACCGGTCTCATGTACGATGACTTGTAAGGTTGGTCTATGCCGCTTCATCCCACTATGCCACCAATATCCAAAGTACATAGAAGATGCAATAACATGATCATCATCGCCCACATATAAACATATGTGTACTACCGTGCAAAGCACCTACGTATAGATCAGGCTCTAATACCACTATTGGGTCCGCAGCATAGAAAACAAAAAAATTCCTACGATGAGAACTATACGCCAAGATCTATCTACTAGATACAGAGCAACGGGTGGGCATTCATCCATGGAGAACTTACCCCCGAAGACAACGAGTTTTGTTAACGAGTAGGAACTCGTGGTTGATGTAGTCGTACGCTTGCCGATCTCAAGATCGTGTGGAAGTCCGAGCGCCGCAAATCAGCAGCGCATCCGTCCTCGCACACACGTTCAAGCCACCGGACAACCTCCACCTCCTCGCTCCAGCGAATCAGCGGAAGCAGCAACTCCTTCCAGACGCAAGGCCACCGGGAACATGTATCTCGCTAATCCGAGACCATGGGGAAATATCAAGAGGGGGAGAGAGATCCTTCACGAGGAGGTGTGGTTTGTGAGAGGGGAGAGGGGGGCTTTATATAGGAGGGAGGGAGACCCCTCCCCTCCCATAGCCGGCGCATGAGGTGGGGGACTCCTCCCCTCCTTCAATCATGTGGTGAACCTCCACTCACATAAACATGGCCTCCAGCCAAAATCCCACTCACATGTATTTAATTTCCACCAAATTAAATGCAACTCTCAATTAATAAAACTCTTTTATTTATTTTATTCAGAATTTTGTTAATTACTTTAATTAACAAACATTCACATAAAACCCCTTGCAACATTTCAATATCACATGCAGAACCACATTCTGCAATTTCACCCGAAACAATTCTGGTTTCTATCGAAACATTTCCTGCGCTTTGCAAACCTTTTGTCTGGAACATATGTGCTCCTAAATGGTGTCCGGCAACCCTTAAGTGTGTCACCCTACGGTTCGCGAATAATGCAGACATGATTGAGACTCCTCTTAGATCAATAATCAGAAGCGGGACCTGGAGATCCATACTGACTCCTGCATATTCAACGATGACTTCTATGATCGTGAGAACCTTTAACGTCAGCAATTTAATCCCTTTGTCTCATGATATAATACATGTCCGAGATTCGATCATCGGTATCCAAATACCTAGTTTGATCTCGTTACCGACATGCACTCTTTTCTCGTTCCCGTGATATAACATTCTAGTGATCACATCACTTGCTTGCAAGCTATCTTAATGTGATATCACCGAGAGGGCCCAGAGTATATCTATCCGTCATCGGGATTGACAAATTCCACTCTTGATCCATGAGCCTCAACATAACACCTTCATAGCACTGAACCCACCTTTATGGTCACCCTGTTACGGTGTGACGTTTGATGTTATCAAGATACTTTTCCGGTGTTAGCAATTAACATGATCTCATGGTCTAAGGACTAAGACTACTTTGTATGATGTTATAGCAATATAAACATAATGACTTGATCGTAATGCTATACTTCGGATGAATGTTCATCACATCATTTCACAAATGTTGTGACCTTGTTATTAACAACATCCAATGTCCATGATCAGGAAACTTTGATCATATTGTTAATCAACAAGCTAGTCTATAAGAGAGGCATAACTAGGAACCCTTTTCGTTTATTAAACACACATGTATTGATGTTTCCTATCAATACAATTATAGCATGCGAAATAAACATCTATCATATACAAGGAATACATAATAACAACTTTATTATTGCCTCTCAGGGCATATTTCCTTCAAGGTCCTGGCAGCTTTAGGGGTTCAGGGGCGTAGAGTAAAATTTATTGCTTTTATACGCGGAACCCCTACATGCCTAAGTAACTAGCAAGAGAATATGTGATCATGTTCATCAGAAACAAATAAAGTGTTGTTGTGTTTCTCGTTAACATCAAAGCTTGCCTTCAAGATTTGTTTTAATTATTATTTTGATCAGGTATTATGAGGACAAAAGGTTGTTCAAATAATTATCGTATTCCATAATAGACGGATGATATACAAGTCTAGTTGTAGAAATCACGTCCGTAAAAACTAATGCTAAAAATGTCACAAGACAAATGATTGAAAGATCACTTATGAAGTAACATCACCATTTAAATTATGCTAGAAAGAAAACATATAGAAACTCCATGTTGATAGAATTTTGGAGTCTTTTGATCTTGATCAAATGACACTTGTGAGACTTTCCTGGAGATAGTTAAAAATTCTGTTCAAAGGCCAAAGAAGAACGAACGACTAACTTATTGGAATTTGTACATATTGATGTATGTAGTCCATTATGTGTAGTCGTGAGCGATGGATTTCAACTTCACATGCTCTCTTCGAAAATTTGAGTGAATATATGTGTATATTTACTTAATGAGGAAGAAGTATGAAACGTTTGGAAATGTTCAAAGACTTTTAAGATGAAGTGAAAAATCATTGTAACAAGAAAATAAAGAGTTTATGATTGGATCATAAAGGAAGATATTTTGAGTTACAAGTTTAGCAAAACACCTAAGATTTGAGGAACCGTTCCATGGATTTGCATTTCCCGAAACGCCATAGGAGTATGGAGTGTTCGAGATATGTAATGAAACCTTGTTTGACATGGTAAGATCAAAAGTGTCATTTTAAACCTTCCATTATATTTTAGAAGATTAAAGCTTTAGAGACTACCACTTTTACACTTAAAATAGCTCCATCATGATCCGTTGTAGGTTATTTCGAATAACCGTTGGGTATTCCTCCATAACATCGAAGACAAAAAGTGTTTGTCGCTTAGAACATCGAGTTTCTTGAGAAGGAATTTTTCGTGAAAAGTTAAGTGGGGGGACAATAAAACTTTGATAAGGTTTTTGAACCTTAGCAATGTGTGCTGAGTTGCACAACGCCAGAAATTGTCCTGGAGGCAGCCACAAAGCTCATGGCTCACGTGCCTCAAAAGTTTTGGTCACGGAGATCTAAGTTCCTATTGAACCAAGCAGGTCGAGTAAATAATCAAATGTCAAGATTTGAGAATTAAATCACTGTTGTTTGAGAATGATGAACCAACTACATGCAAAGAAGCGATGATGGGCCCTGACTCCGTCAAATGGCTTGAAGCCATAAAATCCATGATATTCCCATACACAAGAAATCAAGTTTTTTAAACTTGGAAGACCCTCCGGATAGGTGTAAGACCTATCAATCGTATTTGGATCTATAAAGAAATAGACATGGATGTTTGACATCTATTAAATAGTCGACATGTTGGGAAACATTTTTCGACAATGTTCAAGGAATTGACTATGAGAAGATTTGATCTTTCATAGCGATATTTAGTATGGACGGATTAATGTAGCAACCACTACATATATTTTGGTATATGGTAGTTGAACAAACAAAACAAGTTATTCTAATAGAATGGTTACCTAGGACGTGTACATGACATGATCCAAAGGGTTTTGTTAATTCAAAGGATGCTAAATAGGCATGCAAACTTTAATGGTTAAAGTAAGCACCACGGAGTTGGAATCTTCACCATGATGAAACTGTTAAAAGAGTTTACATTCATCAGAGATGATAAAGATGCTTGCATCTGCAAGAAATTAAGTTAGAGCTCTGAGAAATATTTCTGATACATTATGTGAAAGACATATTGTTGATTGGAGATGATGTATCTTTTGTTGACACAGGTTAAGAATTTCATTAAAATTTGATTTTGATGAAAGACTTAGGCATAACCCAAATATTAGGTATCAGTGTCTATATGGATAGATTGAGGCACTAATATGGTTATACTGAAAGTACATAGATGAGATATTGAAAGATTTCAATATGGAAACGACAAGAAAAGTTCGTGTCGCATGGAAAAGGACTGAATCAAGATTCGAGTGTTTTGACACTTGGTGAGTGAAATCACAAGAATATTTTGATCAATCATTCTATGAGATGTACACATCTAGATATGTCCTATGTTGTAAATGTTATGATCATATACCAGGATGACTCATACGATAATCATTGGATGATAGTAAGGATATTCTTATGATATTTGAAAGAACTAAGAATATGTTATGTAGAGGTGACAAATAGATAGTTAGTTCATTGTAAAGTGTTACACTGATACTAGTTTTGTCACAAAATACAAATTAAGTTTATTTCAATTTAAACTATGGGTGGCACAATGTAATGGAAAGGAGATTCTACAACGGTTTTGGATGAGTTCCAAAGTTAAGACATTGTGACAGATACTATAACAAAAGGCTAAGTATATGACTGCTATTGTAGTAGCAAAAGAGGGAATTTGTGTCAAGTAGTTTGTTATCAAACTAGGTGGTGGTTCACATCAGGCTAATACTATGAAGATATATTGTACGACAATTGTATCGACATGATTTAACCCCAAGGAACTAAAGGACTCACCAAAGGACCAAATTTATACAGTGCCATCTCATTGGAGAATGAGTGATGCGTAGAGACGCGAAGACATGCAAATACAAACGGACCTGAAAGTGTCATATCCGAGGATTATGTTTACCACTAGCAATCGTGTATATACAACACCAGAAAGCCATAGGTGTTGAATGCCTAAAGTTTTTCAAACTAGATTATTGACTCTAGTGCAATTTGGAGAATGTTGGAGATATGCCCAAGAGGCAATAATAAAATGGTTATTATTATATATTTATGTTTATGATAAATGTTTACATCCCATGCTATAATTGTATTAAGAGGAAACATTAATACTTATGTGTTTTGTAAACATAAAAGAGTCCGTAGTAAGCCTCTTGTTGAACTAGCTTGTTCATTAATAAATGATCATGGTTTCCTGATCATGGACATTGGATGTTATTAATAACAAGGTCATATCATTAGGAGAATGATGTGATGGACATGCACCCATAGTAAGCATAGCATAAGATCAAGTCATTAAGTTCACTTTGCTACAAGCTTTTAAATACATAGTTACCTAATCCTTCGACCATGAGATCGTGTTAATCACCGTCACCGGATTAGTACTTTGATGACATCAAACACCACTTCCGTAACTGGGTGGTTATAAAGGTGGCATTGGGTATTCTGAAAATATGTGTTGAAGCGCATGGATCAAGAATGGGATTTGTCCATCCGAATGATGGATAGATATACTCTAGGCTCTCTCGGTGGAATGCCATCCAATTAGCTTGCAAGCATGTGACTAGGTCACAAGGGATGTCATATCATAGAATGAGTAAAGAGTACTTATCGGTAACAAGGTTGAACTAGGTATGGAGATACCGACGATCAAACCTCGGATCAGTAAAGTATCGCAGGACAAAGGGAATTGGTATCATATGTTAATGGTTCATCTCGATCACTAAGTCATCGTTGAATATGTGGGAGCCACTATGGATCTCCAGGTCCCGCTATTGGTTATTGATCGGAGAGGTGTCTCGATCATGTCTGCATAGTTCACGAACCATAGGGTGACACACTTAAGGTTCGATGTTGTTTTAAGTAGATATGGAATATGAGTTGGAGACTGAATGTTGCTGGGAGTCTCGGATTGGATCGAGGACATCATGAGGAGATCAGGAATTGTCCGGAGAATAAGACTCATATAATGGAGATAAATTTCTGGGTTTCATAAACATTCCAGAGTATTCTATGGGGCTTCTAGAAGGTTTCGGAAAGTTTTGGAAGGTTCTGGAAGGCTCCACGAAGTTTTCTTCAAAACCAAGAAAGAAAAGGGGAAAACTTGGGGGGAAGTAATCTTCCCCCACCCCTTGGTGCGCCGTCCCTAGAAGGGCAAAGGGGCAGCCCTAGGGCGCCTCCCCCTCTATATAAAGGAGGGGTGGGGCGCCTCCCCCTTGCCCCTTCCACCCCGCCCTAGCCACCACCCTCCTCCTCCTCCTTCCTCCTGCTCCGGCTTAGGAAAAGCCCTGTAGGAATTCTCCTCCACCACCACCACCACGCTGTCGTGCTGCTGGGATTCTGAGGGGATCTACTACCTCCGCTACTCGCTAGAATGGGGAGAGGAAAGTCTTCATCGACTCCGTATGTGTGACCGAGTGCGGAAGCGCTGCCAGAACGCGGCGCGGGAAGGATCGTCTATGCGATCTTGAGATCGGCAAGTGATCGACTACATCAACCACGAGATCCGATCTCGACCAAGGCTTTGGATCTACAAGGGTTAGTACAGATCTATCTCGTTGCACATTTCTCATATATTAGATCTTGGCTTTTCCGTAGATTGGATCTTGGTTTTGTTTGTTCTTGTTGTAGAATGTTTTTGTTTTCCCTGCTATGAACCCATCACCTCCTTTACGGCATGCGGGCCGCCAAGGAGATGAACGTCAATCACCTATGGTGCTACGACGAGTCCGACCTCTTCATCGCACAAGTCGCTAGCACCTGCGACACCGTCTCCTGCACCATGATAGGATACTGCCAAGCGGTGGACCAGCTGGGGGCACTTCGTCGGCTATTCCATCGAGTGGATCGACAGGCGGAAGAATGAGGAGGCTGACACACTCTCCCGCATCGGGTCAGCCCACCAAACACCACCTATGGGCGTCTTCCTCGACATCATCAATAAGCCCTCGGTCTCCCCACCGAAGGAGGTCGACATCAGGATACCTCTACAGCCTGAACCCACCCTGGTCACCATGATCATGGAGCCCAGCGACTGGACCACACCATATGTCGCCTTCCTCGAGCATAAGATCCTGCTCACCGACGAGATAGAGGCGCAAATGATCGTGCGCCACTACAAATCCTTCATCATCATCAATGGCGAGCTCCACAAACGTAGCGTGACTGGCGTGTTCCAGCGTTGCGTACAACCAGAAGAAGGGCACAAAATCCTCTAGGACATCCATGTCGGCGACTGCGGCCACCACGACGAGGGCCGGTCACTAGTTGCCAAAGCCATGTGACATGGCTTCTACTGGGTCACTGCACACGTCGACGCCATCGATATCGTCCAATGATGCGTCGGGTGCCAGAAGTACGCCAACCAGATGCATATACCTGGTTCGGCCCTCAAGACCATTTTCATCACCTGGCCATTCGTCGTATGGGGCATCGACATGGTAGGCCCATTCAAAAAGGCCCCATCTGGCTTCACCCACCTCCTGGTCGCAGTCGACAAGTTCACCAAATGGGTGGAGGCCAAGCCAATCAAGAAGTGTGACGGAAAGACCGCTACCAAGTTCCTCCACGAGCTCATCTATTGGTACGGCTACCCGCACAGCAACATCACGGGCAACAGGACCAACTTCACCAAGGGCGCCATGGCTGATTTTTGCGAAGAGCACGGCATACGACTTGACCTCGCCTCAGTCGCCCACCTAGAGTCAAATGTCCAAGCAGAGCGCGCCAACAAAAGCATCATCCATGGCCTCAAGCCACGATTACAGGTCCCCCTCGAGCGAACCCCCAGATGCTGGGTCGAAGAGCTACCCTCCATGATATGGGGCATTCACACCTCTGTCAACCGCTCAACAGGGTTCACATCCTTCTTCATGGTCTACGGCGTTAAGGATGTCATGCCAACCAACCTGGAACACGACTCGCCTCGAGTCGTCAACTACGCGGAGGTGGGCAATGAGATCGCCTTCCAGGACGGGATCGATCAGCTTGACGAAGCACGTGACCTCGCTTGCTCTCGCACCGCCATCTACCAGTAGGGACTCCGCCGCTACCACAACCGTCGAGTCCGCACCCGCACCTTCTAGGAGGGCGACCTAGTCCTATAGCTGATCTAGGACAAGAAGGGCATGCACAAGCTTCCCCCATGGGAGGGGCCATTCACCATAGGACAGTCCTCGGCAACGACTCCTACTACCTCATTGACATACGAGGTGACGACTAGCTCAAAGTCGGGCGGCCATGGAATGTAAACCTCCTCCGAAAGTTCTACACATAGAACTAAAACCTGTACTCAGCTGCTACATGATGAAATAGAATCGAATCGCACAAATTGTGTCTACTTGTTGTCTCCTTGTGCCAATCGCACTCGTACATTTAGCAATACGCTACCTCCGGAAGTCAACCCTTGGTCAAGTGTCCGGCACGGCTAAGTAGTGCGGCTCAAGGGCACCGAAAATATTCGGGCCTTGCATCGTCCATGAAAACACCATCCCGAAGCCACCATCGTAGTCGCCTCGCTCGACTGGCCTGTCGGGCCAAGACAACCGAACATGCTTCTCACAGCAAACCCATCCTCCCCACCCCCATGCACGGCGACTCGAAAGGTCAAGTACCACGCTCGGGGACTCGCAACAAACGTCCCTCACGCGGCTCAGGAACACTAAGTATGAGAGCCTACCTCGGGCTCGCCACGCGACTGCTTTTCCAAGGCAGGGGTGACACATTACAAACAACATACAAACATCATCACCTACCTCGAGCATGCAACTAGAACGGCATGGCACCATGCTCGGGGACTCGCCTAATCGACCCTGATCGTGTTCGAAAAAATATCCAAGTATAGAGCACCCCTTGGGGTTGCTAAGCGACTGGCTCCACGGTGAGTCGACTCCAGTTAACCTAAAAAACACACATACATGCGAGGTTAACCCCACTAAAGGGCGGACGTGCTCAGGGACTCGCTCAACAAAAAATACAAAACAAACAAAATCACACAGCAATGCGAGTCGATTGACCTTTCCCACTTCAAACAAAAAAATATACTGTTCGTCACCAAGGTACATTACAAAAGCGGCTAGCCGCCGCGACTAACACAAATGCCCTAGGGAAATCTTCACTCTGCAGGACTCGACTAAGAAGCGCCACCATCGCCCTTGACCCGGACAAATGGCTCCCAAGGGTTCGACAGGTACGTCGTCAGCTGCTTCGCCAATGACGACCGGAAGGGCTGCTCTGACTTCGGGTCACGATGCTCTAGCTCGGAGTCGCCTGGTGCCACCACCGTCTCCTCGTACGGCAGAAGATCCCCCATAGCCAACACCACTCCACGAATGGAGCAGCCTTGGCAGTCAACCTCAGCACCTCCGCGATCTCCACCGAGCCAGTCACTGAGGGATACCCGCTGGTGACGTCGTCGAGGTCGAAGTCGTCGGGGAAGTGTGCGAGCCCGAGACTGAGCGCCGTGGTGGCCCCGCGCCGGAAGGCCAACCATGCAATCCACTCGACCACTGCGGTCGCTTTTTCAAGATAGCGCCACACCTCCGTCAACCCTCCGGGAGTCACCTCGGTGGGAGAGATTCCTTGAAGAACAGTTGGATGTAAAGCGCCGAAGCGGTGGCTGTATTCACCACCGCCGTCAAGCATCACGAAAAATCAAAGGTCTGCACCACTAGGTCGCTTTGACCTATCATGGTTGCAATGTCAGAAGATCAAGATCACGAGAAATAAAACTAGCGGATTCACCCGCTCGGGGACTAACCCGCCAGGGGACTCGCCAAATACCAGAAAAGAAGGAGCAGAAGAAAACGACACTCACCAAGGAGTTTGTGGCAGCTTTCCATCACATGCTTCTCAAGCGTCGCAAGGTTGTCCTACAACCCAAGGATGACCGAGTCGGAGGCCTTCCGATCCTCCTCCGCTGTAGCGACCGTAGCCTTGGCCCTCTCCTTAGAAGAGATCATGGAGGCCTTCGCCGCCTCCATCTCCGTCGTCAACAAGACGATTTGCTACTCCACTGTGGTTAAAGTGGCCTTCACGGTCTCCAGCTCGGTGACTGGAACATAGCCCTCGCGGGCCTTGGAAATTGCAGAGAAAGAATCAACTGAAGGAAAGAAGACCATATGTCACTATCCCCACAACAGCAAGAACCCAAATTTGCCAAAGGCAATACAACTCACCAGCAGATGCCTGGAGTCGCTGATTGGCCTCCTGTGTCTCCCACAGATCTTGCTCCAAGCGCTCCTTTTCGGCCTACCGATCGGACGATCCCCTTTGTAGGCCCTGAAGATAGAAAATAGTTTGGCGACACAGGCGCCCCTTTCGGTGGCGGGGACTTCGACCCCACGTTTTCGGAAATCCCTGGCTCCGGGGCTGCCGAGACTATTAGCGCGATCACGGCGAGCGAAATCGCTAGTTCGACTACCGCGCCCACTGTCTCTGATTCCATCATCGGAGAGACGTCCTCCAGAATCTTGGTCGTAGCCTCACCTTCCTTGTCGTCAGAATCCTTGTCCGACGGCTCACATGCTACCACCGACCGAGGCGGTGACTTCTGCTTCATCGTTGGTTTCTTCGCGGGCGACTTCGGCTTCGGTGGTGGCTTCGTTGGTGTAGCCACACGCTGTGAGTTGTGCTCTTGACGATATCTTCGTTGCTATCGCGCTCTTCGAGGCTGCGACTTGCCTCAATCTCGTGTTGCTTTTGCCCGCGGGTCTTGCGAGCCATGGGCACGGGCGCGGCGACCTCTGCTCCCTCGTCCTCGCCGCTAGAGGACTCCACCGCCCCTTCTTCAAGCTCGGAAGAAACCTCTTCGTCAAGAGGATGAAGCCAATTCTCTAGGACCTGAAACAGCTGGCAAAGATAGAAAAGTGATCAAAGCAAATGCAAAACCACGACTACAAAACTACGACTGCGAAATTACGATTGCAAAGGCTTAGACTGCGAAATTAAGGAAAAGAAAGGAGGCTTACTGTGGGGGCCTGACGCTTCCTGGTCACAGTATATGGAGCAAGCCCGGCCTTCGGGCCGTTGTACTCCGTGTCCATGATTTTCTTCACCGTGGTGATGTAATTGTCGGCCTCCCAGACCTCCTTGCTCGCCTTCGTGGCGTCGTCCTTACCAGTATACTGATACATCCAGTGGACTCAGGTGGCCAGTGGAACTAACCACCGCCCGAGCCAGCAGTTATACAAGTTGATGGTCTTGAGGCCTTCCTTCTTCACCTCCTTGATCCGCGTCAGCATCTCATCAATGGCCATCATTTGATCTTCAGGGAGCAAGGTCGCCGACAACCGGCATGGTTCGCTCCTCTCGGTGGTGTACATTGGGAGCGCCACCTCGCTATCGGGGCTGGACTCCTTCACATAGAACCAACTCGTTTTCCACTCGCTGGCAGCTTTCTTCGGTCGCAGAAGCTTCATGAACGTGGCCTTGGGCTTTAGCTGGAAGGTAACACCGCCCGCCGCCAAGATGGGACCGCCGGTTCCTTCGCGACCGATGCGGCCGTGGAACAGCTCTAGACACAAGGGTAAATAAGAATGGCACCCGAGGTAACTTTCGCAGAAGGCAACAAAGATTGCGAGCTTCTCCATGCTGTGCGGCCCTAAATCTAATGGCTTGATCACATAATACGCACAGAATCGCCGGAATAAGAGCGATGTTGGCAAGCCCAGCCCTCTTTCCAAGTGGCTATGGAAGCAGACGAACTCGCCAGGGCGAAGCTTTGGCTCCGTCTCGCTGGGTGCAGGGATTCGCCAGTTCCCTTTGCAGAGGATGCCCACATCCTGGAAGGATTTGAAGTCGGTCGTGGTGCATTTGGATTTGCCCCACAGATCCTTCGGAGGCGCCATCAGGAGGAATGGATTCTCTCTATCCGGAGATTTCAATCAGGAGTGGTTCTAGAGACTGGGAGCACGCGGGGATGGATAAATGCAAAGATTCGTTCCTCCCTCTACAGTTCTACTTATAAAGGAGATACTACTCGCCAATCTCGGGCTAGCCGTTACCTCGTGGTAATTACTCCAAAGTTAGCGTTGGGTTACCCAACGGATAGTTTGACCAACTTGACGGTCCAACTTCACTCACTCGACTCGCTGATAATTAGCCCTTCTACTCGATTGGGTGTGGTGGCTCGAGCCTAATTCCATTCGCCAATGCTGCGACTGAAGACATGCTGGAGAGACTTCCTCCTTCATTGAGGGATTCCATCGCCGATTCGACTGGGCATCCAAATTGGACTCGCCTACTCTGACTGCCAAATTAACACCTGCGCCGAACCAATGTTGGCCTCAGGGACTACTGATGGGGATATGCCAAATGGGGTATGCCCAGCAGGATGTTTTGACTAAAGGCCAAAGCTTCTGTGAGTGGGCCTATAGGACGGCGACGGTAATGCGATTGAGAGAGAGCGTGGCAACTGGAAGCTGGATACCCAGAAGCGTAGCTGAAGCCTAGTCGGATTAGGTCATATCCTCCGAGTCCCTGGCTGATTTGGTTGTATATCTATAAACCCGAGTGAGGCACCCCCTATATAAGCCTCCCTAGGGTACTCTCTGTACTCACGTTCCATCATACACCCATCGACTCGCTGCCTAGCCGTCGAGCTCGCCTCCATTATACTCACTCGATAATACAATCTAGCAGGAATAGGTCTTTACCCTCTGGGAGGGCCGAACCTGGGTAAACCCTGTGTCTTTGCCCTCATCTCGCTCCACAGATGGCTGCCCGCTCTTGCCCCAAAACCTTCCAATCGCTACCCTTGGTAGCGACTGCCGTGGTCATTCCCACGACATAAATCTTGTTATCCACAGAAGGCCTAAGTTATCTTTAAGTTTGTCATTCGATCTTTTGGCGACCGTTTGTGATGCTTATGCATCAGCCCTAAGTATATTCAATGTGACTACTACTACTGTTGCTACTACTACTACTAATACTACGAGCAAGCACGGTGTGAGCTGTTACTAGACGTGGCTAAGAAATATAGGTATTAGACTTTTTTTCTGAATCTACTAGAAATTTACTAGACTGGCCGGCAAAAACCAATCCTAAAGATGGGACCCACTTAGTACAACATAAGCCAATTGATTGCACCACTATGTATCTAGCCAATTTGTCCATAAACTTTGGGTGGATCGTAAATATTTGCAGCTAGTAGCTCAATCGCTTGGGCATCCGTAATGTGTGCCACAAGTTGACCATAAGCTAAAAAGTGCACCTTAAGGTCATCCATATACATTGCGGAACTAGACCATAAGCAAAAAATCTTAAGACCAACCCATAAGCTTGTGGACTACCCACAAGGAATATAATATTATTACTTTTACATCTATAGGGACATAGGCCGATGAACGAGCGACACATAAACCTGCTTTGGCCCCAAAGTGTGGTCTGCTTTTGACCACATACATTGTGGTGGAGACAATTTGCTCTAATCCTAGGCACTGGGTCCCACCTTATGGAAAATTCAACCACATACACTACGGATGCTATGATGGACCAACGAGATTGCTCGAAGGCCAGCGACGAGACCCGGACCTTGACGTTTTGCTTCCACTATTCACTCTCATCTCTCCTCCTACTAGTACTACCTCGCTATGCCTTGTACTACCTTGATCCGCCTTCGCTCTGCCTTGTACTACCTTGCTCCTCCCTTTCTTCTCTACTTCTTCATCCAGCAATGTCACAAAATATCCTGTCTCGTCGGAAGAACATCAAGATGGCTGTGGTTAGAGCTACAGAGAAATCCCATCGACAGGGTGACCTGCAGGCTCGGACCGAGAAAGGAGACCAGCCATGGGGCGAGGGCTCGTCTTCGTGCATGTATCCGAAGAGTGGATATCATGGGGACCAAGAGTTCGGGTAGGTTTGTACTTCCATTGATTCCTAGGTTGCTTCTCCTACTATTGAACCGTCTTTGTACATCTTCCAGGGCAGGCGGCTCGAGTGTCGAATTTTACACCCCATGGGTCGATAGCATGGCGGATATCTCTAATGTGTATGATGCCCTCATGCCCGCTCTCGATCAAAGAAGAGAGGTACTGTAGTCACTATACATGTATTGGCATTTTATGTTCTTCTCTACATGCACTCTATGCTCTCTTACTGATGATGCATTTTCCATGCAGGAAGCCAGGGCGAGAATCTCGGCCAAAGTAGATGAAATCAACAGCCATAACATCAACATTCTGCAGAAAAACTTCGGGCTCAACCTAGAGTGTGATCGCCTCCGAGCCGATTTGGCTTTTAACATGAAGCTCGCATGATCTTACGAGCGTGACTCCTCGACGCTTCGCGCTGAGTGCGAAAATTTGAAGAAGGAAGTCACGGAGCTCTAGAACCAGGAGCTACCATTGCGGAGATCGTCTAGGTCACGCCCCGCTAAGTAGGAAGAGAGAAGGCATCTCATGTTGGCCATCGAGGTCGCGACCATTGCAGAGGTCGTCGAGGCCCTGCCTCCATAGGGAGGCCACAGTGTTGCAATCGCCAAATCTTGGATTAGGAACTAGGAAGGGAGAGGACTTCCCGGTGTGGCCCTCTTTTTCTTTATTTTGAGTGCATGGATCGTTTTTTCTCATCCGTCTTCGCATAATTATATTGCACTCTTAACAATCGAATGCGCTCTATGGAGCTTTTGTAATGATATACTTGATGTATAGTAGTCATTGTTTAGTGTACATATACATTCAAATTTAGTCAAATATGTGACTTCCTTTTTAATTAGGTTGGAGGGTATTTTCAGAAAAATTAGGATGGAGGGAGAGTATGTCTGATAAATCAAAATAATTAAATCGTCAATGAGTGATCTTTAAATTTGATCATACTTCTACTTTGTTAGATGTGTAGGGATCCAGTGTCTAGAATACTTATCAACTGTTATGACTTCCCTTTATGTGGCCCCCACGTCGTTGAGTGAGTTATTGGGTGATTTTTTTGCTCTTCCCTATTAAAATATTATGGTTATGATATAGGAGAGATAATATAGGATTGCTGCTAGAGGTAAGCAAAATTTAGGGGAAGAATCTTTTTAGGCTAGTCATAGTGCAAATAACTTCATGAGTAACTAAGGGTCCAACTCAGTAAAATTGCTTATGTGGCAGTGAGTTATTCACACATACCAAGCTGAAATGAGTCTATTACCTAATAAATGAACTACTCCTCTATTAACATAGACTAATAACTTATGCATGTTATAGTCTATATTTAACTATGCTTATGAGTTACTAGTCTGATTTCATTAGAAGTCTGGTTATGACTGCAAACTACAGTATGTGTGAGCTGCGTTGATTAGCGAGGGTCGTTAGCAGACGGGGGCCTCGACCGCACAAAAAAAGGTTTGTCACTCAATAAATTATGCTCACATCCATGCAACTCAGTAGCTAGACTGTGATCAACGTATATACAGAGAGAGAATACGAGTAATACAATGATCAACCCAATAGAATCCACTCATTACTACACGATGCATGCAACTCGGTATCCTAATAATATCATGCACGTAATCATGTAAGTATATTTTTTTAGCTGCATGCATTCACTCCTGAACACCATAAGTAAAAGTTTGAACTCATGGAGTGCGAAAATGACGTCACCCCAGCTAGCCCGATTAATGTTCTGCTACTACAGTAACCTACACATCTACCCCTATAGTCTACTCTGGGTCACCCAGTGATTGCTTGCATAGGCATCCATGCCAGAGCCTTCGAAGGGAAGGTATACCCTCCGGCCCGTTGATTTGGGATTCACTGACAAGATTGCTAGACGACCAAAATCATGTGGTCCCCACTCCCTCACGCCCCTTCATTTCAAACACTACGAAATTTCTCGTGCCCCTCCATTTCAAAAAATACCAAAATCACGTGGTCCCCACTCCATCGCGCCCCTCCATTTCAAACACTCTGAACATTCTCGCACCCCTCTATTTCAAACAATACCAAAATCATGTGGTTCCCACTCCCTCACTCCCCTCCATTTCAAACACTGCGAAATTTCTCGCGTTCGGAACCTCCTGCATCACTTCTTCGGCTGGCTTTGCCCGCCGGAACTCGACACAATGCACTCCTCACCCAATAGTATACCAGAGCTACATCAGTTGCGGTCTCATCGAAAGCACCATTTCCAGTTCACCGACGTCGACCGCACCCAACCGAGGTCACCGAGTCCATTATCATCCACCGCACCTGATTTCCTTTTCCCACTTTCCCGTCCATGGCACCGAATCAGTCAACGACTGCCCAAGATTTGCATCAACGCCGCCGGCATCCTCCCCACCCGTACCATACTTGTACCGCCGTGTAGTGCATCGAGTCTCCCTCATCCACCGCACTCAAGGCGGCATTGAGCGCCCAATATTTGCTTCCCTGACGCAAATAGCTAGCGCAACCACAACACACTGGGTGATAAGGATGTCACCCGCGCCGGTACGGATGATTCTTAGAAGCCTATCCGACCATGGTAACCAAATCTCCAACTCATTTTTTGTTTTGTTAGCAGTAAAGCAAGTTTAAGCCTGTCGCAGTGAACTACATATTTGTAATCGTTTTGTACACCCAGTCAAAGCGCACGCCTATTCTTTGTGCTACATACTACGGATTAGGTCACTAGACATGTTGGCTTGCATTTGTAGCTCTACAAATTTTGAAGTCATGCACATGTTCTTAGCTACTCTGAACAACAGTAATTGCCTGCTATCATGTAGTTCTTGCAAAATGTAAAATCAGTGGAAAATATTAGTGTGGATTCCCTGCTCCACAGTTACTAATCTATCTGCTTCATCCTAATATAAGTTTCTGTTACTATTTCCTCCTTGGCATCGTTCTGCTGTCCTGTAGTACCCGTTTAGACTCTTCATACTAATTCGATTATAATTTTGTTGTTTCCATCTGGTTCTTAAAAATCTACAACACTAACTATTTTCTTTTTCTTGCATAGAGCCCAGAATGGAACAATGACCATGATGGTTTGCATAGCCTCTTCTACAGGTTCACAAGCGACGCCATTATTTCCTTATCTAGTGTTGGTTCGTCCTAAGCAATGGCATAACTGTCCTCTACAATGTAGTTCACTCGCGGTTTGCATTCTTGCTCTAGAAGTTCTCTTATGATGCCATTATATTTCTGTCTAGTCGATTCTTAGCTATGACAGTAACTGCATGCCATTGTGTATCTCACCGTAAATTCCGAGTCACCGAACGTCTCTTGCATTCCAAGAAATACCACTGCTTCCATATATATTTGCTTATATGACATGTCTAGTTTATATTTGTTAAAATTCTAAAAACACTTTGTTTGATTGCTCATTTCATTGTAGGCATACTTGTCCAATGATTGTTTGTCTTATTCTACAGGTTCACGTGCGATGCTACTATATCTCACATCTGGTTCTAGTTCATCCTAAGGAACAACATAACTATCCTCTACTATATATAGTTCATTCCTGGTTTGCATTCCTGTTCTACAAGTTCTCGTATGATGCAATTATAATTTCTGTCTGGTTCATTCTTAGCTACAATAGTAACCGCATGCCATTGTGTAGCTCAATGCAAATTTCGAGTCACCCAATGTCTCTTGCGTTCTAGGGTATACAACTGCTTCCATATATATTAGTTGAAATGACCTGGATAGTTTATATTTGCTGAAATTATAAGCCACACACATATATTTTTTGATTGCTTGTTTCATGTTAGGCACACTTGTTTAATGCGTGCTTGTTTGTCATGTTTGTTTGACGTGTTGGTCAATAATTGAACCATTGACCGGTTGTAAACTCTAGTTTATAGCTCCTTTCATATCATTCAAATGAGTAGTTTGTCTTGTTTGATGTAATAAATTGTTATTACATAGTTTCGGACTACAATTATTGCTATCGCCACCAATGAGGGGGCTGCAAGATCATGTCTCAAGGTGTTTTTCCAATGTAGCTGTCACACTCAAAGGGAGATGCAGTTGATGGATTGATAAAGCAAATTTAGGAAAATGCTATCAACTTGATTGTCAACTAAAATACTGAATTTTCTTTCCTGAGCGTTGATATTATGTAATATTTTTAAGAAGTTTGCAGCTGATGTAATATCTAGATAACTCGCATAGGCCATGTAGGCATTTAGTTGTCATTGTCCACGCATGGCGGTAGGCGGTACCATAACTGCGCCAGCCAGGTCGATCAGGTAACATTATAGAGCTTTGTTATTTCCCCTTCTCGTATTGGACCTACCATGAACAGTAAAATATGCTCGCTAATTATACTCCTTTTATGATATTTGCGTGGGCTTCTGAAAGGCCGAAACTGTAGGCGTCCACGACCATAACGGGCCTACCCTAAGGTGGCAAGTAGTAACAGTAACAGGCTAGAACAGTAACAGGCCAGACGCAATTGCAGCACAACACAGTAACGGGCCAAAGAAGTAACGGGTTAGAACAGTAATGGACCTGAACAGTAAATGGCCAGTACAGTAAATGGCCGAAAATTTTACAAGCCAGGAATAGTAACATGCCGAATATATTGCGAGGCCAGAACAATACCATATCAGAACAATTGCAGGCTGCCTGTGGGCCTGAAAGGTTGACGGACGGTACAATAAAAGGCCAGAATAGTAACGGACCTTCTCAAAGATGGGCCGTTAGTAGGCAGCCTAGGACGAGCTGCGAGAACAGTGACGGGTCGACCGTAGGCCTTAACATTATCATACCTACTTGACACAGGTTGTTAACGGGCCGCACAGTATTCGAATAATGTGGGCCTCTATAGGATGAAATAGTTACGGGCCTGAATTTTGCGGGCCGCTGTTGGCTGCATCTTTTGAGCCCATTTCAAACAGTGTAGGACAAAACAGTAACATGTCGTCTTCTTATTGGGCTCTTTTCATGGGCCGGACCACTTAATATTTAGTAGGCCTTGGCTGGGCCTGGCTTCTGCCACTGTTAACAGTGGTGACCGGTTGTTAACAGTGGCTGTCACGTGGTAGTTTGCATGACGTCAGCAGTCAACGCAGCTGGCGAACAGATCTACGATGGAACAAATTTCCGTGGCTGAAGGGTGCGATCCACCATGGTCCAAAAAATTCTGTGGTAGATTCTTTTGTGACGGGGATTTTACCACGAAGGCTATACATCATACAAAAAAATTTAACCACAAAAATAGGCCTTCAATCATGAAATTTGTCCATTGTAAACACCAACTTTTCTTGTAGTGAGAGTCAACCTCCTCACAAGAAGCCCGAGGTGCTTGACTTGATACATTTCGATGTTTGTAAAATGTCGGTGAGGTCATTGGGTGGAGAAAAGTACTTTGTCACATTTATTGATGACTTTTCCAGGAAGGTTTGGGTCTATGTTTTGAAGAACAAACATCAAGTACTAAGTGTATTCAAGCAATTCCAAGTCTCAGTTGAGAGACAAACTGATCAGAAGATCAAGTGCATTCACACTGGTAATGGGGGAGAGTATATTGGCTCATTTGATGCCTTTGCAAGGAGCAGGGAATTAGGCACCAATTTACTCCTCCGAAGACACCACAACTGAATGGTCTTGCTGAGAGGATGAACATGACAATTGTTGAGAGAGTTAGATGCTTGCTATCGAGTGCAAAGCTGCCTAAGCATTATTGGGGTGAGGCTTTATCGATTGCAGTTTATCTTATTAATCTCTCACCAAGTTATCATTGCAGGGAGATGTTCCAAACAGAGTCTTTTATGACAAGGACGTCACGTATGAGAACCTGAAGGTTTTTGGGTGCAAGGCCTTTGTTCATATCCCTCAAGAGGAAAGGTTAAAACTTGATTCAAATACACGAAAATGTATATTTCTTGGCTATGCCAGTGATCAGTTTGGCTAAAAGTTGTATGATCCAATAGCAAGAAAGGTTGTGAGAAGTCGTGATGTTGTGTTTGTTGAAGACTAAACAATTGAGGATATTGTGAAGATGAAGCTGTAGGTTCCAGAGCAAGTTCTAGTACATGTTTCTCCTCGAAATCAGCAGCAAGATAGATCTGATTCTGATCCAGTTCTTGAAGATTCCGTTGAAGAAGAAGCTGAAGATGATGATGTAGAAGATGTGCAAGGTGATGCACATAGTGGTACAGGTGAGGATGCTCCCCGGCAGCAAGAGTATGATGCTGAAGAAGATGATCATGATTAGCAAGCACCTAAACCAGATAGTCCACCAGCTTCTCCACTTAGACAGTCTAGCCGAGGTCGAGTTCCTTCCACTAGATATGTGGTGTTATTGTCTGATGGTTCTGAACCTGAGTGCTTTTAAGATGCAATGAAAAATGAGAACAAGAAAGAGTGGAATAAGGCTATGCGAGAAGAGATAGATTCCTTGCATAAGAATCATAGTTATGAGCTGATGAAGTTGCCCAAGGGCAAGAAAGTTCTAAAGAACAAGTAGGTCTATAGAATCAAGGAAGAAGAGAACACGTTACATCCAAGGTATAAGACCAGGCTAGTTGTAAAAGGATTCAGCCAGAGAAAAGATATTGACTTGGTTGAAATATTTTCTCTGGTGGTGAAGATGACATCAATCTGAATGATCCTTGGCATGTCAACAAGTCTCAACTTGGAGGTTGAGCAAATGGATGTGAAAACAGCTTTCCTTCATGGAGAGTTGGAGGAAGAAATCTACATGGAGCAGCCCGAGGGGTTTCTTGTTAAAGGCAAAGAAGACTATGTGTGCAAATCTATACTTTCTTATAAAGAAAAACCCCACTAACTGCAATTAATATTAGTCTATCTCTACATGCAAGCTATCCACATTATCTACTCCATTAGCCAATCAAATATCCATGTCATCCCACTAACATTATTACATCAGTGTTTATTTATATGCAAGTTACCCATGTCACATCATCTAATTGTCCACATCACTAATTTATATCCATCTAATATACAACAGTTTCATATCAATTAAATTTAGCATCTCATCTATGTTTATAAAATAAATACTGAATAATTTTTATAGAAAACTCCATGTTAATGCATATTATGCTATTTTATTTATACAATAGAGGTTCTTAAAAGATGCCCGTTGCGACGGGCGAGGTATTCTTCTAGTTTAAGAAAATTCTCTATGGCCTGAAACAAGCACCAAGATAATGGTACGTGAAGTTTGAATCCGTCATGGGGAGCAAGGCTACAAGAGGTGTAGCTCAGACCATTATGTATTTATCCAGAGGTTCTCAGGTGATGATTTTATCATGTTATTGCTCTGTGTGGATGATATCTTGATTTTTGGCAAGAATGTCTCAAAAATTGTTAGACTAAAGAAAGAGTTGAGAAAAAGTTTTGCTATGAAAGACTTGGGTCCAACAAAGTGTATTCTCGGCATGAGAATAGAAAATCCAACAAGTTGTACTTGTCTCAAGAGAAATATATTGAGAACGTACTTCAGAAGTTCAAGATGGATAAGGCAAAGGAAGTGAGTTGTCCACTTGCAGCTCATTTCAGGTTGAGTAAAAAGCAATGTCCCTCCAGTGAAGAGATGGAAAAGGAAATGCAGAAAGTTTCTTATGCTTCAGCTATTGGGAGTTGGAGGTATGCTATGGTGTGCACACGGCCTGATATTGCTCAAGCAGTTAGTACTGTGAGCAGATTTATGTCCAATCCAGGAAAATCACATTGGGAAGCCGTAAAGTGTATTTTGAGGTATCTCCGGGGTAGCATTAATATGAAGCTTTGCTTTGGTGGTAGTGAGCCCAAGCTGATTGCATATTCAAATTCAGACTTGGCTGGGGATATCGATGGAAGGAAGTCTACTTCAGGTTATTTGATTACCCATTTAGGAGGAGCAATGGCATGGCAAAGCAGGTTGCAAAAGTGTGTCGTGCTGAACACAATTAAGGCCGAGTTCATCGCAGTAACTGAGGCGAGCAAGGAGCTATTGTGGCTGAAACGATTGGCTTGTGAGCTTGGTTTTGAGCAAGACAAGTATGTGTTGTTTTGTGACAACCAAAGTGCCATTCACCTGAGTAAGAATGCAAGTTTTCATTCGAGGTTGAAGCATATTGATCTTTGCCATCATTAGATTCGAGATGTGCTAAATTCCAAGAAAATGCAAATTGAGAAGGTGCACACAGATGACAATGGGACTGATATGTTGACAAAGGTGGTGATAAGAGGAAAACTCGAGGTATGCCGTCGGCTCGCCGGCATGACTGCCGGTTGGCAGTGAGACCCTCCATGATGTCGGGAGGGGAGTTTGTTGGGCCATGTCCCTCCACATGGAGGTGTGTTGGCAGCCCAACATCAGCCCGTGAAAGTCGAACATGTTTTAACCATTGATCGTATACAACGGCTGAGGTGCTCCTTGGGAGAGGAGTAGAAAATAAAACCCTAGCCATCCTTGGTGGCTGTGTGTGAGAACAAGTGAGCAAGTGAGAGAAGCAAGCCATCATGGCTGCTGAGAGAGGATGTGAGAACACGCAAGAACACCACAACCTAGTGAGAAGAGAGAAAAGAAGAAGGAGAGGTGATTTCTGTCTAGATTTCTGAGATTTGACTGGTCTATCTTCAAGCTGGTGTTTGGAGGATCAAAGGTGCTTGGATTGGCTCCAAACTTGGTGAGATCGTTCCTTTGCTTTGAGTACTTAGATCTGGTTAGCTGGTTTGATATTTGGATCAGTGTAGCATCAGATTTGGAAGCGGTTTATTCAGTTCGAACTGCTGCAGTTTTAGCACGGAGCAGTTTTGGTAGACGAATAGTTTGGGCAGGCAAACGATGTCCGATTGACCTAAAATTTGGTGTGTATGTTGGGTACTCGTATGTCAGCTTGTCTACTAAGTTTGGTGTTGATTGGATCTGCGGTTTAAGAGCAGTTTGCTGATTACCGAAGGGGACCGAAACTGAGATACTATGATTTGCTGTAATCTTTCTCTCAAGTGGTTGTTGTTGTTGTTATTGTTGTTGTTGCTGCTGCTGGTTGGCAATGTGATGAGTGTGTTGTACATCTCTATATGTTCTAGAGAAGACTCTGTACCCAGGTTCCTCATAGTGAAGCTCGCGTTGACCGGTTGGTCCGCACACGTGGTTTTTTCCTCCTCACCTTGAGGAGGTTTTTACACGTAAATCCTTGTGTCACCTATGCATGTGCTCGTTGTTTTATTTCCGCTGCATATCTGCTGATTGAGACTATCCTCGAAGGTTCAGCGCAAGCAGGTGGGGGTTGTGTGTGTATCTCCTCCCCCAACAGGTCATGCATTCAGGCCACGAGCAGGCAACGAGATTCACCAGAATGAGACGGCGGCGACCTCCTAGTGGACAACTTGAAGTGAGCTAGGCGTTTCTTCGAGCGGCATGGCAGGATCCTTCCGTCGGCCGAGAACTGGACACGGACGAGAGGAGCGAAGGGGAGAAGGGAGGACGGACACGGAGGGAGGGGATCTCGGCGCAAGTCGTGGCGGGACAGAGAGGGTCGCCGGAGCTCCACTATGGGGCAGCAATCGTTCTAGAGATGGGGGTGGCGGTGGCGTGCTCTAGTTGCCTCCTCACTCCTTCCCATCGAGAAAGGAATCAAACGAGGAGACTAGGGAAAAACGTTTCGTAATGAGCTGAGGTTTGGGGGTAATCCAGTGGCATCGGTGGGTAAATACAAGTTAACTCTGTGGTAAGATGGATATTAGGAGGGCGTCGGAGGCAAAGTGAAGCCGGTGGAGTACCTCTTTCGCTGCTTCAGCAAAATGATCTAGCGAGCGGGTTGGCTCAACTTCGGTTGTTCGGTGGATTTAGTGCGTTTGGGGCAGCTTTGGCTGCTCCACCTCTTGTTCGGTGGAGTGGAGCTGTCCCAAACACACCCTAGATATACTCCTTCCACAAAGCTAAAACATGTTATATTTTAAAATGGAGGGAGTAAAAGTCAAGCAGACAAAATCAGTGGTAGTTTGAAAATAATAGTGTACCTAAACGGACTGTATGCGGTTTCTTGGCAAGCCTCTCGAATGGTGCACCCCCTCACGATTCTTCCAACAGTTCTGAAAAACAACCCGGAGCACTCAACCTCATTTCACCGTACTACCATTACGGTGGAAAAATTTAGTGCAAAAATACCCAAAATAGACGTGCTAAATAAGTAAATTTATCAGGATATTTGCTTCCGAGTTTACAATTTGAAGCTAGAAAACTAAAAAAGGCATGGGGTCGTATGCTTCATATGAAAACACATATACATATTTACAAGAGAACTAACTTCATTTGCTTTTTTCCTCGGCGGATCTACCTTATGGATGGATCATGGATGGACGGAAAATAGTCTGGAGAACATTTGGATGTATGGACTATAGTGTGTGCATCTACCGATGCAGAGACCGGGGCTTTATCCCCTTTTCAAAAGAAAAAAAAAGCAAGACCAAAAAGTGTGATAAAACACAAACTACCACCATATACATTATCATTAATGACGTGATAGCTCTTCTTTTTCTGTATGATAACTATCGAGTCCAGTCGCTGCGTTGGAACCCTCGTCACAACAAACAAAACAACAAAAGTGGGTTCTGCAAGCAGATTAATATATTGGGAGATGAAACATTTTAAACATTCAAATTACTAGGTCTCTTCGTGCCAGGGTGATAATCAACTTACACTTTTCCACCCAACTCTCATCTTGAAGAGTGAGTTTGCATGTTTATTTGACTTGGCTGCTACAATACAATGCAAGATCAGTACTAGAAGATAGCTTAGTAGCTAGAAGATGTGAGTACGACGAAAACATGACTCTCCACCCATCCCCTATACCCTAGCCGCCGTAGACCTTCGTCGCCGGTGATCTCCTATCTTGCCGGTCCGATCCCATTTCTGCCCCGATCATCCTGTTCTCCTTCACGTGTTCTACCAGATCATGTTGCCTCCAACCTGGAAATGGAAGGTGACGTACTCTACATCTCTGGATCTCGACAAGGGCCGGATAAAGGAATATGATGGTGCGATCTGCGTTTGGTCCAATTGGATCTCCCTTCAAAATGCTAAGAGTGCAGGAATTGCTGGTCGTTTCCTGATGGAAAACGAGTGCATCACACTTGGTTCAGAGGTAAAATTCCATTCACATCTCGCTTATGTTGGTGCATGCACTCTTTCGCCATCTGGCGATCACTCATTGGTTTGGACTACGGTCTCGGAAACTGGTCTTGCCGTGGATAATGGTTCTGCCTCGGGACCTGAATCTGCTAAACGGGTTAATCAAAGTTATTATGAAGTTTTGTCGAGATAAGTTCCTCATTACTCCTCGCTGGTTAAACAATCAATTGATCTGGGCCTTGATTTTTCACCGGGCATGGATTTCTCAAATTGGATTATGAGGAACTATAACTCTTCTGTTCACCCTACTAAGGTCTCTGGTCACTTTATAATGGTTGTATCATTTGCTCGTGCCACTTTCCGATTAACTGAAGATTATGTGGGTCTTGCCTTGGAAGCTGCACTCGGTGGTCATGATCTAAAAGTATCAATCTTACGTGACCGGGTATTCCCCTTCAATGTATCCAACAAGCAAGTGGGTTTTCAAGTGTTCAATCTTCGGTCTTTTGCTTGTCAGCACTTTAAATGTTTCTTTCATCTATGGGGTGCTGGTGGCCCAAATTGGAAACGTGAATTACAAGCTTGGCAGAGAGATTGTGATAATGAATGGATCATTGTTAGCCCTGCAAAAAAGAGAGTTCAACTAGCTATGTCTGCAATGAACCGGTCTGCTCCCAAGTCTATTATTCGATCTGGCACTAAACCTCAGAAAAAGCTTGTCTTTGTTGAACATATTTGCTACTCTGCTCGCAAAGGATATGCTGAGATGCCATCTGCAGAACCCTTAACTGACAATGGCAATGAGGACCATACTGTGATACCTTTTGGTACCTTAACACACCAGGGTGTCAACATGGTTTCTGTCGGTAATTCTGTAGCTTCGTCTTCAACCTCCCCAACTTGTTTATCACATGATTCGATCTCATCGGACTCGGAGGAGGATTCTCCACTGAGCCTACAGGTTTGGAAGAAGTTGTCAATGATATTGCTTTCAGGGTTTGGGAGTGTCGTAAGTGCTTGTCAATGGGCCGTACTGCTGCTGTTTGTACTCGTCAGATTAGATGCAGGAAGTGCTTTCACTATGGACACATTGAAAAGGCATGCCTTAATAGATTTTCCAAAAAGCCCAACGATGGGTTCCAAAAAAGGCTACTCCTAGGGACAATGAGTTGGAATCGGTGACGACTGTTCCGACTCCTCCTGTCGTTCCGGATTCCTCTAGATATACGGTGACCCCTGAAACCCCAACACAGAACACTACGCCTACGTCGCTGATGAAGCCACCAGATAGATCAGAGGCCATGGCGAACTATGAAGTAGATCCTTTTGCTTGGCTCCCATAGGGGCACCAGATCATCGATGGAGGGGGTACGAGGCTGCCTCGTACTTACTATTTTTCGACCCATGATCCCCCCCAACGTCACCAAGCTTATTGCGTGGCTATTGTCGAGCCTAGGCCGCCTGCCCCTGCTACTGGTCTTTGGAGGAATCTGGTACGTGATTTTCTAGAAGGACCACTCAATCGCAATGTGGTCAGCTCTCAGCCGAGTTTATTTGGTGTTGGTCTGTTTCATATGAGAAATCCCAATGCATGTCATGCTTTAGTTCAACATGGTCAATTCCAACTCCAAGATCGTTTTGTTAGATTTGAGTTTGCTAGTGGCACTGCGAATCATAGAGCATCTAATGGTTTTAGAAGGGGCTGGCTCATGTTTCTGGGTATTCCACCTAATTATCGCACTGAGTATGATATTGCTAATGCTGTATCCACGTTTGGGAAATTTCACTTTTGGAACCATAATGACCCATTATTAGACAGAGCTCTTGTTTATGCTTCGTTCCCATCCCCTGTTCTAGTGCGACGGTGGGTGGAGCAAGAGAGCTTTGGTCTGCTGCGGTGTACATCATGTCTGTAGATTTTGCTGATAATCTCCCTGCTGATGAGGATCAGATGCCACCTGATGGAAATCCTCACCCAATGCCTGGTCACCTCCTTGCTAATGATAATTTATTTGTGGGACCCCAATATCCAGAGATGGGATGGGATGCTGCTCCAATGGAGGCTGGTGACATGGGCGTACAGAATGATCATGATAACATGTAGCAGGGTGATGAGGAACAGATGGAGGATAATCAGGAATCTATGGTTGTGGATGATGATATTCAAGTGGACTCATCAGACAATAATCAGCATATGGATCTGCAGCCTTTGGATCTTAATCTGAACCTAGGACCTGTAGTGCAGGCTAGTGAAAATAACCCTCCTTTCAATAATTTTCTACATGTTGGTCATGTCAGACTTTGCTTTGGTCCGGTTTTGCATCCTCAGATGATGTGGAGGCGTTTATTTGAGAATATGATGCCTTTGCTGCTATCAAAGAGTCTACCTTTATCACTGCAGTTATCCCCTTTCCAGTGTTTGAACCTGAAAAGGTCTTGGTCTGCTGCATTTGCCTGTCTTCCTAATACCTGGTCTCCCCCACAGTTCAAGCAAGATCACAGGAACTTAATCTCTTTAAAGCTCAGACCTGTGGCTAGAGTGCTCTCTTTTGACTCTGAGAATGACATCCTGGGGCCTCCACAGTTCTCTGCATCTCCTACCACTCAGGTGAAAAAACATGCTCCCAGAAAAAAGAAACATGTGGTTCAGTCCGTGGAACGCAGATTTACAAGGAGCTGCTTGAAGTCTGATAGAATGAGGCCAAGACCGGTCACTGATACTCCGGTACGTCCTAAGAAAAAGAACAGGGCTAGACTGTTGATTGTGGCACAAGACAAGAATACAGGAGAAAATGATCATTGGACCCAGGAGGCAAGTGGTGACACTGAAGATGAAGGAACGGAGGACAACAGAGCGGCTCCAGTGACACCAATTGCTGTTATGCAGCATGTGGGTATTCAGTTGGGGATTGAGCCCTCTAAACTGACTAAAGAAAGGCTTGAAGCCAACCCTGATGCTGCTGAGATAGCCCAAGATCAAGATGAAGATGTTTAATCTTGCTTTGGTGGCCTCTAGGTGTTTGCTGCATTCTGTCTGTGGTTCTAGTGGTACTTGCAGTATAAAGTGTTGCAGTATTATGTGGTTATGTTATAAATTATGTCAGACTCAGTGGGAGGTTGCGTTTGTGTTTGAGATGACATTATGTGTTAGCTCATGGTCTTGTTGGTCTGAATTTTATACAGTCTTTTAAATGAATCGTATTTCCAGAAGAAAATGGCGTGTTCTCTATTGGAATGTGCGTGGGATTAATTCTGAGGTCAAACAAAGAGAAGTTTTTAACAAGATAAATGAAAGTGAATGTGATGTGATTTGTTTACAAGAAACAAAATGTGAGAATTTTTGCTGGACAATGATTAGAAAATTTTGCCCAAAACGCTTTGATAATTTTGTGTTCTCTCCTTCGGTGGGAGCTTCTGGTGGTATCATTGTGCTATGGAAATCATCTGTTTTTACTGGAATACTTGTGGAAAATCTAAGATTTGGTATTGTCATCAAATTCACTTCTGTCCACAACAATGACACTTGGACTATGGTCTGCGTTTATGGGCCATGTGCTGGGCCTGAAAGATACCAATTTGTTGACTGGCTATGTAACCTGCATATTCCTATTGTGGAAAACTGGCTAATTCTGGGTGATTTTAATTTCATTCATTCTCAGTCCAACCGCAATAGACCAGGTGGTAATGTCAACAATATGTTTCTGTTCAATGATATCATAGGACATCTAGGACTGCTGGAACTTCCTCTTAAGGGGAGATCTTTTACCTGGTCGAATATGCAATCCATACCTCTTATGGAATAGCTAGACTGGTTTTTCACCAGTACTAATTGGATTTCTGTGTATCCCTCAACCATGGTGTTCCCCCTTGCTAATACTGGTTCTGATCACGTGCCATGTGTGGTAACTATTGACACTGATATCCCTAAAACTAGCTTGTTTCGTTTTGAGAATTATTGGGTTGATATGCCAGGCTTTATGGACTGTGTGATGAGTTCCTAGAACAGTCCATCTCGGAAATCGCACAGCTCTGCCATTCTTACGGATAAGTTGAAGAGTCTCCGTTATAGTCTAAAAAATGGCATGTCAAGCTCTCTCGTCTTAAGAGGTTAATTCAAGATTGTAAAAAAGTTATCTTATTCATGGATACTCTTGAGGAGAGCAGGCCTCTGTTTAGGACTGAACTTAACTTCAGAAGAATTGTAAAGTCACATCTTGATGATCTTCTGTTGGCTGAATGCAATTATTGGCATAAAAGGTGCACTATTAGATGGATCAAGCAAGGTGAGGATAACACTAAGTTTTTCCATGCCATGGCAACAGAAAGATACCGTAGGAACACCATCTATGTGCTTAGAGATGAGCAGGGTAATGAGGTTTCTGATCATGATTCTATGGCTAGCTTGTTATGGAACAGCTATAAACTAAAGATGGGACACTCTGAAGGAATTGATATGCAATTTAATCTGGACAATTTGTTGGCAAAGGTAGATGGACTTGATGAGTTAACCAGACCTTCTGAGAAAAAGGAGATTGATGAGGTGGTGGCGGCAATGCCGGTAGATCGTGCTCTTGGACCCGATGGTTCAATGGCCTGTTCATTAAAAATGTTGGACAATAGTACAAAAGGAGTTCTACCAGTTAGCTGCTGATTTTCAAAACGGTTCAGTTAGTTTGGAGAATATTAATGGTTCATATATCACTCTAGTTCCCAAAAAGTAGGCGCCTGTTGATGTTAATGATTTTCGTCCTATTTCTCTCACCAATGTTTGCCTGAAGTTTCTCACCAAATTAGTTGCCAACCGTCTACAGAACAGAACTCTGGATTGTATTCATAAAAATTAGTATGGTTTCTTAAGAACTAGGACCATTCAAGACTGCATTGCATGGGCTTTTGAGTACTTGTTCCTATGCCATATCTCCAAGAAACCTATTATTATTCTCAAGCTGGACTTTGCTAAGGCATTTGACACGGTGGAACATGAATCTATCCTTCTAATTATGAAGCACAAGGG